>JBBMKD010000001.1:16724606-16758953 GCA_037834095.1 Argya squamiceps | reverse complement strand
ATCCGAGCGGCGAAGTGCGGGGATGGGGCACCCCCGCCCTGCCCGGCCGGAAGCGCTCCCCCGGCCCCCTTCAGCGCCGGCAGCAACAGCGGAGCCCCCAAAGCTCCGCCTATGCCGAGAGCCTCCATGCCCTGCCCTGCTCAACAACCCCGGGCTGCCTTAATTCTAAGGGCTCATCTCAAGGGACCTGTACCAGTTTTACAGCTAACTCCTTCACCTGGGACATCCCTGTCTTTCTTTACAAGAAGAGCATCTCCCAAGGTACAAACACCTCCACAGTGTCCAGTTCTGGGCTCCTCAGTACCAGAAAGACAAGGAGCTACTGGAGAGGGTGCACTGGAGGCTGCAGAGATGATTTGGAGTCTGGAGCATCTCTCTTATGAGGACAGGCTGTGGGAGCTGGGCCTGTTCAGTCCAGAGAAGGGAAAGCTGAGAGGGGATCTTATAAGTGCATATAAACATCCCAAAAGCGTTTGTGAAGAGGGTGGTGCCAGACCAATTTCAGTGGTGCCCAGTGACAGGACAAGGAGGCAAAGGCCACAAACTAAAAAACAGAAAGTTTCACCTCAACATGAGGAGAAACTTCCTTACACTGCGGGTGGCAGAGCACTGAACAGGCTGCCCAGTGAAGTCTCCCTCTCTGGAGACATTCCAAACGCACCTGGACAAGTCCTGTGTCACCTGCTCTAGGTGACCCTGCCTTGGCAGGGAACTTGGACCAGGTGAGCTCCAGAGGTCCTGTCCAACAGTGCCAATTCTGTGAAACCAACACACCATATGCTGTTCTTCCTTGGCTTCAAACACGAAGTGCTCCCCTTTACTCAGCACAAAATATTGCTGTTCTCATGTACATATTTTCCAGCCTTGGGCTTTTTAGAAGCATGTTTATAGAATTATAGATTTATGTTGTGTAGCAATATTTCTCACATGAGATTATGTCTGTAAGCTGAAATCACATAATGGCAGAATGGGTAAAGATAAAATGGGTAATCCAAGGTGATCAATCTCTTACACACTTTTCCTTTCGGGAAACATGCAGAGACAAAGGATGGGAAGTGCATAACCACTGTAAAATACACAACCACTGCTGCATGCAACAATTACAAACCCTCCTTCAACCAGAGAACTGTTCAACCTGCCCCTTGGGGCAGTAAAGGGAACACCACTCATCCCAATCTGACCAAGGCAAATGGGGGGCAGAACAGACAGTGCAGCAGCCCTTCACAGGCCTCTCTCCTTCTTATACATGCCCATGATGGTAGAAAGAGCATATGACTTTATAATTTTTTTTACATAAACATCACACTTTGCAGGGCTCCAGGTACAAAAAACAACTATCTCAAAACTTCTTCCCAAATAAGAAAAAGAATAAAAAGTTAAGTAGTATCATCCCTTCAAGGTGCAAAGCACTCGCCAAAAATCCAGTTTCCCATGGGTCAAAGAGATAAAATGTATTTTTCAAGTTTCCAAACAAAAGCATCTGAAAGCACCAAGTATACCCAGTAGAACAAGTTACATAGTACCACCCTTTCCCTTCCCTAAAGGGAAACTTGTCACACATTCAGTAGCCTAGGCCGATATTGAAAAAGCTTATTTGACAGCACCTGAAGTTTTGAAACTACAGCTGGCATGTCATTGGAAGGAAAAGATACAATCACAGGTGAGACCCATGTGTTAGGGCTAACAGGAAAAGGCAATTTGGAAAATTGCAACTCTGCAATCAACAGTATTTTTGGTGGGTAATACATGTAAAGTTTTTTACAATTCTCATAGAAATCAGAACCTAAAAGAAATTGTGAGACAAGTGAAGAGCCATCAGTGAGCACAGAAACACCAACTCTCACTATGACACAAAGGTAAGAGCTTGCATTTGGCAGGGAAGTTTACTCCAAGACCTTTCCTACTCCAGACCTCATTTCTATCACTCCTGCATCATAACAACTGTCACCTTATATTCAACAACATAGATAGTGGTGCATGCAGAATAAAACAAGAGCCAACACATCTCTAGCAAATAGTTAAAAAAAAATCCTTGAAGCTAAAAGGGACAGGAAGTAGCATACCAACTTTTTTGATTTTCCTTTTAAAAAAATGTCACTGCAGTACTATAATTAAAATTTCTGCTTAGTAATGTAAGTTCTATAACAAAAATAGTAACTATAGGTATGTACACTATAAGACAAAAGTGGCCCTTAGACTGTGGGTAGAGATACACCAGCACCATTGAAATTATTCATAGTTTGGGATGAGCTTTGAAAGGTAAGAGGTCTGTTGATAACTTGTACATTGCCTTAAAATTTACAAATAATTAGCCTTGAAATGGCTTGGATTATATTTTCTATAATATAAGAGAAGGGATTTAACACAGGGATTTAACACTGACTTCCTGTTGCTTTATTTGCTGTAGATCTCAAAGGTCTGCTGTATTTTCTGTCCTCACAGTGAAGCATACACATTAGCCACGTTCCACATTTAATACTCAAATACACCTGTTTAACAACTGAGTGTCATTTTCACTTTCCCCCCTCCTGACTAGGAGAAATATGTTGTATCATTCTGTCAACATTTCTGTAATAAAAATATGATGCTGAGAAGTCTGGAATTTATGCAGAAATCTTTTCTATAACTTGATTATTTGTTAATTCACTTTGACCTTTCTGTGAATGCTCACCCAAAAGTCCTTAATAAAATTAACTTAAATTCTGAAATACTTACACTAACAGGTCAGTGGCAGTAGCTCCCTATGATCCATAATCAGCTTCTTCCACTCCAAAGATCAAATTCACTTCCATTTACAAAACACCTTTAGGAAAAACTTTTAATTGATTCAGAGAATCTACACAGTATGCAACTAAATGCCTTCTGACAGAACAAGTTATGTTCAAATTGTACTGGTTTATTTACAACTCTAGTTTATAAACAGTAGCACAAACATCTTTACATGAAAAAATCTCGTTGCTGAAGTAGGCACAGAGTCAGAGACTCTCAAGGATATTTTCAGAAGGGATTAGGAAGAGGAAAATGTAATACAACAGCTGCTGGGCAGAACTATAAATACATGAGCATTGGCCCAGGTGCAATTTCATGCAAATATTTTCAACAGTTCAAGTTCTATTGGTGTTTACTCGGATAGTAAGAAGAAAAAAAAGTTATTAGTTCCAGAATTAAGGTGCCCTAGCTTGATTCCTAGTAAAATAACTTAGAATAAATTTTTTTTATAAAGGTCAGTTTAACTTATTTTACCTTCTGATGAAGTACCAAATCATAGACTTTGATTCAAGTACTCAGAAGATTTCATGCAGCAAAGCTAATCCCCATTATCTTTATTTCACAGTTTTTGGTGATTTCCCATTAGTCTACAAAGATGCTCTGCCTTGTCCATAAGAACACTCCTGTACTGAGCTTTGGACAAGAGAACCATTCTTGAATAAATGGAAAGCTTATGATGAATAATCATATAGTTGCCATCTCCCAAATATTTACTAATTTAGAAGTTGTTACTCAAAATAATATAAACAAATGCTTGAATCAATGAAGGCCAACTGGTTAAGAATACATTTATCACAGGTATACAGCACTGGAATTTCTTCCCTGGTTTTGTGTGCACTCACCTTCTTGCTGAACACACCTTTGGTCAGTGTGTACTCACTTTTGTGCTAACTGAAGGGTTTTAAATATTTAAATTTCCTAGATATTTTGTTTCAGAGGAGCAAGGCAACTTGTTTTCAACTGTCATATTCTGTCATGAAACACACATTTCAATGCACACATTCATCTTTACATGGGAAACAGCCTCAACCTATGAAATGTAAAATTTTGCATAATTTAAAAAAAATCACAACTCTGTAGTAAAAAAATTAGTTAATTTCAGTATTTAAAAATAATTACCACCAATTCCAGTTGTTTAGCCTAGTAGCTGGTATGACTTTAAAACCCCTTAATTTTACAAATTACTTGTATTTTTTCCATTTATCTGCAGCCCAAACTGGACTCAACCGTTTTTATTGCAAAAATAATGTTTTTAAGATTTGTATCTGCTGTGCTCAAAAACCTAAATTTTTAATTAGTCTTTGGTACTACCTGGTAAGCAAAATCAAATTTCTAGACTGTAGGCAATGGAGGCATTTTATTTGCAAGGGATAATAATTTAAAAACCACTGTGTTTTCAACTGCTTCTCACAGTCCTTCATTCTTTTAACACACTTAACATGGACCTAGCTGCATCTGCTCTTGCAAAGATGCAGATCACTCCCATTAAGGCTGCATAAAAATGAAACAAACTGACCTTTATAATAAACACTTCTCCAAAACAAAACAAAAAAAACTATAATTAGAAAAAAAAACCAAACAAAAATCCTGTTCAGAAATGGATAATAATTTACCCTATCTTAAGCCTGCTACTCAGGCACTCCCACCAGCAAACCAAAAAATTCTCTTAAGTTAGTATTCAGTTGGGAAACAGTCAGCTTGTGTCCACATACAGTATCTTGGTTGCTTCTTCTTTATAAACTGGTCTCTATAAAGTCTTTAGTTATTAACTCTCCAAGGCATCCAATACTTTCATGATCTGTTGTTTTATGGCTTTGGTAGCATCACCTGCATTTGGAATCAAATACCTTAAAAAAATTAGAAAAAGCCATCATTAATTCATTATAAAATTTTGAGTAAAAATCCCAAAATTCTTTTCATTCTTTCTCTGTCTAGGAGGAAGGGAAGAGGAGAATATATTAAAATGAAAAAATACTAAGAAAATAACATTCAATTCCTGATTATACAATGAAACTTTCTTTTTGTGAACCAAGAACTGTTGAGGAGTACTTCACAGGCCTTCTTGGAAAGAAAAATTGACAATGAGATAGGTCAGGCCATTTAAGATCTCTACAGACAGCACTGTCTGACTGAAGCACAGCAGTCCTTGCTTGATTTTTTTTTTTGTGGTATTTTGTTTTTTGTGGGTTTTGTTTTTTTAATTCCTATAGATACCTCTAGATCAATCTGCTCCAGTCCACAAGGTGGTGATGAAATAATTCAACAAGCAGTAAAGTTTTCTGCAAAATTTTATATTATCTTTACTACAAACCTAAGGAGCCAACAGGCACGGAACATCCCTAGTTAGGCAGGAGACTCATCTCCCCTCTCTTGTGAAAACAGAGCATCCACTGCACAGCTCTCTCCAAGGAACAGGATGAGAAAACACCCAGCTGGTATCAGCAACCTTCTTAAAACAGTGCCAAGAAACAGCAGGCTACCCCAGTGGAAAAAAGCCTGACACACCACTCCATCTGACCCCTTTCCCCCCTTAAGCATGCAAATACTGAGCATGGCAACATGTAACTTCCAGGAATCGTGTTTCAGGGAATCGTAGTTTCGACTTCAGGCTTCTGGATTCCTTGCACAATGTACAGAGAGTATGAGTCAGATGTAAAAAAAAAAAAAATATATATATATATATTCCACAGAAGAATGACCATACTCTTAAATCCCACTCTTCAAAAATCCATATTGTTGCTGCAGAGAACTGTCCACTTCATTTTTATTTAAGATCTATTACGAAATGAAAACACTAGCACACATCCCCTCCCAACAACTGCAACTACAGTTCCTCTCTTCTGGGTCTCATAAACACTTATCTTTTTTTCTAGTTCATATCTGAATTATGTATTCCTAAATAAAAACTATTACTTTTGAACTCAATTCTGGGAATTATGGCATACCCCTGATTTCCAGTGTACAGCATCCTGGACATCATTACCACTTAAACCTCTGATACTGAGATGGCTTACCTTTCAACTGCCAGAATTTCTATGCCTGAAGTATTGCTATTTCCATACTTAAAGGTGATCAGCTCTGGGTGTTTCTTCTTGGATGTGATTTTGACTACAGAGTTGAGTGCCTGTCGAGACTGTATGTAAGCCAGGCCCTTTCGTGATGGAATCTCCCTCAAACAGTACATGTGAGTTGCTGTTACTAGGAGATGACTTGAAGGAAAAGAAAAATACAAATTTGTTTTGTTAATGAACTAAGTATCACCTATTTATAAAGTTAAATTCCATTAATAAACTACATGGAGAGAGCTAGATAATACAGCTACCAAATCTAAGAAACAGTTTTAATACTTTCATGATATCTAATTAAGAAAGCTCTACAAAATACTTCAGATTTTCCTTGAGTGCTGTAGCACGGCCACTTCTGAAAACAAGCGTGGTATTGCCCCCCAGCATTACTGATGCACAGAGCATGGCAAGTACCTTCAGCTCCTCTTTCTCCTCCAATTTTTCTTACTATCTTGTTCCTCAAAACAAAACTTTACACCAGGTTTAATACATCATTATAATTCTATAACACTGTAAATACAAGAATGCAAATACAGTAACACTTTGTTCTAGGTTGTTTCACACATTCACTTCCTAGTTCAATATAAAGGATCAGTTAAGTGACCAAGACTTTTTTTAGAATGTACATCAAGATGGATGTTTTCATTGAACTTAGGATTAATTTCAGTACCTGGGAAACATATGTCCATTTTCTTTTACTTCATTACATGGGAAGTTATACTTGACATCAGGTTTATTTATCCACGTTTGGATGTTGACAACCTCTTTTCGATCATCATCCGACATTGAGGAGCTGTCAATTTCATCTGTTTTGAATGGAGGGGGTAAAAATATTTAAAAAAAATAAAGGAGTAAGTATTTCCACACCCATCAGCCAACTTTTTGATTCATGTAAACCCACTGTAGGTACACTGGTTCAAAGCAAGTGTACCTAAGCATACAGAACTATTGAGAAGGAAGAAAGAAAAAGGTGTATCTGATATTTTTCTCTTAATTTTCTCTCAACAAACAAGTATTTTTAGGTCAGGGTGTATCTTAGGCTGGTCTGATTTGTCCATTCAGTAAAGCTTCACAGGTTTCTTTCACATGGACTTGTCCAGACTTTCCTTCAAGCCATATAAACTCTTTGCATTTAAAGCACCAGTATCTTTTGGCAAGGAGTACCAAAACCAAGCCAACTACAGTCCAGGAAAGTCTCTTCTTGTGGCTTCTAGTTTCTTTTACAAGAAGAAATGAACACTCGTTGATCCCTTTCAAACCCAGGCATTATTTTTGTGGTTCACTTTTCCTCCCTTAAAATACCTCTTTCACATAACAGAACTTCTAACATTCAGTTGTGCCTTTTGTGAAAACAGAATCACATCTTTCCTCACCCTTCTTACTCCTTTCTGAACCTTCTCCTGTTCAAACATTGTTTCTGACATCAAGGGCAGAAGACACACAATATTTAATGTGTGGGTGAATCATGGATTTCTGAGCATTTGATTTGCTTTTCTGATTGCTAAGGACTGCTTACTTAGTATAAACCCACTGCTGCTGGACACAGCCAAATCATTCTACCACCACTGGATCTGAAAGCAGAAGTGGTTGGGGGGGTTTTAATGTCTTTCTTGCACTAAATTCATACTGAATTTCATGTGCCATTTAATTACCCAGTCATCAGATTAGCAAAAGACTCAGTTTGTCCTATCTCAAAAAACCTTGAATCATTAGCAAAAATTTTTGTCTTTGGCTTCACATCCTTTTTTAAGGCCATTTCAGAACATATTTCAACTCCATATTTTCAGCACACATGCCTGTGAAACACCCAAAACTCCTGTATGTGTTATTACTTAGTTGCAAAATACTACTTTTATGTCTAAAGATGGTGATTACCTTTACATAGTAAGTTTGGTGCTACATTAGAAGAATTTAAGCAATCTACTTATTCAACACAATCAACTATATTAACTCCATACAAATTACTCCCAGAAATAACTCAGGACAGCTCTTTAAAGAGCATTTCTCAAAGCCAGTTTCCTGCACTTTGTTAAACTAATTATTTCAATGGAATTCAGAATTTGAAACACACTTTGGAAAGCATTTTCACTGAAAAATACACTATGGAATTGAAGCAAATGGAACAATAATCCACCCTCACGTCACAGAATCACAGAATGGCTGAGGATAGAAGGGATCTCTGGATTTCACCTGGCCCAACCCTCCTGCTCAAGCACATCCACCTAGAGCAGGCTGCAGTAATTAGAGCTGACTGCAGTTACTAATTACAGAAAAACCCCCAACACTAAAACTTCACAAAACCAATTACACAGAAACAGGCTTACTTTTTGCATCCTTCTGTATCAAGATTCTATATATTTCACTTCATATGTGTTGGCTTTGCTTACTCAAATTCATCTGATTCTGCTTACTTACCAAGTGTAATAGTGCTTTTAAAAGCAAGTATTAAACAGAACTTAGCAAACAACCATTACTGAAAACATGTTCTAGACAATCTGCCTTGGAGGAGCTAGTTTTCTGAAACTACACAGATTTTGCCAAACACTATTATGGGTGCCCAAAGAACTGTGCAAACTAACTACATGGCATTTGGAGAAAAATCTTGTTAGCATTAAAGCTCCTGCCTGATAATTTCACTTTGCTCCTTCAAAATTCTTATTGCAGATGATGATCAACTGTCTGTAATCCACGTTATTTAAATCTGTGACTCTCATTAATCTTCCTGAACTGTTTCTTTTGCATGTCAAAGATTCTCAGACTAGTTACTTGTTTCTCCCACAGGAGCCAAATACGCCTTTTGGCCACAGAAGAGTTATTAGTGAGATGATGACTGGGAGGGGACTAAAACTACCAGAGCAAAACCAGGGCAGCAGTAGGTCTGCGCCATTCTAATGTTAGAACTGCTCTCAAAAAAACCTCCAAATAAACCTTTATGAAATGTGTGGTGCTCCAGTTTTGCCTGTAGTTTTTCAACTAGATAAAAAAAATTAAATAAGAATTTCACTTTTTTTCTACAGCAATCTGCATGCATATCAAGAAATGAATCCATTATTAATAGTTTCAGTGCTGAAAAGCAAAGACTGAAACACTGGAGAGGTGTGAACACAGCCATTTAAAGTCTAGCTCCAACTGTATTTCAGAAATTCAGATCATTACACTAACTGACAATACTAGACATTTAAACTGATCAGCCAAACTAGGTCTTTTACATTTTGCTTACTGTTGTGAGTAATAAAGGCACAACTGCTGGTTTACACGTACAAGATCAGTGTAGAAAAAGATCTTTACTATAGAAATAACACGTGAAGACAAAAGATCCACTATATCTGCTTATTTCAATTTCTACCTGTTGGCCATTTGGTGCCTACCACAAATAATTTTTTATTTAATCTCCTACTACATATTTGAAGAGGGCTGGTCCTAGGCATTACCATAACACACATGAACACCAATAATAGACAAGTATCATATTGCAAGACAAAGATGTAAGAGATACTCTTTGATTTAGCCCAACTTAATAATTTTGACTAAATAAGCTAATCTAGGTAAGAGGAAAATCTCCTACTGTACCAGTATCATATTCTTCTTCATCTCCGATGCTGAATACTGGCTTCACACCACGGTAGGGTTTTCCCACTCTGTCACTGCTGCTGACGTGTCTGTTGGCAATGAAAAGGACAGGAGAGGGCAGGGGACAGGAGAAGAAAAGTAACTTTCAAACTGATGGTCTGAGTTCCACAGTAACATATTAGCAAAATGTAAACGCAGCTGTGCAACACAGAAGGACAAGAGAATTTCATGAAGCTGCCTGCAAGGAAGATCGGAGTGACCCATCAAGCAACTTGGTTAGTGAAAGCACGGTTCAGTCCCCTTGTGAGGCTGACTGTTGTAACAAACAAAGTGGAGAGAAATGCTGGTTTGTTTTAAAAACCCTCCAACTCCTGCTCACCTTCTCAAATGGCAACATACATTAGAGACCTGAAAACTGACAACGTGCTAAGTTTCTAGCATGAACCTAAAACATATCTGGACAGTCAGGGCAACTTAACAAGGATGCCAAATTCAGATGAAGCAAAAAAAGAATATTAACTAACATGTCTGGCAGGTAATTTTTCTGGTTAATTCCTGAAAAGATAACAATATGCCTTAAGAACTACACAGTGGGTTATTACAAACCATCCACTGTAATCTAAACCCTGACTTCCTGTTCATTACTCGCAGCTTGAGTCAAATCCTGAAATATTTGCTCAAATAATTCCTACTGCTACAATCCCAGCACCATTGTGATATTGATGTCAAAAATCACATTTAAATCGTTTCTACAGATCATATCAAATGACACAAACACACACAACTGAGTCTTAATGTCTGACAGTAAGATTGCAAATCCCAAGATATTTTAGAGCTCCAGCTCGGAATGCTGTGATTACATGGTCACAGCTGAATTAAAAGCTCTTGCCCTCAACTATCGAGAATACTTGAAAAATATGAGAAAAACCTGAAAGTTCAGAAAGCAACAATACAGGCAGTTTCTGAAAAAGCCAAACAGTTCATAATTTTAGCCTTTAGAAGTGGCAATGCTTAGCAGTTTTGAAAAAGTCAAAACAAAACCAGAAAACTTGCCTTTCCCTTCCCTCCAGTTCAATAACCTCCTTCCCCATACTGTGCATTTATGTTTCCTACCAACTCTACGCCTTGGTTCCTGTTTTAAGTACATGCACAACTCCAGTTTAAATGCTACTGTAGAACCAAGCTGGACAGGGAACAGGTTTAGTAACAGGTAAATTAATGCTACTACTTAGGGATACATGAAAGTAGAATTGAAAGTTAGAAAAGAAAACATTTCCTATGGATAAAATTTACTAATATAAACAAAATAAGGAAAAGTTTAAAAACCCAAACAAACAGAGATGTGGTCTACAATGGCACAAAAATAAACATACAATAACATGCTCATTAGTGTTTAAGACAATAAGCATCAATGACACTGACAATTCAAGAGGGCAGTGCTTCCATATGGAGGCTTTTGTAAATATGCTTTAGTAATACACAGCCAATTGAGTAAGAAGCAGCACATTTTAATAATGTCGAATTACACAGAGACAATCTAAGAGCAGATCTCACTGATGTTTATCAAGTGAAGTTAGTCAGGACCAGAGAGTAACAAGAGAGTTAAAAGCTACTTTATAAAAGCCTGGTAACATCTTAAACTAGAAATTGATTCCTTTTAACCCCTTGGTTAGGAAGGCCATGGAAGGCCATCATTACATGGTTACAAACCGAATGCAATGTTCTTTGGCGGCAAACCTGCCATATGAAACATCCTGGTGATAAACACAAAGTAGACCTAATTTAATGGATGCAGAAAAGAATGCCATTCTGGGTTTTTAAGAACTGTAATTTTAAGAAAATACTCTAGGGATATACAGTGTGAGCTAATTTACTATTGCATCTATCCAATGAAAGAAGATGTGCAATAGGAGTGAAAGGAATAAATGAAATATCCAAAGTGAAATCTTAATCGAAACTTCTTGGTTACAAATACAGATTCGTGCATTTCTGATTTATCAAAGAGTCACCATATATTTAATTTGGTATTTTAACACTTTCCTACTATATTCTAGAAACAGATCAACAAAATGGGGGGTACAATCCCCATGATCTTTAGTATTTCTAAATTAACAAAACATACTATGTGCTATTGGGCCATTCCATTGTTCTTCTTTTACAGAATACTGGCTAATGTTACTACTGATTTTGCTCACACAAACAACACCTTTCTGTGATGCTTTTGGGTGAATCCCAGCTCAAATTATGTGCAAACTACTTGAAAGAAAAATTAGTCAATAATCCTTGAAAACCCACTTTTAAAATTTTCAATAATTCATTCAGCATTAATCTTCATGCGTTTCAGTGTATGAAGGTCAAAAACTACAGAACTCAAAGTATAACCAAAGTTCCAAAGTGATTATGCATGACCTGCTCTTTAATTATCACAAGGAATTTTATAAAAACTCAATTCACAATTTTTATTTCTGAAATAATTATAAGACACTGTATGTGAGGCAAATGTGAAGGGCCTCCACATTTGCATGAAATGCAGTAGGTATGTGAACAAGATGAAGTAGAATTGCAAAGCATATTTACTTATAATTTTTCTTTTCCCAGTAATGAGCATGTCTGTTTCCTTCAGCATGTTCTATCACCATGTGATAAGAAGCATAATTTCAATATGGGTTCCCTGTCATATCTAAGTACTGATGATGTTTTATGTAAAGTTTACTTTTCATACTTATAGTCTCTCTTGTTAGAACCTTAAGCTATAAATTGTTCAGCAATTTTCCTGGTGTCTTTTACTAGTACAGGTTACTAATAAAATGTATATAGGAAATGACAGGTTAAAAAAAAATCCATAAAAAGCAATAATAAGGAGACAACAGACATAACAAAGCAGAAACTAAGAGAAGAAAGCACTGCCAATACATTCTTTTTCTTCCTTTAGTCTCTTGACCAGTGGTTGTAAAAAGCAATAGTTTAAATATATTTCAAAAAGTTAAATTAATATCAAAATACTCAAGCAATCTTGTCAGTGTAACCAATGCTTACAAACATTGTGATGCCATGCTAAATACAAGAAAGGTGGTTTTAGTCAGACTGCTTAATTATCAAGCTTACCGCTCCATGCTTGCTCTGTCTGGCCAGGAAATATTGAAAGGTATTCTACAGTACATTGGGGCAGAGGACAGAATAAAAGAATTAAAAAAATGTAAAGGAAAAACCTAGATAAATAGCTGAAATTCTCTATATTGGCAATGTATCTTCTTCAAGGAGGATGCTTGTAAATAAAACCAAGGCTTCATGACAGCTGGACACAAGGTAAAAAAATATTTGGAAAAAAGTCTACTAAAAGATGCATTTCCTACGCTACCCATGGCTTACATGTGAGCATTACTTGATTTCACAGCATGGCTTAGGGTGGAAGGGGCCCTAAAGACCATCTTGTTCCAAGCCCTGCCCTGCATAGGGACACCTCAAATCAGACCACATTGCTCAAAGCTCCATCCAGCCTGGCCCCCTGCATTGCCAGGGATGGGGCAGCCACAGCTTCCCTGGGCAACCTGTGCCAGCACCTCACCACCCTCACTGTAAAGTATTTCTTCCTAATATCTAATCTGAATCTACCCTCTTTCAGTTTAGATCTTCACATTCACTCAGTTAATTCTTCACAGAGCAAAAGCTACTACCAAAGGCTATTTAAGAATTTTTTCCTCTAACTGTGAAATAAAAGTAATAATAGTAATTTAGAAAAACATTTTCCAACACAAAAAGAAGCAATGATCTGAGGTACAAGACTATTAAAAACTTCTCTTCATTTGATATTTTAAATGCTGCTATCAAACAAATGCTGTGTCTCTGAGATTCCTGAATACCAGAGTCTTGGTATTCAACATACACCTTCAAAGGCTGGAATTTAAAGAACTACAACAGGCATTTCATTTAAAGCTCTGACAGATGAAAGCTGTATTTAGTTAAGATAAGTATTTGGAATGGTGACTTCCAAATCTGAAAGTGTTCTTCAATCTGCTTGCACCTTCTCATTCCTTGCTGTACCTGAAGACACAAAACCCAAACGACAGTGGATTCTGAGTTTGAAAAGCAGCTTTACAAAAGGACTTGAAAAAAATCAAGATCTTTAAAAGAGGTAAACTCAGTTTGGCAAGATGCAGCAGTGAAAGAAACCAAACCAAGCCAAACCCAACCAACCAGAAAAACCTACCCAGAATTCTGCTGTCATTAATCTGTTTCATTAGAGTCAGGGTGGGGAGGAACTGAAATCATTGTTCACTTTTAAACTGAACACAAAATTTACACATTATAAGAAGTGAAATTAAATTACGAATTCTAGATAAACATTCAAGGCAACAGAGACCCACAGTGGCCTTGAAATACCTAGGAGCACATTGGCTCCCTGGGACATGATAAAATTGTGAGGAGGGTGAGGTGGAAAATTAAAAAACTGAATATGGAAGACAACTGTTTCCTGATTAGCCCAGTTTTCACACTCCCAAAACAGCCACATGAAATAGGAAGTCACTTCTCCCAGCTAATGCACAGTGAGATATAAATGACCCACCTGTCCACTGGAGTAGATGTATTTTCAATAAAACTGATAACTTTCTCTTTCACATTCACAGATTTAGTCTTCAAAGCAACCGTCATTTTATTCACCAGGGACTTCACTCCTTTTCCATCACCTGAACCGTTAGGAGAATCACCCTGTAAAAGTAACTCCTCTCAGCATTAATCATATAAAAGTATGTTATTTCATCTCAATGACTTTATTAAAAAGCAAACAGACTACAGAACAGCAATTTACTTTTTGGTACTCAGTCGAACCTTAATTACAGAACCGTGTATTTCTTTAGAGTTCTATCAAATAACAGCAATTATATGCGACTGAGGAAAATATCATCCAATAAAGCAAGCTTGACAAGCTATATTACTGAACATTCTGCTGTGGACATCTAGACAAAGGAATCATATTAGTGATACATTGCATCTAAATTAAAAGCTTAATTCTACAGATAATATATCAGCTGTACAAAATATACAATTTTGAGCTTTGCCATGAAATTGTATGCCACTTTATCATAACTTATTCCCATAGTGAGTAAGAGCCAGGGAAAGAGTTGTCTATTGCATGTATTCTGCTGGAGAATGACTACAGCAAGTTCTTACCTACAAATTCTTCCCTTCAAGAGGATAAAAACGTTTAGGTCACCTCTGACTAGACTGTGATCATAGTTTGAAGTCAAACACACAACTGAAAACAGTTATGACTTGCAATAATGCATTTCACGGAATAGAATGAGGAATGTGAAGAAAAAATTCAGTACACCTAGGACTCCCATCCCACAGTAACATGCTAAAATTTCACTTACATCAACAGAGTTGATGCTATTTCTTGAGCCTGAGGTACTAGCAATCCAGTGGCCATATCCATTTTCTGGTCCTTCCACATTGATATCTGCTAAGTGCTGTTGGAGGGCTGTTAAAAACATTCAGAATTACATTGGACTTAGTCTGTTAATGAAAATACTGTATATACCCAAGACTAATCAGTAACAACTTTTTTCCCTCAATTCAATAAAATAGATAAATTCAGCAATCACTATAATAATCCCCAGCTTCTCTTTCAGTAGTACGAATGCATTAAGATAATCTAATTATCTAATGCCTATTTATCTACCTGCTATACTAATTATTTTAGTAAACATTTAGACTACAGCAGCAATTAAAAATAAATCTTTGATCTTGAAAACAGCTCTTACAACACCACACATATTGATTAAAAATGCCTCTATTGTCATATTGTAGCACAGATCTCTCCACTGTTGTAGAGCCTGATTATTTCCAGCAACATCAACTGCAGAATTATGAATTCCTGATTTAAGAAATTGTAACAGCAGTAAATAGTAATTATGAAGTTGCATTTTCATATGAATCTGCAATCTACAGTGGCTAAAACATCAAGAATGACAGGTTGGAAGAGGGAATTTCCTCAATTCCTGTATTAATTTTTCACCACTCAGAAATTTGGGTAAACCCTAAGAGTTAACCACAAATGTGTAAGTGCACAGTATTTACTTACACAAAACAAAAACCTGACAAATGAGACCCAGTTGCTATTCATTTAGTAGTTTTTAGCAAAAGCCTCAAAAATACCAACAGTGTTAAAATATCAAGATTTTTCAAATCAAAGTTCATTATTAATAAGCTTACCCATAAAGCCTCCTTTGGCAATGCTTACATACTCCTTATTTTTCTGAAACAGAAAAGATAATTCTGATCAGAGCAAAAACCTGTGGAATGAGTTATGCAAGAATGGTAATGAACAGGGGTTAGTTTCTTTACTAATAACTGTAAACTCAACTAATGTAAAAACCAGTTCAGATTTTAAGGAGAAAATGTGTTACCATTTACCAGCAATGACACATGCAGACACCCCTTACTACAGTTAAATCAACAGCAATTTATTGTACCTGTAAGAAATGTGCTAACACCATGTTCATATACATATCTTCTTCTTCCCTGCCACTTCCCATGAAGCAGAGATGTTCCCCACCAGCTATGGAGCCAGACTCAATTGACTGTTTTTGTGCTTCTAACAGGGATTTTACAGACTGTGCAAATTCTGATGGGTTTTGAAGCATCTGTGGAATGGACAAACAAAAAAATGCTGTTTGACACCAAGGTATTGTAACATGAGTTATGAAAGGAGACAAACTTTGAGCTACTTTCATGTTGCCTTAATTTGGTAATAGAGCAGTGGAACTGGTTTCCATATTTACACATGCTTGGGCACAACATATTCAAACTTGGGAGATTTGAAACCCTTTAAATTACCTAGAATTTCTAGATGCCAGTAAAGTCTTCCTCTCGTTGCCTCCCCATTAAGTTTTTTCTCATTTACTTATCAAGATTTGGGAAAAGAAATTACAATTGAGAGTACAAGGAGGTATCTGTGATTCATTGCACTCTCAAGAAGTTAAGGCTGGGGTACATGAAGGGCTACTATGCATGCAAAAACATGAGTTCTATATGAGAGAGGTGGAGAAACAAGGACTTTATCCATACAGCTAAAATTATAACCTGTGTTTGTGGGGAAGGTATTTATTTAAACTCATAAGGGAATTTTGACCTGTAACTGGATTGAGGGAGACAGGGAGGGGCCAGAAGGGATTCTCATTATCTTGTCTGTACAGTGGGTTAAAGGATGAAGGACAAAGTCACAAGTACACATCCTAGCCATCAGTAAGTAAGGCTGAATTTTAACTGGGGTTTCCCTAGAGATAAAGGCTGCTGCTTTATTACATAGGTCCTAAATCTCACTATTCCCTCTAACTATAAATGAGATGGATTCCAAAGTGCTTTCTTTCCCCATTGTCTCTCCTTACAATAATTTTTGTAATATTATATATATATATATAATATTTTGGAATATAAAATGCACTGAAATTCCATTAATGACTTTTCATCACAAATATTTTTCCCTATAGTATTTCCCTAGCATTGAACTTTTAAAAAAAAGGATGAACCTGGTGACATTCATCCACCATTGTTCATGAAGGACCATTAATTCCAATATACTATTTAAATACATATGAACTGATCACATCTAATTTAAGACTTGTTTGCATGGATTTCTTTTTCATATACTATCAGCTATTTGTACTACTTAATAATTTAAAATGCTTATTTCTACTTCACTGAATATGACATTCAACTAAGGCTAGCAGAACACCCACACAGGACAGGGAAATTTTTTTCCTAAATGACTTTTGATCTAGGTTAAAACCCACACTATATCAAAGAATCATTAAGGTTGGAAAAGCCCCTTGTCATCGAGTCCAACCATGAACCTCACACTGCCAACTCTCCACTGCTAAGCCACTCCCTCAAGTGCCACATCTACAAGTAATCAACACTTCAGGGATGGTGACTCAACCCCTTCCCTGGGCAGCCTGTTCCAATGATTGACAACACTTTCAGGGAAGAAATTTTCCCTAATATCCAACCTAAACTTCCCCTGATGCAACGTGAAGCCACTTCCTCTTGTCCTACTGCTCATAACTTGGGAGAGACTGACACCCATCTTGCTACAACCTCCTTCAGATAGTTGCAGAAAGCACTAAGGTCATCCTTCAGCCTCCTTTTCTCTTCCATGTAATTAGATTTAATATTATATATGTGCATCTAATACTGAATAATGCATCATTTTAATTAGAGAGATAAAGATACTAGATGCAGGATTGAACTTAACTAAGATATAAAAATCTTCTGTGGTGTATATCCAAATAAATCATTCCATACAGCTTCCACAGACTGCTCAAAGTAAAATAGTTGAGGGCTTATCTAGAAGTGATGAATACACTGCTGAAATGCAAGTGATTTTTGGGGGGAAAAAGGACAGAGAAAAATACGACTCAATGTTCAATTAGGAATTCATAATCAAAAAGAAAGTACAAAAATATTGAAGTTATTCATCCATAGCACATCTCAGTGCCAAAATTAAAGCACTTTCTCTTTCATATTGTACAGCAAAAAAATTTAAAGAAAAATTTAAAGAAGCAACCAAATCCTTTTCAAGATATATGCCCTGTAAAAGCAGACTGTAATAAGACTGGCTGAGGCAAAAAAAAGACAAAGAAAGAACATGCTCTTTTTAAAAATTAATTACACCTTTCACTGGAAATTGGGATGTTAGGAAGAGATTTCTCCTCCAAACAATGTTTAGTCTTTATTCTGTATGGCTTTCCATTCCTAACCAAAGAACAGGAAGTCTAGAATGAAAAATTCTAATGTCATTAAGGACTAAAATCAGTAAAGTGATGTTCTACCATCTCCTTTAGAGAACCTAATTTTTGAAACTTTATTATCACATACCTAGACACTGCAGTCCACAGACTAGAGCCTAAATTAAGGATTCTTTACTTTTCAAGGTAGGCATTTTCCTCCCCTTCTATCTCAGCTAGGATTCAAATACTGGTAAAGAAACAAAAAGCATACAAACCAAATCTGAGTCTAAATGAAATGCTGTTGATAAATGCCCAGCATTGTATTGCTCTGCAGGACGACAATCCACTACAAAGAATCTCACTCCTTCCTGAAAGAGAAATTTCTAAATTTTAAAATTGCATAATTATTGACAGAATTCAATTACATTCTAATACCAATTCAAATACTACAGGAACTGCTCAGAGAGGCTAAGAGCTATTAAAAAGTACCTTTCTTCATTTGATTAATCTGAACTTTGTCTACAGTTACCAGACCACCAGTAGTATTCTAGTATCAGCTTGTGCATGGAAATACATCATATTAATGCATATTAATACACCAGCTTGTGCATGGGAAAGGATCATCCAAGTGCAATTATATAATTGCTACTGAGAGGAAACATAGTGGGTATGAGAAAATCCAAGAGTCCACTACTGATCAGCACAGCACATAAGGATGGGCTTATATCCCACCAACTTGGACAGGATATAAACAGATGCTTAACCTCATTTGGACAAGGAAAAACCCAAACTATGCATGACAAAACTGGGCTCTAGAAACTGCTACAAGAAGTCACTAGTCAACAAGAAACACTGTACTCCAACTACATTATGATCCATATATGGGTCTTAAATATTTCTAGTGAAGTCCCTGCACCTGTGCCTCCAATTAACTTCTACTGAAACAGGTTTAGTCAATTTTCTTTTCTTCATTTAAACCTTTCATTGACAAAAGACAGATACTCCTTAACAGCATTCTTCTCAAAGGTACTGAGTAATGAGTTTTAAATTTTCCTCTACATTTGGAAACAATCCAAATTAGTGAGATGCTACTTTCAGCTCACACTCCTCAAATTCAAATCAGCTGTCTTAAGCTCCCCTATGCTCCTTGCTGCAGCACAAATGCATTGAAGACTGCACATCACTTACAAGGGAGAAATCTTCAAGACAAAAATATTTTTCCTGAAACAGCAAATACTCATTTGTGCTGTTAGCAGTTAAAACAAATGGTTAGTGATTGATTCTCTTCCTTTTCTACAAAATTGGGGGGGGAAGGTTAATTCAGTGTACTGACTCCTTGTTGCTGATTTGCTTGCAGAATCTCAGACACGGAAACTGCTAGACAGAGAGCCTGGCTCAAGTCTGTGTCATCATCTTTGAGGCCCAGCAAGCTGCTGCCAAAAAGACTGTGGTTGTCCTAATAAAGAAAGGGAAAAAAAAGATTAACTGAAGCCATTGTCTTCATGTGTGAAAGTTTAAAACAAAACTATATCCATTAAGTCGCAAATATTAAGTTCCACACGTGTGTATCCTGTCCACATAGTAATGAAACTTTTGATCAACTGAAATTCTTTCTGAAAATCATGGTAAGGTCTGCACTTCCATTACAGATACATTTGTTTGCCACTTACACCATGCCAACATGATGCAGTGCCTCTGGTAATTGTTTTTTAGTTGTTGTTTTGTTTTTTCCCCACAAAAAAACCTCCCATACCTGTCTACACACATCAGAGAAAGTACATACAAGCCAAGGGCAATGGCCATCAAATACTTTCATTTAATTAATTCACTAAGTCAGATATCATGAGTAAGGAAGAGCTGCAAAAACAGTGCAGGTTAGTGTGGATTTACCTATAGTAAGAGAGTTTTTCCTCTTTGTTATTGCAAATACAGCTAGCACTGCTGTGGTGTGTACTACAATGCAATTATGTCAATATGAAGTTTAGCTTCATCAAGAAGTTCTTACATTAGTTTTTACAAGAACTTCATTTGGGAAATGAGGTTATCAGTCATGAAGTGAGAATACTGGAAGGAAGCTTCTCTCCAATATGTTTCACTTAACCTTATCTTTCAAAGATTGTAACAGTCAATTCCACCAGAGTAACAACATGAAAAAATTGTTTAAAAAAAGAATATCACAATGAAATATTCAAAGTTACTGTCAGCAGGAACTTAAACTCTGCCAAAAAGTAGAGAATTTCAAAATTACTGTTATTACCTTCCTGAAAGAAGCTGGAGTTTTGCTACAGTAATATTGTGCCAAAGAGAACAGATCTTCTATATCTTCTAAATCAAGATTGGCTGGTGATGTTTCTAAGAATTCTGAGACAGACAAACAACATAAATGCAACACTATTTCAGACACAGAAATCAAGCAACACAGATCACAGAAAAACTTATTAAAAATAAGGCATAACAATCTAGTGTATTGATTAAACATGAATATTGAACCACTCTCCAGATGAAAAATGAAGACACAGGAAATACTCCTCATCCATAAAAAAATTATGTTTTTTGCTAGACGTTCGAACCTTCTATGCAAATTATTTTTTTTACCACATTCTTACATCTGTATAGTTTTAGCTTTCAGTTCCAATTCTAAGTCAGCTACTTTTCTAAAGAGCTCTCATCATGAGAATCCTTTAAAATGAGTACTTAATCAGTAGCACTGTTCTCTGTCCAGGATACCCAAAGGTGTAGTTCTGCAGTGTATGGCAAAGACAAAATTCCAAGCACTCTCATTTTGAACTACTAGAGATTATGAATTACACTGTATTATGTATGTAAAAAAAACCCCAAACAAAAAGGCTAGAGTTATTTAAATTTTCCACTGAAATTTAATGCATTTTCTATAAAAACAATGAATTAGGCTCAAATCAAGTGTGCATGAAGACAATCCAGAAAATGCAACAAGTGCTGTAGATTTAAAGAAGGATTTGACAGCTGTTGCTTTGGGCTTAGAAAGACCATTTTCTGGTGATTGTTTCCAGTACTTCAAACTGAAGTATAAAACTAGGTCTGGGAGTACTAAAAGGAACAAGGAAAGAAGGTCAAGGACAGGGCAGCAAAAGAAAAGTAAGAAAGGAATTAGTGGGTGAAGGGATTCGTTAATGAGAAAAATCAGATGGAGATAAACAATCTAGCTCTTTAGCAACAAAAAATAGTAATAAATGGGGATTACAGTATATAGTAAATATTTCACTAGCAGCTATGTAAGAGAAGTACTTACTTATCATTTCTTCTTTATCTGATTCTTGTGCTAAGATAACGTCTCTGAAAACAGTAAAGTCACAGGCATAGATTAAGTCAGTAAAACCAAAATGAAACAAACCTGGATTAAAACAGTGTCAGCAAAGAATGTCCCAAAGAATTAACTATACACTTACTTTGCGTTGACAAGGATGATCAACATTAAGAAATAAATAAAGAATGGATCTGCTTGTTGTAGATATCCATCCCATATTGCCTGAGTGACTTCAGCTGAACAGTAGTATGAGAAAAGGCTTCCAAGCTAAAAATTTGGAAAACAATGTGAGAAAAAGCAATTACCAGGACCAATCTTATCAGAAATATACTTTTAACAGTGATATAAGATAGCTAAAAGAAAATAAACCAAGCAAAATTATGATAAAACCTATATCTGCACAGCATGCTGAAGGATGGCTCTAACCTCTAAACCAATTTTTATGGAAACAGTGCACAACACCACAGAGTATCTGTGAATAAATGTGACTATTGTGAAGGCAAAGTTGGCTGTACACTGCCAGCCTTGCAAATTCAACCACAGATAACACAATCAAGCTGGAGTACTGTTTAGCTCACAGCCACTGCTAAATACCAATTATACTAACAAGACAATCGTAAGAGAATATATTTACTCAAATAGCATAGCAATTAGGGCTTTGAAAGGATCCTGCAAACATAATTATTTTTATTTTTCACAGTAGAATTGGGCTAATTGAACACAGTTGTAGATTAGTTTGACAACATCACTTACTTAGCATTACATGATGATGCTTTATGACTGAGTAATTAAACATTTGCAAGCATCAGAAATTTTTCATTATCATTTAAGAAACTCTTTGCCTGTTCCCATGCTCCCACTTGAAAATACATCCTCTCTGATATACAAAGTTCAAAGCAGATAAAAGGTAGGAACTTCCTCCCACACATGCCAGACAGGTTTACAATCACACCTACAACAAATGCATATCACCTGACTTCACTGGAGTCTTACTGAACTTAATGCACACAAATTCTGTATGAACACAGCTATAGCTTTCAAAAGCTTGGTATCTGTTTTAAAACACTACTGTGGAATATTTCAACACTTCCTAGTATAGTTTTATAGTAAAAGATAAAAAGAACTACTCCATTCTGACTCAAATGCAACTGAAGACAAAATGTCCATGAACAAGATGACAATGGCAGGTCTCTGTATGTTGCTTATATATTTCTAAGTATTAGTGATACACCTCTATAGATTGAGATTCTTCACAGATGAAACAGGGAATTTTACTGTAATCTCATTATATAAAATGAAACTTAAGATTTTTTCCTAAAATTGTACACCAGGAAGCATGGTGTTGAGGACTGGCAGCTACACCAGCTAACTTCAGTACCACCTTTTAGAGAGAAGATTCTTTTTTAGTTAGGTTCCAAAATTCTAATAAACAACTTCAAAGAATTTTGTATTTACTAAGGAAAATTCTACAAAAAAAAAAAAAAACTAGCAATTGAATGGCAATAAAAGACCTGATTTCTCTTTTGAAGGCTCATGAGACTGGAAAAAGGCAGATTTTGAGATGATTAAAATTTTTCCTAGACACATTTTTATACTAAAAGTGACAGCAGCCTTAAAAAATCCCAAAACTAAACAACAAACCAAACCAAAACAAAAAAAAAACAAATACAGACCTCATGGTTTAATAATTCATTTCAGTCTTTTTTAACTGAAAATATACCAAGTTGAAAAAAGTTTTACATAGCCATTGAGTATGATAGAAGAACCTAGAAGAGTTCAGGGGTCAAAGCCTTCTCTATTAAATTACAGACTTTGCCTGTGCAAGCAAGCACAGTGCCCTGATTTTGTATTGTATATACAAAGCAGCATTGAAACAAAAATTTTGTTGTAGTCCTCGAACACATAAAAGGTGATTGAGGTAAGCATCTTTGTAACTACCCACAATCTGAGGCAGTTTTGAAGAGGAAATAACTAAGGTTTTAAGAGTTGTAAAATATACATGCCTAAATTCTATAAAAGACACACATGTATGTCTTAGCAGGGAGGTTTTTAAAACAATTCATACTTCAGCTCTAAAAGACCTCTTAGACTGATGTTTACTCATATCTACAACATACAGCTGCCCACAATCAAAACTAACATCAGGGCTTCTTGCTTTTTGAGTAGTCAGCTGCTCTCATTCTTCCTTACTGCAAGAAGTTTCTAACATCTGTGGCTAAATAAAGTCTCACCCAGTACAACAGAAATGTGACATTAACAAGACCTCGTGCTAAACACTAAAGACAAAAAGTCCACACTGTATTAAAACATGCAATTTATTTTAACATCTGCAGTTCTAATTGCTTGTACTACTCTTCCATAAACTGGCAACATGTACTTAAATTTTTACAGAAATTTATTTTTCATTATGTTTCCCTACTTTCACTTTATTACCCAGTTGAGTGCATATGAATCTGGAGTCATCTTCTTGGTATCAAGGAAGGAGCAGAGTTCAGGCTCGTGGTACTGAAGCAACAGTCTAAATAGATGAAAGGGTCTTCCTTTCATGAAACAATCCCTAAAAAAGTAGCAATGAAAATAATAAACTCCCCTGTAATATGG
This sequence comes from Argya squamiceps, assembly GCA_037834095.1. Lineage (NCBI taxonomy): Eukaryota > Metazoa > Chordata > Aves > Passeriformes > Leiothrichidae > Argya > Argya squamiceps. The sequence goes on along the minus strand of JBBMKD010000001.1, from coordinate 16,734,936 downwards.
CAGTTTTCAGACTTACAGCAGCAATTCTTTACTATCTGTGATTATGTGATTTCCTATACATTGCTCTTTTAATTCACAGGGACTGACCATGAAGTCAACTTGCCTCAAGAGCCAAAAACCAACCAACCAAATCAAACCAACAAAACCCCCACAAACACCGAAACCCCCACTAAATTAACAAGGCAGCAGAATGAAATACTATCAATACTTGACAGATTATACAATGCAGAAGCATTTAAAACAGATTTAAATCTCAAAACAAGGCAAGCATGGTACCAATTGAGCAGAGATTCATTGATAAACACTATAAATTGCCTTTCTATGTCTTTCTAATTGATACTATAAATTGCCTTTCTATGTCTTTCATTCTCCCACTGAAGAGAAAAAAACATCCTGAAACACCACCCAGATTCCTACAGAGGAGCTCAAATACCAGATACTGTGCAAGCCTTCTACAGGTGACAGCACATGAGTTATGTGACCATAATGCCACCCTCCCCAAACAGCTCACACAGCCCAAGAGTGTTTCAGAGCAGAAAGGGACATGAGCTGAGTCAAGTGACAGGAACAATAAATACTTCCTGCCACTATAGCAAATGTGCATTTTTCGTATTTTGGGCTGGAATCTCCTCTCCAAGCAATCAGACAAAGATATTTAATTACAGACTATCCAGCCTTGCTGAAGTATCATGGTGCTCCAACATACATAAGAACTCATTTTAGTGAGAGCACCTACATAACAGCATGAAAAGCAAAAATTTAGTATTTGTCATTAAAAATATCTAGCAACTTAAAAAAATTTCAGACCCAACTCAATAGAACATAGGGAAAGTATCAACTACTTCTTTTTTGAGACTTAATTAGTGCTTATGAATTACTGTTTCTGAAGGGACAGAAGTATTTTAGATACCAAAAATGGTAGGAAAGGGAACAAAAAACCACTTTCACATAACCTATGTGAATTAGTTCATAAACAAACATTTTTGATATTGCATGAAAGGATAATTCTTGAAAAGGCACATTGAGTCTAGATCAGTCACATGCTAACTCTTTGCATCTTAAACCATCTCCTGAATTTCAAACCAACAGGTACTAAAATTTATGATCACATGAAAGAATCTGACAACATGGCTACAAACAGTGCTGCTCTAGCCAAAACCACCATGCACATCTTTCAGAGAATATTCCTACTGCCAAAAAAACAGCACATGTGGAAAAGAAAGAGTTTTTTACCTTGGAATGAATTTATTCATGATAGCATAGAAGCAGTTGTACAAATCACTGCGGGGCAAGTGAAGGTGCACCAGAGGTTTGAGCAGGTGTATCCAGCCAAGGCAAGAACTGTATTTAACATTGCGTGATTTACAATAAAAAGTAATAACAGACTCAATATCCAAAATTAATACTGACTTCTCTTCTTCTGGCACCGACAACTGGTCTGAAACAGGCACAGTAATATAAACTGTGTTAAAGGCTTTTCAGAGAAATTGGATCAGATTATTTCATAGCAGAATTGCACTGACAGGGACTGATAGGGGAAGAAATCCCAACAAAACCAGACAAACAAAAAACTGTCTATCTGGATTAAATTCTTACAGAAAAGCATTTAAAAAGGTATGAAAATACAAATGATTTTATAAATTCAGTAGGATAAGACATTTAAATATCATTTAAATACCGCAACAACAGGATGAAGGAAGTTTGGGGTTTCCAGGATCTATATGAAAGAAGGAGGTAGATTCTCTCAATGCACAGAATGCTGCTCTTCTCCTCCTATTTGATGTGCTCAGCACACAACTTAGGCTCAACTACACAACAAATTAATCTGAATTTCAACATAGATCAACCCACACTGCATACCTTCAATTCCTCAAAACCTGACTGACATGCAAACTTATACAAATCAGAAGTTTCGGATCAGCCAGGCCTACAGATTTAAATTTGAGCATTAAGTTATAAATCACTTTTGTTTTATGTCCAGGATGCAGGAAAGAGATCTGTGCACACTACATTAACATAGTGGTATTAAAATTCTATGTGACATTTTTCCCCCTTAGTTACAAGAAGATCATGAGTCTCATTACTGTTAATAATTCGTTTTATTATAAAAGTCTTTAACACTTTCCCATCAAAGCCAGTCAATATTTGGCATTCCTTTTCTCTACCTCTCAGAAAAATGAAACACCACATAAAACTCACATGTCAACTGAGGATATACTTTAAATCTGGAGACTACTTGCTTTGCTAAAACATTGAAATAGAAACATTTAATCCAACAAAAAAAATTGAAGCCTCCATATAACCTTTTCTTCTGAAGTAACATTTGTTCCCTTCATCAGTTTAAATCATTACATATCACAAAATATTTGCCAATAAATACAAAAAGAGAAGTATCAGAAACCGAATTTTAAATTTTATATGTTATGGATATAACCAGGACATTTTGCATCTTCCTGAAGAGAGACTTATTTATAAGAGAGTGGAAATTCCACCCCCATCTCTTTCCTTTACAGGACAGAGAGAAGAATATAAGTCCTACTAGACTTTAGGGCTAGAAAGTGTAGAACTGCATTTCAGAAATGGTAGCTATGTATGCATGCACCAATCCATCCTCTGCCTTAACTTCGAATTGCACAAGAATAAATAAAGTCATAGGTAATAAATTAGAAGATTCTCTTAGTGAAGTCGTGAGATGCATCCTGATTAATGAGTCTGCACTGATTCCATCAAGTGATCACTGATATCAGAGCTGCTGCATCACGTCAGGGGTTTGACCAGTTCTGTGATGAGCTGCCAAGCAATCCTGTGGCACCTCCTTGCAGACATACCAGAGTATTACTTCCTTTGTCCCGGCAGCACCTTGCCTGCACAAACACAGCCTTTCATTTTCACTGAAAATGCTACTAAGAAGTATCTTTCTTTAAAATACTTTTTGAAGTCCAAAATGTTTCATACATTTCTTCTCTCAAATGTTATATGCATTTTTGTGCTACAGCAGGTTTTCAGATAAGAACCAGGCCTTCCACAAATAAAAACCTGCAGGACACTATACAAAGAATGTCTGCTTTAAAAGATGGGCCTTGGAAAACAATTACCATTCTTTCATCTCACAAAGCTTTCTGACGATGCAAAGTATCATTTGCAAGCTAATAACTCCCATGATGTCATCCCCCCACAAAGTCTGTGTACAGGTAAGATACTATTGTTTTCTCACTGATTTTTATCTGCTCTTTCCTCTTCCTCCTCAAAGCTCCCTCCAAAATGTAAACAACATTCAGATCATTTACTTGAAAAAAGCCTTAAGACAACTAAGAATACAGAAGTTTTCAAACTGATGATACAAATGTAACAGAACTTACCAATTAACTCTTGGCAATCCTCATGAATTATACTCTGCTCAGGTAGGTCTAAGGAGCCATCCCAGGATGCTAGGCTGTCCCCCTTTCCCACCACATTAAGTGCAATCTGAAAACAAAACCAGAAAGTCCTCTAAATATTTTAGTGTCTTTTTGCAGTTGTTCAATTACTGAACCCAGTAATTAAAAAAAAAGAGAACTATTCTTAAACTGAATCAACATAGATGCATATTAAAATTCCAGTACTACACCTCTTCTGTAGAGACGGCTGGCAATTAAATCTTTTACCACTAATGAAATACAACCTCAAGTATTTCCTGCTTCTTGATTTAAGCTCATATTTACCTTCCAGACTTTGGCCCTTAGATCAGCAGGCAATTGCCTTCCTTGGATGATATTTCTCACAGTCTCAAGATCACAACCTCCTTCTTCTAGAGCATCTGCAAGATCTTTTATCCTAAAATAATGAAATGTAATTTTAAAATCAATCATACTATTTTTCAATGTTTTTGTACACTGAAGGCTACTGTCAGGCAAATCCCACACATATGCAAAGGTATAAGACAACTTGACAATTACTAAAAAGAAATACTCGCAAAATGTTATTTATTCTTCTATGTTAAGGCTGCTTGTAACTCCATTCAACTTACATGGAAGAAAAAAAGAAATTAGCTTGTTTTCATTTAAGTGACAATGTTGCAAAATGTTATCATAAAAATGCAAATTCAGTTGCAGTTTACAACTTTCAGCAACTTTCAATTTCAGCAAGTTTTCACACACACACAAAGCAAACAGTGCACCTAAATTAAACAGTGGAGTTATTTTAAATAAAATATTAGATGTCCTAGAAAACAGAACACTTATCTCAAAGGTTTAGAACAGTCAGCTTTTAACCTCAACTTCCCTGAAATGGGAAAAGACCTTTTAGTCAAACCCAAATTTATATATTGTACTAGTATTTTAAGTGTGGACATATGCACAAGTCTGAACTAAAACATACAAAAATGTTAACACAGAGAGTAGAAAAAATACACAAATTGGCAAGACAAGCAGTAATGATGATTGCTGTAGTAAGACAACGAAAGTTCACAAGCATTATAAATAAGAAGGAATTCAGCATTCAGGAATGATTACTTTACAATCTCTCTGATAGCTTCTGCAGACTGGTTCAATGTTTCCATGCTGTCAGTAATGGGAGAACCACATCTGATGATTTCAGGATTTCAATATCATGGAGCAGAGCAGTGGCAAAACAGGTTCACTGGAAAAACAGCAATGGCAGTGACACACAGGTCCCATAGGCAAAACTTCTCTCTTGCTATATCCACTAATTCTTCTCTACTTGCTCTGACATCTATCTGCCTTAAGAAAGGCTTTGCTTCAGATACCTGGTGAGCTAAACTCACATGCAGGGGGTTTATAGCCAGAGCAAAACAAAGAACCTCCAGGACAGATATTCACATGGGAAGATGCATTGCTGGTGAATAACACATCTATTTATACACATGGAGCAACAGATGTTGAACTGTTATCAGTATAATTCTCAATTACTCCATGACTTCTATGTAGTCAATTCAAATAGCCACAGAAAAAGAATGTCAGCTGTTGAACTTTTGTCTACTTTATTTTCCATATATCCACAACTAACTCCTTGATATTAACTCCTTGATATAAAGGTTCATAAGTCTGGTCTCCTGAAAACTTCAAACACACATTTCTGGTTTTCTAAATAACATCCTTTTGGACAAATAGATTAAAATCTCAGACCTGTAAGAAGGTATGCAGACATTTGGTTAGCTTTACTCAAGACTTCTTGAAGTATTTACAGATCTGAAGAATAAGCATTTTCTTTGCATTGTGTCAGCCAGTTTCTTTGTCACTACCTTTTGGTTTGCACTTTAAATCATATTTCAAATATACACTGGGGCACTACCCTATTTTCTTAAGTAATTTTGCAAATTTAGATGAAAAAAGCATAGATTACAAAGAGACTGACTTGCCTTATTTTGTTACATTTTTAGTATTTAAAAAAAAAAAAATATCCCAAAGTCTGTTTTGTATAGGGCTACAGGTTGCACAGGTTGCTAATCCCTTTCCAAGACAGAAATGGAGGGGAAGCAGAATATGGAAGCACACTTGCACTTCCATCACCTATCCTGTTGTCCAGTTGTGTACATAATGGTCAATGCCTGAAAGTTAAATGAATGGATCAGTTAGCCCTGAATAAAACTCAAGTATTTCCAGGACATCTACACAAAGAGACCTCCTAGCTCTCAGCAGAACTGCATGAACTCTAGGATGATCCAGCTTCAACAGAAGCCAACATCAAACATCAGCTGGAGAGAATGAGGTGCTCTTAGACACATTGCCCGTTTCTGTGAACAGAAACAGACCAGAGAGCAACAGCCAGGCCTTGAATTACAGCACACAAAATATAACTAGTTGCTACAACTATATCCAAGCATTAAACAGGTATGTGGAAATGAATTGCAACAGCTGTGTACATGTTCCATTTCCAGAAAGGTCTTAAATTGAAATACTTTAACATCATTTCTATGTCACCCAAAGAAACTCTTTTGAGAATAAAAAAGTAATTTTTACTTGAAACAACACTTAAAACTACATCTACACTAATTACAGAATCACCTGGCAAAGAATGTTTCACAAACTCACAAGGACTAATTCTACTAATCACTAGTACCCAGCATTCAAAAACCTGTGCAGGGGTTAACACCAACTTCAATGTGTTATCTGTAAATGTGTGCTTCTGCTGCTGGACAATATATCACCATTTGCAAAAACTTCTTCCAAGTGCTGTCACCCCCACTTTCTACACTGAGAGCCAAATGCCACTTTTACTACTTCACCTCACAAAGCAAGACACTGACATGCCCATCTGCCACATGTAGAGATGTGATGCATTACCAACAAGGAGTTAAATGAAATAACAGCAGGGGGGAAAATGCTTTGTTCTGCTGTGATTCAATTAGGTGCTCATTCCCTCCACCAACTGCAAGATTGTTCACAGGCTGTAAGTAAGGACTTTTCAAAGATTAAGTAAATTCTTTTCTAATAAACTTTTTATTCAGGCTAACTTGCAAAGTACAAAACATGAAAGTGATTTCAACACTTTAACACATGTCCACTCGCTGTGTTTTACATTATTTCTGTCAGCTGTTCCATAAATATTCCAGTAAAAACTGCTAGCAATCTGGATCCTTGTCTTTCACCAGTGAAGAGCAGCTAGGAAATCTTCTGTTCACATGGACAATTATTACATTTATTTTGAAGAGAAAGCAGCACTTCTCCCTGTGGGCAAACTCCTCCACACCTGAACATCTGAACTTTCAGCTCTGCCATGGCTTCACTGCCTGTTTCTAGGTGCTACTCAGAATTTTGGTTAGATGTGCAGAATTCCAGCTTACACCCCAGCCATGGCCTGAAAGGTAAATCCCCACATGATATACTGTTCAGAATGTCATAATACAAAATGTTCCTGTCAGTGTATCTGCAGTAAATCTCCATACTTACAGAAGGATCTCTTGCATTCATGCCAGTCTGGTGACATATTATAATCAATTAGTAACTATCTTCACAGATATTAAACAGGACCTTTTCAAACTTAAGATGTGTAAGCTGGCAGCAAGAAAAATTGATCAACTGTTGGGAATTCAGCTTAAGCCACTCTTTCTAAGTATTATTTAGACATGACTGAGATACTTGGTAATAATCAGTCATCAATACTAGTGAAGGGAATGTGAACAGAAGGAAAAGATAGTAAGTGATCAATAAACTACATAAAGTGTTAAGAATACTACAAACAATTTCATACTTTTATAGAAGCTATTACTACAGTTCTTACTTTTAATTCAGGATTTTCTTGACTACCAGGAAAAAGCCTCAACAAGAGCTATATTGAATTGAAATTAATGAGTGCTTGTTCTCTATTGAAAGCAAACAAACAAAAATCAATCCCTCACACTTGCTTCAAAATATCCATTGTATTCAGCACACTACTGAACCATTTGTTATTCTCCAGAATTTTGGAGAAAAACAATTCCCTGACATTTTTTCTTCAATTTCATGCTTAACTGGAAAGGACTTTTCTGTTCTTGGGTTTTCAGAAGAAATACTATGGCTCCACAGACTAATTAGTCAGATTGTGAGAATATATGAAAGATATATGGAAACTAGATTTATCACCCTGTTGTCTCAGGCAGCTGCAGTGCATTTTGGGACCCATAAGATGAGTTATTCCAATGCAAAGTTAAATGCACAGGAACAATTCCATCTGTGGTTACAGTTATATTTAGTTACTTCAGATCCTGATTTTCCAAGCACAGATCTTAAAAATTACTACTTGATCAAGTTTCCTGAAGCTTGAGAATTAAACAAACATCTGCTAAAAGGTTTTAGAAATTAATTCATAGCCATTAATCTGTTTGAAAATCTGAACAAGAAAAATAAGGTCCAAATCATTAATTTCCTTGATAAATGAGGCGAGAAAAATCTATAACTTCCAATTACAAACATTTTAACTAATAACAGGCCATCTTTTTGTGTCTATAAAATCTACTGACTAGATGTATTGCATTGACTGAAATGATGACTAAAATAAACAAATAAGCAGACAAAAAAAAAAAAAAAAGATTGTACAGCAGTTTGAAAGCAGCCTGCTTCCTTTGTGTTTCACAGCATTCTTAGCTTTGGACAGATATTTCTTCCAGAAGAAAATAGTGCTGACAATTTCCCAAAATAGCTTTTGAGTATATGCCAAATAGCTCAAAAGAAACATTTAATGAACAAGGTCTATCTGATTTCCCTAATTTTTAAATCATAAGTGTTGATAATAAATTCCTGTATCTACTGAAGAAAAAGAAATTACACTCTCATCTTTCTCTATATATAAGTTTGGGGTGGTGGTGATGCTGGGTTTTCTTTTTAATTTGATTTTATTGTGCAGTGGCAAAGTTCCCTGGTTTTTGTTGAGCAAAACACCAAGCAGTCAGTACAGATGTTCAAGCGTTTAATTCATAATTAGTTTGTGACACCTTTCCCCCCCACCCAAATCACTTATACCAGCACTGCACGACAAGTTAACACAGGGAAAACAAACAGGGAATTTTATGTTAGTGAGGATTTATGTGAGATCCACACCTGGATTCTACACACTCAAGATGCTGCAACAGCCTCTGAACACAAAATACCATCTGCCTTTTAATCCTCCTAAGGAAGTGAAGAGAGGACACGGAATCAGCTCTGCCAGCTTTGCTCCCAACAGAGCTCAGGCATACACATGTATCATCATATGTTTGGGTATTTTTAAAATTTGAAATCCTATATACTTCAAAATATGATAATTTACACCAAAAAGCTCTTTCAAAAACAACAGCATTGAAATATGAATACAAGACAACACTTTAAATCCATAAATGAAAAAGGAAATACTCTACTGAAACTGGCTTTTAAACAAAAACCAAACAGGAAAACAAACCCAAAAAGCCACGTCAAGTTGCTAAGTAAGCAATAAGGAATGCAACTGTGTCATTCACAGCACGAGGCTCCAGTAACAGGATGCACTGTCACATATTAATGTAGCATTTAAGCATAAAACTCTTTAATTGTTCCCATAAAGACTTAAATCTGTTTTCACAAATGCCTTCAAGTTTGCATTTTCTAGTACCACTAGCATATTAAATTTACTGTAGTTTTGAAGCTGCCAATCAGAATATCAACAATGCAGGCTGTGCCTTGGAACGTGTCTGGATACATACTTCTCCTTATCCTTACCAGAAATTATAGAGAAGTTTGTTGTGATCCAGGAGACAGCAATATTATTCCAATATCAGTAATGGAAGTCATCTGAAGTATTTTTTCTGGAGGTATTTGAAGTATGGCTCTTATTCAGTGACCAGGGTTATATTTCAAAGTGTCAAGAGTGCACTGTCAGTGAGTCCATCCCTCACTTTTAATTATATGGCCCAACAGTCAGGTTTGTATTTAGAAATAATGTTTATACAGTAATGTTTCTTATAGAAAGAGCTTCATAAATTTTGAAGCTAAAAGAAAAAAAACCCCAAACAATCCAAGAATAAAAAAATGACACCAACTAACTTTCATTTTCTAGTTAATGACACTAAGTTGTTTTAACTAAGAGCTGTTTGTAGAACCAACCTAGACAAATAAGAGCTTTCCACCTACACCTGTGTGTGTGTTCTAGCTTCTTTACAGTGAGATAACTAAGCACAAGGAAGGCTAGGCTCAGTCTGCAGGAAATTTTGAATCTGCCACATCAAATAGAGCCTAAAAGCAAAAACATCAGATTGAAAGTGATCATAAAAAGCAGGTCTGTAAAGCGATTGCTTGAAAAGCATATACGTGGAAAGGACAAAGAGCAATGGTGTGGCACAGAGCCACAGAAAGAAATCACATGCAATGCAGAAGCTCAAAGACAAAAACAAAGTGAAGACGCAAATGGAGATGTTGGGTGCAGTAAGAATAGTTTCAGTCTTTAAACACAATGTTTATTTAAGCCTCGGCAATCTTGAGTGAATACGCATGCAACAAATACTAAAATCACGTCACTGTTACCATCAAAACGATCCTATACACGCTCCAGAAATAGTCCCTATTCTTGTCCTAGAGGTCCAATGCAAAATCCGTTATAAATAATAGCTGTGCTAAAGGAGGGTGAGCAAAATCATTCAGACAACGAGGCAGGACCCACTGCTGTCACCTGTTCCTGAGAGCAAGCACGCAGCGACAGGGAAAGCTGAACTGAACAAAGCAACTCCACTCCAGGCACACTCCTGGAGCAGCTCCTACCGCATATTAAAGCTGTCACTTAAACTGGAGCGACCGCCTGGCCCCAGGCTGGGCACGGCCCTCGTTTGGTGTCTGGCCCGTGTTTTGACGGGCCCCCTCCTCTCCGGGCAGCCGGAGCCGCCGAGCGCCGGCGGCGTTTGCGGGGGGCT
>JBBMKD010000001.1:16373589-16723095 GCA_037834095.1 Argya squamiceps | reverse complement strand
AGGCGCGGCGGCGGTGGCGGCATGGGGGACACGCTGGAGGAGCCCTGGTGGGACACCGAGACCGGGGCGGGCGGCACTCCAGGTACTCCTCTCCTGGAGCTCGCTCCTCACCCTGGGATTGAAGCTTTTTGCCTGAGAGACTGCCCTCCATCTTCCTTTCCTGCCCTCCTTCCTTTTCGTTGGATTTGGGTTTTTTTTTTTTCCACTTCCACCCTCCGCCTTTCCCTTCTCTGCTTTTAATTTTCTTTTCCCGGTTTTCCACTCTCGCTTTTTTTCCCCTGTGCCTGCTTTTCTCTGCTTGCAACCGAGGTCGAGTTTGCTTGTAAGCAGAATCTCTGCAGCGAGGTGATGCCCAGTCTCTGACCAGAGCCCTGGGGTAGACGATGGAGCAGCAAAAGAAAATACCAGTACCTAGGTAACAACAGGAACCCACTTACCAAAAATACATTTATGCAAAGTTTAAAAAGTGGGGCGAGGGGAATGGGAAAACCTCTTGCTTTGAATTCAGAGCTCAGCTCTCCCATGCATTCATTTACCTTCCTAACGGTGTCTCCTTCCTAAGAGTTTATTTGAAAGGCTTTTGCATAATCTGTATTCCCTTGTGGGTTTCTTCCACCTCAGAATATTCTGTGATTGTGTTTGCCATTACCTGCATAAACTTACTTGCAGTTCTGTAAGGCCTAGGAAACAGTAAATCTATAATAGAGCCTTTGGAGGGAAAAGTATCTGTGGTACTTGAAAAGCATCACCCATGTGCTCACTGGGGTGCCTCGCATCACCCTTGTGCCATGTGTTACTCTAAAAGAGCAGGAGTTAAAAAGTTCTCTCCAGACATTGCTCTTTGGAGTGTGGTCCTGTGACTGATTTGTCTTTTTTTTTTTTTCCCTGAAGGTTATGATACCCAGATCATACACTTGTAGTTTTTCAATGTGTCTTGGAACTACAAGCTGTAAAATGTTTTATCTGTAATGCTTACATTTAGCGTGAAAATTTAGGTAGATCTAGGCACCAAAAATGACTTTAGACTTTATAGTGCCCTATTTTATAGATTGTTTTTTAAATACAATATTGGCAAGGGTTGGGAACTACTGGGAGTTATCTGCACCTCTGCAAAGACTCCAGTTTTTTGAGTGTCTTGATAATTGGTGCTTATTCCTGTGAAAAGCAACTTGGAGAATAGTTAGAGGGGAAGCCATATAAAAGTTGTATGTATGTAATAAAGGGGGCTCACAAGACCTAATTAGGCTTCTGAGCATTTAATTTTTATTTTTAGTCTCATGTGGGTTCCTTAAGCAATCCCTGTTCCAATGCTCTTCATTAGGAATTTTTCTTAAGAGCCTACCTGCACATTCTGTCATCTCAGGTTTCATTTGGGGTGGGAGGTGAGCTGACTGTTACAATGTTGGCAGCTTTCCTTTGGAAACTGGCAAGACTTTGATGATAAACTTTTGACATAATGGATGAACCATCTCACTTTGAGGGGAGGCTGTGAATGACAACTTTTCCAGTTACGAAAAATTCCTTGGGATTTTGCAGTAATATTTTTGAGCTACTGAAAGAATTCAGGTGGAACATAACCTCTGGAGGTGTCTAACCCAATCCTGTATACTTTACTCCAAGAACATTCTTTGTGTGTGTTACAGGTGAGTGTTGTGCAAACCAGGTACTCTGCTGTCTGCAGCCCACCTTTGTAAACGTGTTGGCAAGTTCTTTTTATGGAGCCTGTTGTTGGATGAAGTTGACACAAGCTATTAGTAAACGTAAAACATTTGTTACTTTTATTTTGTGTAGCTATTTTTCACGTAAAACAGGTAAAATCAAAGGTTAATTTGTACAGCATCTTATCGATACTGTAAAATGCTTTAAATTCAGTTGGCATAGAAGAGGAAATCAGGGTTCACAATGTATGATGGAGGCAGCAATACATGAAAATAATTGCACATTAGCGAGCACCTTTGAAAGACTTGGTCAATTTTATTTCTGTGAAACATCAAGTTTCATTTAAAAAAATACCATCCAAGCTCATTTGCTGACCTATTTAAAAATAACATCTCTGCCATAACTGTAGAATTCAAAATGTACTTTTGAAATACTGATCTTTTGCCACATTCTTTAAAATTAACCCTAGAATAAGCTCTGACTACAGAATATTCGTCAGAACTCAGCTCTCAAAAGCGTTTTAGATTTTAGCCACTTGTAGTTAGAAAAGACTACTTTTAAAATGAGTATGAACATCATTCATACACTCCACCTAAAGAGTATGAAAACACAAAATATATATAAATATATATCCTAGTGTACGGATATGTAATTCTAAATTTGCTTTTGGCCATTCATTGGAAGTCATTATTTTGGAGTCCATATTAAAGATTAAAGGTAATTACTCTCACGGTAAGACATGAATGTTTACCCTGCTGCAAGTGATTTATAGGTGTAAGAAAAGCCCACAAAACCCAGGGGAAAAAAGTGCTAAAGGAATTACCCATCTTTTTACCTTGTCACATGACAAAAACTAAAGAATCTTGCCTAATGACATCTTCAGCAAACCTTTGAGGTGCGATTTGTGGAGGGAGTGGTTAGAGATCATTCTCTACTTAGCAGCATAGTTTTGTGTTACATGTCCCACGTCATGCAACTGCAGGACTTCCTTACCTTCCTTTTTTTCCAGTTTGTTCCACAACTTTGTCCAGTCTTCCATGTGATTTTTATATTGCATTCAGGATTACAAGGGAAAGGATAAGGAATTCAGAGGAGTTTATTTTGTACTGGTGAAGGACACCAACTTTCCACTTCCCTCCATGAACAGAAAAGAACAATTCTCACAGCGCTGTAAATGTCTGGATCTTGCCTGCAGACAGTCTGCCTCATCTCCCAGTCAGTTCGAGGGAGAGGGATGGAATTCTGTTTTTCAGAAATTCTTCCAGTTTCCTCCTTTTTAGTTGCCACTCCCTGTCTTTCATTCTCCATGCTTTCTGTATTACCCTTAATCCTGTAGGAGTGTAGTACCCCCATTTGTCAGTTTTAGATCCTTAAGTAGGATCTACCTATGAGGGGCATGGCCCTCTTAGGTAGAAATTAATTGTGTCATTGCAAGACAGGAACAAAACTCTTGTGTGTCAGCAGCACAAATAGATGAGAAGTATAATATGGGACCACAGAGGATGATTTGGCAGTGCTTGTGGGGTCCTGTGTGGGCTCTGAAGCAAAGGATGCTATTACAGGAATTGATTTCTTTTGCCAGGGGTTCTCTTTTCTTTCTGTATACTGAAGGGTGCCAGTTAACATCAATTTGTAATGTGTGATTTGCAGCTATTGAGAAGCAGACTCTTCAGTGTAGTGCATTCAGTGGGAGCACTGTGGCTTGATCAGGGCTGAGGTCTGTTGCTGGACTCTGTATGAAGTTGTTTGTATCCTTTTTTGGCTCATCAATGACTTGCTGTTCCTTGTAGTAGAACCTGGTCACTACTTGGAGATCTTTCTGATAAGCATGCCAAGTTGACAGCTGCTTTTTGAAACCCATGTTTTTTCACATCAGTGTACATTCATTCTGCAAGTTGCAATGGTGGGCTTCTGTGAGCTGTGTTGGGATCTGAGCATACATGATAGAGACTCTCAGAACTTGATAACTGCAGATCTAGTGAATACAAGGGGAAACCTTTCCTTTTTACTGTGGAAAAGTCATTCTTTAATGTCTGTATTAACACAGATATGTCCTACAGGACACAGCTGAAATAATTTTTCAGTAGACTGATCTTTTAAAACTTTTTTAAAGTACTTTTAGAGAATTTCTTGTGAAGCTGTTGAGGAAGCTGTAGGTTTCTTGTGGATTTGCAACACAGCAGTGCTAATGTGTTGTACTGTCTCAGTAGTTAAGGTAAACTTTTAGCTGTGAAATCAAAAGGAAAAGTCGAGTAACTGAATGCAACAGAATCTCTCCTTGCTTCAGCAAAAGGATAGCAGTTCTGGCTATGGCACTGTGATCACCACCAGCTTTTGCTTTATTTTGGTATTAGGATTTGGCAGTTCTTAGAGAAACACCTATGTGTAAGGAGTTTTCCCACGTATTATCAGTTGAGCCATTTAGACTGTTGGAATGCACTCTGTTAGGGGAAGAAGAATGAGGGAGACATTAATACCAGAGAAATAAATTAATTTTTATATTTTAAAGCAGTAACTAGTGTTAGTTGGTATTACAGGATTCTTGTGTGGGGGTTCCTTGCTGTAGTAGTGGTAGTATTTTGTTAGTTTTTCTTAACGCTCTATAGAACAGTGAGAAATTTTCTTGCAGAGCAACAATTGCTATTTTTCAGAAAATTGGAAACAACAAGCATAGAGTCTCTTCTAATGTTTTTGTTTGTGTTCTTTTGTTTGAGGTTTTGTGTGTGTGTGTTGGCTGAAGGGAAACATTGAATTTTAAGTCTTTTAAAGAAGTTATGCTTTAAGAAAAGCAAAAATGCAAATTTTCTCATGCATGAACTAGAATTTCTTGTGCAAAGACTTCAGTTAAAAAAAAATCCTTCACTAGGAGCAATGAATCCAGTTACATACTATAACTGAATGTGAGGAGTTGAAAGGAAGGGCAAAATTGTGGAGCAATGCAAGAATGAAGTTGTACCTCTGTGTAAGCCACAACTTACTGTTAAGCTTGATACTAATTTTAATAAGTTCCAAAATACTGTTTTAGTAAACTGAAATCTAAATACTGTAGTCCAAATGGTGAGAGTTTATACAGTTGATGCAAATAATGTCCATCTTGATTCTTGCATCTGGTTTCCTAATGTAACATCTGCATGAATTGGAGTGGAGATAATCACACTAGTTAAGTCCTTGAGGAGAGAGTTGCTTATCTTCACATCATGCTTTTAAAGTGATGCTTGGCACAGCAAAGATTGCAGTGCATTCCTCTAAATTCAATACATTATACAAGAGCAGATTTCTCCACGCCTTTCTTCATTCCACCCTTAGTGTTGAACTTAAGATATCCATACTGAGAAAATTCTTGGCTAGACCAACTTTGAAAACATGCCACCTTCTGCAACCCCTCTTCATGTGATTGACCACGTTTTTATAAATCTACTTAGATAACCTTACTATTGTTACTTGTAGAACATGTCAGAACTGAATTTATAGTAGAAACCTATTTGTGTCCTGTGCTTCTGTGCTGTGAGTGGCAAAATCTGGAATTTCACCAGAAAAAATGGAGCAGTGCATGGTCCCTGCAGACATGCAGTTAACTTTGGCTCCCAAGGATTTGGCTGTCCTGATGTCTTGTGATTGGTAACAGTTGATATGCTGACCGTGTGGATGGTTTCTGATTTTTCCCCAGTGGAAACAACTGCTGCTGAGGTTCAGATGGCTTAAATCCATTTTAATGTCATAGATCACAGAAAAGTTTTTACCTTCTCCCTCCACTTTGAAGGCAGGCTTTAGACACAGTCCTTATAATGCGTATCTTTCCAGAAGGGCTGTCTTGGAGTGGCTTGTTGGGATGTCCAGCAGGAATTTTGACAGGTGCTTTGGTTGTGCTTGCAGGCTTTGGTTTGGGGATCCGGGTTGGAATTGAACGACGGAACGTATTGGTAATCTGGAAATAAACCGAGAAAACAAATCAGCCATTAGGGAGGAGAAACAAATGGTGTTTTTCTTTTGGTGGTGCTTTTTCCACTTTGTAAACCTGAATGTTCTGCTTTTAGAACTGTTTGTTTAAACTTCCTTTATCTTGTTGGTAACGAGACAGAAGCTTTGTATTTGACTTACCTACTTGATTGGTGAATGTCAGAGAATCTCAAGGGATTAAAACTCAGAGGATAAATAAGAGGGATTTCCTGTCTGTTAGCTGACTATCGGCCTTGGGAGCAGAGTGAGTGATGGAGTGCAAAGGCTTGAACCGTGTGGGTTCTCTGGGTGAATAATCAGAGAACTTCCACATGCAGAAGCAAATTTTGATTCAGTCCAGAACAGAAGGCAATACGCAGGTCATACTTTACTGTGAGAGATCATTCTTTGACAGTGACCAATGTACACGAAATTAATGAATTTGTGAGACAGCTCTCCCTCCAGAATCATCATAGTCGTGTTTAATTGCAAAAAACGTAAATATGCCCCCAAAAAATTGTGATGTGCACTGAAAAGGAGTGAAGAACTGCAAAGGCAAGAAGTTTGTTTGTGAAGTATCATTCTCTGAAACCAGGATTAAACATTTGCTATTCATGAGAAAATCTTTTTGCATCACAAGCATTTTTATATACCTTTTTCAGTCAAGCTAAGGGTAAAAGAACTTAATTTAATTTTTTTTAAAAAACATAAAATGCAAATGGTGTTTAAATGAGGACAATAGAAAACAGTATTGGAATTCTGGTGACTTAATTATGGGTAAGAATGAGCTAGGTCAAAATAGGTTTTGAGAAAACTTCCTAGTGGCTATCATGGTCTGTCTGGGCTGATCAAAAAAATAAAAATAATCATAAATCAAAAGATTGCCATTTACCTGTAGATAATTATGTATGACAGGGTTTTTCAATAGAATAAAGCTGAACCAACATCACATCATTGCATGTGTTCAGCATGGAGGAATTTGGGGAAAGTTTGCGCTTCACAGATGTGCTAATGAATCATGGGTAAGGAAAGAAACCAGCCTGGGCTAAACTGAAGTTTGATAATAGAGAGACAAAATAGTAACTATCTCCCAGAACAGTGTGGTATGTTTCTAAGAGTTCTGAAGGGGATGATTTTTAAAATTGCAGAATCCTTGTTAGTGATGTGCAATCCACCACTGAAATTGTTGGTGATGCTAGAGGGGTGCAATGTCACTTTAGAGTAAAGCTTCACAGAAGATTCATAAATGTAAGTGCTGAACTGATCAAAGTGTAGAAATGTCAGTTAAGTAATGTGTTTGCCCACATGGTTACTAATTTTGTGAAAACATCCACATTTCTTGTCAGGGATAATATTCTGGTCTGTTCATCAGATATTGTTATATAGATACATGCTATTGGATTGTTTAATGATGAGACCCATGTGGGAGGGAAAGACCTAGGTAAGTTTAAAAAAATCCCCTTGATAGTGGTCTCTAACAAAAGAATCTTGTGAGAGCAGATTTTCTGTGCCAACTGTGGAAACCCAAGGAAAATTCTCAAGGTTAATAAGTGGCAAGTGGATAGGTAGCAGAGCAGTGAGCTAGTTTCTAATAATACAATGGAGATAGCATCTGAATCTCACAGGCACCTCTGATACTCAACATATTCATAAACTGCACAGAAAGACAGTACTGAAATGATAATATTTCAGGTATAACAGGGAGAATATTAGAAGCAAGAGCTGACAGTAATTCATGTTAGTGAGTAAAAATGTGTGTTAGTTCAGCGTTAACAATTGAAAAATAATACATATAGGGAAAATTAGTTCATGTACAGTAGTGACAGTTATTGTCACTCAGGATACAGATCTTGGAATCCCTGTAAACCATCCTCATTGCTCAGCAACTGGCTGTTGTCAAAAAGGTGACAGGTTAGGAATTACTAGAACAAGAAGAGAAGAAAACAAACCTCGTCTTTTTTTAGTGTGTGAATTCAAACCATCCTACATTGTGGATGTCTTGCTGGGTTTTGTCCAATCAGCTCAAGAAAAGGGTATGCCAAAGTGCAAAAAAGGTGGCAAAAACTATCAATTATGGAATGTCTTCTGAGTGAAGATTAATAACATACACTAAACCTTTTCAAGGTTGGAAAAGAGATGGTGGTGAGAAAAATAAACAACAGCGGAAATGTAGCATTATGGTGAATAGTGCAATACTCCTGCATGGTTGAGAGGGCATCTGCTGGGGGTGGATTAAAGGTATGTGAAAAGTGTTTTTCCCTTGTCAATGAGCTATGAAACCCATTGGGACAGACAGTTTTTGAAGTGATGATAGAAACTGGTTTGAGAATTTATACTGATTGGGGGCATCCATCAAGGACTGCTAAACACAGAGATGTGTGGAGATTCCAGCCGTGAGTTGCAGCTGCCAGAGGCTGGATTTTCTACTCTGTGTGCCTGGTACTTAACATTCACAGACATTTAACACTGGTCACTACCAAAGAGGAGATACGTGGTCTGACTGTCTAAAACGTCTTTCATGTTTTTATTTTAAAAATCAGCATGTTTCAATTTGTAGCACTTAAAAAAAAAAAAAAAATAATGCATTGAGAAAGGAAAGCGTTTGGCTTTGAAAGTAAGGGAAAAGGAGATGCATTTTTCTTCCCCGTGTTCCTTCAAGATTTTACCTCTAGGTGGCAGCGAAGATTTCCTTTTGTGTGGCATCTCAGTATTTCACTCAAACCTGAATGAAGCTCTTCGTTAAATGCTGAATAAACAAAATTAACATGCATTTTCATGGTAGGCTGGAATTTTAGCATTCATATTGTTAGTAGGAAAGGAAGCAAAAAAAAAGGAAAAGAATTCCCCTTTTGCCCCCAAACCAAAAAGCATTTTGCTTCAATTACAAAAGGTGCTGTGTTAAGAAGGGAATTGATGTTGGAGGGGATAATTGTGTTACTGCTGTGTGGCTTTCCGTGAGTACTGAGATGGGAGAGTTTGCCTCTGCCCATGTAGTATGGCCTGATAGATGAAGCACAATATTAAGAATAAAATGATTGGGTTATTTGGGCTATTACTGGCAGTGCCACTGCCTGATGTAATTATAAAGAAGATAGAAAATGTGTCTGTTTCCCAACTAAAAAGAATTACATTAGCCATCATTTGCTAAGTATGTTGATGTGAATAGATAAAAATATTTATGTAAAGTCTTGCATACTGAAGTGAGATTGTATCTCTAAGAGTTGTGTTTGGTTGTTTGGTTCAGGGTCTTTTTGAGAAGTGTTCCAGTTCAGAGATTCCTTAGGTTGCAAAGTGGTTGGAGTTGCTTGACCAGCCATGTTAGTAGTTCAGGAAGATATTCATAGGGCCAAATTTTTACAGGTTTTGTGCATCTGACTCTGGTATTCAGGCCGTAAGGTTTTATTGAACCAAGGGAAAGTTTGGTGTTGAAATATCCCTGTGCTCTGGCCTATAGTTTGCACCAGTGTCTGGGTGGCAGCACTGACAATATGGCCTTCTCAGCCATCAGATTTAATTCCAAGCAATTTTTCTTTGTGATTCAAAATTATGTATTTTGCAGTTCTGAATCACAGTATTGAATACATCTACATTATTATTATTATTTAGTGCCTAGACGTGTATTATAACTGATGGACTTGTCAAAATTTGATCTGCTTACAGAGTTTGTATTGCTCTCTTTTGCTTGTGTCATGTTTGCAGCCACAATAACTAAATTGGTCTCACTCCTGGCATGGGCTCAAACTTGATGATAACAGTTGTATTATGGGGCTTTTTTTTTCCTATGCAAACAAACAACTGAACTTGCATTTCAGTGATTTACCAATCTAACTTCTGATGAAGGCAAGATTTTAACAAGCTGCCCATCTTGTTCTCTTCCTCCTCATACCACACCTAAAAATTGGTTTGTTTTTTATCATTCATGATATAAATTGTATATCATGATATAGAATTACAGATATTCTATATCACGTGATATAATAGAGAGGAAAGAAAGAATAATTTATATTTAAGGAAAATACTTATTGACATTTAGCTTTTTGAATTCAATTACACGTGTAGCTAGATCAAGGACTAAACTTTATTTTCTAAAACATGTACTTGACAAATTATGAATCACAGATAAGAGTTCTAAACAGAACATTTTGGGTCAGTTGACTAGATTGGTGCTGAAGCTGCTATAAGATGTATGCATAAAGAGGGGATGGTACTATGTGGGAGTTGTCTGGAAAGCACTTGGAAGTAACCATATATAAAATTCTGCATTGGTTTAGTTGTATGTGTACTGAAAATCCTTGTGCAATACTCCTTGGTCCTTCCCTGCTGCTTAGTCTAGAGGCATATAAACAGATACATTGGTCATAGCAGGATTATCTCAGGATGTCTGGTTTGGTTTTTAGGCAGGCCTGGATGGCTGAACCCCCCTTATATATAGATTTTGGTGGGCCTTTTCAATTTGATTTTTAACTACGTATTGGAAATCTGTGTGCACACCATGAATTACTTCAGTTCTTATCACATGCATGCATCCTTTCTACCAGTTCATTTTCTTCTTCAAGATGAGTGTTTTTAGTCTCCCTCATCCTTTTTTGAACTCTCATTTGTGTTCTGAATTTCCTGGCTTTTTGTTCATCATTGCTGTTTAGCCCTTGAGCTCCTATCTGTGGGCCATTTTTTATATCTGCTATCTTTCTAAGTCATAGGAGAGAAAAAAAGATATATTTGTTTTTCAAAACACAAGCTGAGCTGCCTTTCATGTTCTGGAGATCCCTTGTGAGTTCCCATTAATGCTCTTGAAACACCCCCAGAAACAAAATATTGCCCAGGAGTGACCTGTCTGAGTAGTTATGCAGTTTTCCTTTACTTAATGTGTCTCAGTAAGCATCAGCAAATAATTACTGCAACAACAATGACAACCCCAAAAGCACTAAACTGGCCACTTTTAAATTAGATTATGTGTTATGTCTGTCTGTAAGTATAAAAACACCATATTGGTTCAAGGCATTAGGCTAAGAAAATAGCAGTGCTTAGTTGGAGAAATGAACAGTTTAAGCAAATTTTCAAGGCAAGCAATGATCTAAGAATCAAGAAGGCTGCATTTTAAGTTCATTTTAAAATTAACTTCTGAAGCAGACATCAATTGCCTGTAATAGGAATTGGCCGAAGAAAGCATGTTAGAGTGTGAACTCTACACAGGGACTATGTTTGTTGTCTCAGCAAATGACAGTGGGTACTTCAGGGATGGGACAAACACTGCCACAGGTGACAGCTGAGAAATTTTCTCACATTAATGTGAAAATGGCCCTTCTAATTTCAAGAAGACAATTGAGAAACCATGCTCTGAAATATCAGGATGAATATTGCAAAAACTTTTTTCTCACCTGTGGGGACAGAGGTGGCTTATTTATATGGGCCAGCTTTTAAAACAATGCAATGCTTGCTTTAGAGAGTGGGCTAAGGCAAGATGTGTGTATGGGAGTGTCAAGGAGAGAAAATATTTCTGTTTCTGTGCTGTTGAAGTAGTTCTCCTGCTTTTGGTCCCTATCCTTTCCTTTTCCTTCTGAAAGTATGATGTGTGCTTTGCTTCCTGTTTGAACTTTATTCATTTAAAGGGGGGGGAGCATGTAGTATTTATGCTGTAAGTTTTCTTATTTGTTTTTTCTATGTCATTGTGGCTCTTGATCTAGGAGAAATAACTTTAGATAAGCTTCTTTCTCAGGGCTTAAATTTTTAGTTTAAGAAATTTGAGTATCATTTGCAGCTTTAGTGAAAGTGTCCAGGGGATGGTGCTGAAGAGCCTTTACTCAGAAGTCCACGTCTCTATGTGCACAAGTGTGCCTCTTGCCAGATTTAAGTTTGTTCCTGGATGACTGAATGTAGTCAGAATGAAAGCCAGGTCTGCAAGTGAGAACGAGTTAAGATTAAGTGATAAACTTGAATATTCCCTTTGCTCTCCAAGCCAGACAGTTTCGGCTGAAATTTCTGGTTAGGCATCCTCAACTGCACAGAGTATTCAGATACTTCCTCTTCTTTACTTTTCTTTCACTAGATCCTGGCATTTGTTTTCTAGGAATCCAAGGTGAGAAGTGTGAGAACTGAATTCCCTGTTATGCAGCACACCTGTGTGTGACTGTACTGAGATGTGTGAGCAGGAGCAGGGTAATCCTTACTCTCAGTAACTCATTTAGGGCAAGACCTAAGCCAGGCTGGTGTCTGGCTTGGCTCACTGCATTGTCACACCACTATAAACAGCTCTGCAGAGGGAATATACCTCTACAGTAAACTAGAGTCGTAGTACTTGAGCTATTAAGTGGGAGAGCAATTAGGTTTGTTTAATCTGGAGAAAACAAAACTGAGAAGAGATGTGATAATTGTCTTCTAATATGTGTTGCAGAGAAAATAATTTTCAAAGTCCAGTGGGGGGACAGGAAAGAGAATCCTGGAGTACAATTTCAGCAACGTAAATTTAGTTTAGAAATTAGCAAGATTCTTAATGACAAAGGTATTTCAGCCCTGTTCTAGATTCCTGGGTAACAACTGTCATTGCAGAAGTTTTTTAGAACTGCATGAACCAGGATTTCATTTGGAAGGTTTTAAGTCAAGTTATTGTGAGAAAATAGGCTCAAAAATGTCCTGAGACCCTTTTTAAGCTCTATTTTATGTGTCTTCTACCTTCTGCTGCTATTTGCCTTAATACAGCCCTCTTGATTTCAATAATATGGCATATTTGACTGAAAAATGTGTATTAATATTAGAAATTATTTCCATATATGTGGCGCAATTTGCACTAATACACTTAAATGTGTCGCTGTGATCTTACTTCCTGAATGCAGAGTTGAAATCTACTTTCTGGTGGTGGGGAAAAGAAGAATGTCTGGACGCAGAAGTTGCATTTACAATTTCTAAAATTCTGTTATATGCCTTGCACTTCTTGGGACATGTCTTCATTGGCAAGTGTGATGACATTATTTTAAACTTCAGATAACTTAAAGACTCGTTTCTAGTAGATAATTGAGAAGATGCAGGGAAGGGTAAGGTTATGTTGTGGGTTAACTCCTGTGGGATGAGGTTACCTGGGGCTGGTTGATCAGCATTGTCACGCAGCTGCAATGAACAGCTGTTCGTTGTTAATCTTCCCTTTGCCCCCGGAAAGTCCAAGGGGTCTTGGGCACCTTGGGGGTCCCTGGGTGTGGCCTTTTTGGAATTCTACACACGCTGCAATAGCAGTTGTGGCCCACACAGGGGAGTGCTGGCACTTAGGTGTTCCTGCAGGCGCTTGCGTGTCAGGGCTGCTGGAGAGAACACGGAGCCTGGGTGAGACCAGCAGCCCAGTTTAAAGCTGCTCTGCCATTTGTGGAGTAAGATTCTGGGCAGTGGAGGATCATTCTGTACAGCCTGGGGGCACAGAGGAGGATATTTGTGTATTTTTAAGGCAGTTTTTAAAGGTGTTTGAAATTGCGCTTACAGCCACACGCCTTTAAACGTGAAAATGTCTTCATTATCAATATAATCTGTTTGAAACCTTTGAGGATGTTTTCTCCATGGTAGCAAATTTTTATGTTGAAAAGGTTTACAGAGGTTCTGCATGGAGAAGGAAAAAGACCCTCTTTGCTTTTACCATCATGGCTTTTTTCTGTCTGTAAGTAGGCTGTTTTCCTCTTGGAAGGCCACATAAAAAGATGTGTTAATCAGGGCCCTATTTTCAGTATATATATATTTTTTTCCTATTATATATAAAATTATAATTAAAATAAAAGACTCTCTACCTTTTATCCAGCTAAGATTGATGTTTCTTCAGGACAAAACATGACCCATAGTGGCTTGAGTATGAGACAATCAAGGATAAGAAAATGTAGGTACTAATAATATTCAAAGCTGCCTTGCTCCGTTTTTGCACAAGTCATTTAACTTCTCTCCCAAGGGAGATACAGAATTATTTTAATGGGACTGATGAATGTTTGTTGTATATTTGAAGTGCTTTGTGATGTATTTGCATGCTAGATTTCATCTCTTCAGACAATGGGGATGGGACCAGGACTTTGGCAGTAATTGCACTGTAAAATGCTCCTTTTTCCTTTTTGCTTGTCCATTCAGTTATGCTGATGTAGCTCTTTTATAAAGCTGTGATGTGAAATGGATCCTGTTTTGTAGAAGTTGTTTGTTTGGTTTTTGTTTCTTTCTTTTTTTTTTTTTTAGGAGTTTGTGGAGTATGGATTTTTGTTTGTGGTTTTGCCTTTTTTTTTTTTTTAACTCAGGTTAGTTTCTTGACCCGGTTCACAGTGCTGCCTTCTGGAACAGTGGTGACAGCACAACTGGAAGGGCAGCATTTTGTAATCTGGGTTGTGGTAGGGAAAAAGGGGAAAAAGGGGAGGGAGCTTCTTTGGCCCATCCCTGTTTGAAGACCCTGTGGTGTCAGACCACTGCATGGCACATGAAGAGACATTGATTAAAAGAGGTCTTTCCACTTGTACTCAAAGAGTGTTTCTTAAGAATGCTTTGTGGTCAGAAGAGAATCGTATTCAGCTGGCAACTCTGCTGTTGGCTTTCTGGGTGCCCACAGTATCAGGGGTCATTGGTAAAGTGCCAGCTAGAGCACAGGGAGAATGTAGCTTCATCTTGTGGCCACTGGCTGCAGATCTGTGAAAACACTCCAGGCTGCTTTAATTTTTATGGCTTGTCTTTTTTTTTTTGAGCAATTTCCCACTTAAAGTACTTGGTGTTAATTTTAAAACAGTTTTATACACCCACTTGTGCTGTATTTGAACCCTAAGATCTTTTTTTCTTCTGTTTCTTGGTAACATAATGTTTTGGTAGTCTTTCCTTAAGCCTGGAGATTAGGCAGTTGTCAGTTTTTGTTTTGCCTGTCTCAATATCTGTTTCCTAGGGACCAAGTCATCCTGCAGATGGTTACTCCATTTCCATCATCTAACCCTGCAGCATCCATTGAATCTTACTCAGAAAATAGGGCTGTACAATTCTGTTTCTGATTATTTTTCCCTAGTGTGGGGAGCACGCCTTCCTAATCCTCGCATGAAATGCTTACATACAGATCTTTTTCTTATTACAGCCTTACACGCTGTCCCCAGACACCGTATTGGCTACAGTGCTTTAGATCAGGAAGATTAGCAGTCTGCTCCTGTAATTTTTGTGAATTCCATTTCTTAATTAGTGGCTTGCAGGAGGTCTTTAACTTGAGATACTACCTCATAGTTGATGGATGGGCGCTTTGGTCTCAGATTACCATTATCACTTCATATTATCTTCTTTTTGCTTCTCCTCCTTTTCCCTCCCTCCCCTCATCCATCTTCCCTGTAAGGACAAAAATTGCAAGTATTTCTTCTGAGAAATTTAATCACATAAAAAGAATGGCTGAAAAATGCTGAACACCAAACTGTTGGTACTGCCCTCACTTGTGTCCATTTGATCATTCACTGAAATAAACCCAAAAAGATGAAGGAAAGTGGGCTGGTGACTGCTGGTGACTGTCATTTTTTAGTCAGTTAATTCTCCCTCTCTTTTGCTGGGAACTAAACATAAAGGAGAAAGGGTAGACTTTTAGACCTTAGAGATGCTTGCCAAGAGTTCTGGAAAAGAGAAGGATTGATATTATGATCTGCTGAAAACTGTTTTTATGCTCTCTTTCACAGTTTAATCCCTCTGATATATGCTTCTTACTATGTGACCGTATTTCCTTGTAACATTTAAATGAGCCATTACATACCTGTCAGACTTTAGGCTTTTGAGCAACTGCTGAAAGCAGAAGTGTCTCAGCCTCCAAATTAACAGCAATACTTACCACTTACAGAGTAGTTGAAATTCCTAGAAAAGCTGCTTTACTTGTCGAATTTTAAAATTATTGTGCTTGATGTTTTTGTTCAGAGTGCTTGAATCAATGTGCAGATAACTTATTTAAATTTCTCCTTGCTCTGCTGTTCCCTTATTGTCTGCCAAGAAAGCAGGTGGCTGTTCCCACTCAGCAAAATGGAAATACTCTGAAATATGGAGAGATGATCTGAACAACTCAAGGTTAATTTGTAAATTGATAATTTGATTCCTTAAGCTATACTTTCTATTTGCTATTCCGTGATAAAATTACAGGTAACTTCTTTCTGTTTAAACAATGAAGTTTCAGCTCTCAGCAAATACATCCAGGTGTTTATTTTCTCTGCTTTGAAACCAATCT
Source organism: Argya squamiceps (assembly GCA_037834095.1). Classification (NCBI taxonomy): domain Eukaryota; kingdom Metazoa; phylum Chordata; class Aves; order Passeriformes; family Leiothrichidae; genus Argya; species Argya squamiceps. The sequence goes on along the minus strand of JBBMKD010000001.1, from coordinate 16,707,320 downwards.
TGGGAATTCAAACAGAAAGAACCTGTTTCATTGTGCAAATATTATTTTCAGGCAAAAATAATTACTTGATTTTTTTATCTGTTGGAATGACTGACAAAAATTTTGCTCTGAAGTCAGTTAAATCTACCCAGGGGTTGTTTCATCAGTAGGGGAATGTAAGCTTCCCTCAATCAAGGTATGTTTTTAGGAAATGTAGCAATTTCATTTCCAGACACTGCTGAAGTGTCTTACTTAGAAATTAATGGTCATGAGTGGCTGCTTCCTTTGTCTTTTGTTAATTAGACAGTTATTGATAAAACATTATGAGTTTAAGACAGGGACAGGAGTACTGTCCTGTTAAATGATTATACTTATAAATGGTGTGAACTCTCATCTAGATTTTTGTATTCAAATCTAGCTTTAAAGACTGAACTTCCTTATTCATAATAGCTTGGTAAGTGTCCAAAGGACTGTGTGTGCTTATTGCTGTGCCCTGATTTGTGCTTTTCTTTTATAAGATATTGTAATAGATGGCCAGGTGGTTAATGATCAACACATTTCTGTGTATTTTTGAAGGTAGATCTGATTTTTTTTTTCTATACACTTTGTAAGTCTAACTGAAGAAAATACTAGTACTTCTGGAGGACAAGCATTAATCCTTCAATTTTTGGAGAATTTGCTGTCTGTAGTACGCTGGCAAGTGGCTCCTTTAGACAGTTATTCAGTACCACGCTTGCAATGTGTTCCTGCAGAGATCTGAGGTACAGATCAGCAGCATATGCAGTATCCCAAAGAACAGAAGTGCAGAGAATGTATGTTGAAGGTACTGATTTTTGGCTCTTAACTGAGCCCTGCAGTTAAGAATGTGCAGCCTGAATGTAATCAGGTAACTTGTTCATGTAATTTACACGCTCTAAAATTCTTTTTGATTTTGGTTTGGCTGGGTCCTGGCGGTTTGGCTGAGTTCTGGCTGCTGTCCTCATCAGTAACTCTTGCGGAACTTGGTGTGAGTCAAAGTTTGCTTTCAGAATAAGACTACGTGCTTCTTCTCACCCAGGTCTTAGTCAGAGCTCACTTGTGCAGCCATGGAGATAGAGTGAGACAAAATAAGGAAGAAGGACTTTTTATGAAGCCTAGTAACTTCAAATTATATAAACTGGGGTTGTGCAGATCCACACAAAATTTCTCTTTTTGAAATTGCCGTTGTTCAACTGTAATACATATATTATTATCCACTTCTATCACATATCTTATAAAATTTAATTTTTTTTTCTTCCCACTGTTTACTGAAAAAAAGTGTATATGGGCAGTGGACTTTGCTTTACAATAGAAACTGTTCTAAAAGCAGTTATTATCTACAGTTATAAACTTTTAGTTTCCTGTCAATCAAAGGACTTAAAATGATAGAAGTCCCCTTGTTATGTGAGATCATGGGCCAAAGTTCTTTGCTGAATCTGTTGCTAAGTTATACCACAGAAATATTCTTTTCCTCTGGGGAATATAGGCAGAATAAAGATAAGGGTTTAGTGAATAGGGACCTTCTGCTTACTTGCAAACTTCCTTGTTGATGAGGAAGTTGCAGGTTTAAATTTTTTTAAAAATAATACATAACACTACAACACCCCCTCCCCCAGAAAACATGAAATTCATGGGAATTTGACGTTTTAGAATAAGAATAATTGTTACAATTTAGATTTGGAGTGTACAGCTTTTGTGAAAAAGAGAAGTTTAAAAGTGCATTCCAGATCTTCTGGACTGATTTATGTTGTATGTGAAGCTGCTCTACTACTAACAATATTTTATGGGGAATTAAAATTGACTGCTTGGCACATGTGTAAAGGACAGAATTGATTACATTTCTGTCCTCTTCCTAGGCACAAACACTGTAATTGTCACTGAAATACCTTAACCTGCTTTGTCCATTCTGTATGGCACTCCCATTTATCCCAGACCCAGAGGCCTGCATGTTTGGAGACTTGGTCTAGTTTTCCTTCTTAATGCTTCTGCCAAGCTTTCTGTGTCTATGAAGTGAAAAACATGAAGGTATGCCATAGTTTGGTAATCTTGTTTCTTCTTCAGTGTACTTGTGTGATGTTTGCTGTTTGTCAAATTGATGGCTAGGAGCTTGGATGAAATGTGAATATTGTGTGTAAATCTGTTCTCCTGAATTATTGTTTAGATGTTGCTGTTTGTTGTTTTACAGCATAACTAAATGATTGCAGTTTTCCTGTTGTATTGGAAAAAAACCCCTTGTTGGGGGAGAATTATTTTGTGATACAAGGTTCTGAACTCAGTTCATTTAAAAACAAAGTTTGCAGGAAGGTTTAAAAAGAATTTTAACCAAACACTGTTATACAATACATAATATTTTGTGTGTGATGTCATGATAATTACCTGAAATGAGGAGGCTAGAAGGAATTGGGAAATAACAGGGAAGATAATGAATCAAGTCTTATCTGAAGTTAGCAGGCAGTATTATGGCTTAATTCAGATTCTACCATACATGCAAAAAAAATACAAACCACACATAACAAACAAAAATTTTTTCAGCAAGCAATGATGAAAATAATCAATTATTTACTGGGTTTTTTTGTAATGTTAAAATATTTTACCAAGGCAGGTTGCAGTCAAAAGTAATGTGAGTTATTTTGAAAATGGCAATACATAAAGATGCATTTATACAAGTGCAAGACTAAATATTTTACATAACTGTATTTCAACGAGAAGATACACAGTAAGTGCACACTTGATAACACTAAGCAGGCAAAACTTAACGTTAGTTCCATATGCTGTTGTATAGTTCATGCACAGATCTTTCCCAAAGTAAAGAGGCTGTTCCAAATAATTCTTGCTGGGATGAAAAACAGGATGGGTTGCTGGTAGGGGTGTCAGCATGGATGGGGGTCAGTTATAGACATTACTTACTGTAATTTGTGATTGCCGTGGAAGAGGAGTGGCTGTTGGTGTGATAGTAATACTGCTGGTGATTTTATTGGTGGGCTTAGTGGGTAGGCCATTAGCTAGTGCTGGAGTTCTGTTGTCTTGCACTGCATTGCAAGGGCTGATGGGCTTGGAATTGGTGAGAGCTTGGACATAAGGACTTCCTAAATGAATGTGGATTTTGTTATCCTCAGTAGTTATTACACTTGATCCTGTACTGTTAGATCTCTGAAACTGCCATGATGACTGCCTGTCTGGGGATACTCTGAAAACAGCATGCTTGGCTCCCATTTCCAAAGGCTCCGAGGAGAGTGTTTGTTCCTGAGAACTTGAGCCAGGTAAAGCCAAAGGGGACATTGTTCTTTCAGGAGTTAAAGAACCACATGATTCTGGAGTTTGAGATCTTGCAAAAGTAGTCATAGTAACAGGAGAAATTACATGCTCTGGGGTCATGTAACCTTCTCCTGCTTTTGATTTTACAGGTGTTAAGGAGGCGTTTTGAATAATCGTTATTCTTTGCTTTGGAGTGCCACAGTTGGGTATAACTGCTGTGCTTGTGTAGGAGTGAGGGCTTTCAGTGGTAGGACTGGTTATTTCAAGGGTTGCTGTGTTCTGTCCATGGTCTGGAGTTACTTTTATGTGAAGGGGTTGGCCAGGTGTATGGCTTAGCACTAGATCTCCAGTCTGTGCACAGTTTCCATTTTGCTTTGTGTGTATCTTTCCATTTTGAGGATGGCTGTCTTTGGACTTCATCCAAGGGATCCATAATTTTTTGTTTGCAGCATTTGCAGTGGATGAGTTGGTTTTGAAAGACACTGTTTGTTCCTCCTCATTATCACTGTCTTCATAGAGCTGCCCATTTATGACCGTTCGCTCTAGAGGCATGAGGGTTTTGTAATCGGGTGGTTCATTGTCTGCTGGATCTGTTTGGATTTCTTTAGAAAAAACTTGCACATCTGGAATTTTCTTTCCATTGAGACCGGGCCTGATGTTCTTGCTGAAGGACCTGTACCTCTCCAGTTCTTTTGTGAGGCTTTCCATTTCTCTTGCTAACTCCCTGTTTTTGTTTTCTTGCTGGAGGAGTTTCTTCTGTAAGACTGAGTGATCACCTCGCAGGTGACAAATTAGGTTTTCTGTTGCCACATATTCATGAACTTTCTCTTTCAGTGCATCTACTTCTCTGGAAAGGTGACTCGATCTAGCTTCCTCTTCCTTGAGTTTCTTATAAAGGCGCTCCTGATTGCATTCTGCCTTTTCTGTTAATTTATACCTCGCCAGTTCCATTTTCACAGCCTCCAACTCCTCTGAGAGGAGCTTGGCTCTGTCCCGTTCACTGACATATTTTCGTTCTAGAGACTCAAATTCATCTTCAGTTTTCATAAGATCATCTTCTACAGACTTCATTTCATTGAGCTTCTGCTTAAGCCTCTCAACTTCTTGAGAAAGCTCTTTGATTATGTTGTTTTCCTGCTGCAGGGAGGTGCTAGATTTAGTACTCTCCTTACGCTTATTTTTAAGAAACTCTTTCTCAACATCTTCCAGAGACTGAAGTCTTTTACTTAGAATATTCACTTTGGAAACAAGATCACTTCCTTTCTCCTCTTCTGCTTTGAGTTTGTTTTTCAGTTCATCTCTTTCTTTAGTAACACTGGACATTTTTTCTTCTGCATCAGATTTCGATTTCAGTGCCTTTTTACTTTCCTCCATCAGCTTTTCTGTAACCGACATGACTTTATTTTGTTCCACCTGAAGCTGAGAAGTTGCAGCTTGCAGCTTTTCTTCTGTTTGCTTTATTTTTTCACCCATCGTTTTTCTTTCATCCACAAGCATCACTGTTAAACTCTTCAGCTTTGTTAAATCTTCTTTAAGTGTAAACTCAGTTTTTTCTAACTTGCTTTCAATTGCTTCAAGCTCGCCAACTCTAGCTTTTAAACCATCCAGCTCATGGGACAACTGCTTTGTTAACATTTTTTCTCTTTCTAGATTGCATTTCAGGGAGTAACATTCTTGTTTACTCTTGTTGAAAGCGTCTTCTAGTTTCTCCAGCTCCATAATTCTTTTATTCAGTTTATCAACTTCCCCTTTAAGGTTCTTGCTCTGTGATGCTTCTTTTTCTAACTTTCTATTAAGTTCTCTGCACTGATCTTCCATTTTTATGAGCTCTTCATCTTTTCCTTCCATCTCCAGCAGTCGTTTCCGTAGTTCTTCTACTTCACTCATAAGTGTGGCGTTCCCACACTCTCCCTTACTTATCTTATCCCTTAGGTCTTGCAGTTCTTCCTCTGCTTTTCGTAAAGATTTGTTGGTCTCTTCCAGCTCATCGATTTGCCGGCTGAGCGTCGTTAATTTTAGCCGGAGCTGGCGATTCTGACTGTCTTCATTGGTTAGTTTGGCCATCATTGCTTCTTGGTCTTGGGAAATCTTACTCAGGTTCTGGGCCTGAATTTCAGCCTCCAGCCTGCTGGATCTCTGTTTCTCTTCTTGAATTTTTGCTTCAGCAAAAGCCAGCTTTTCTTGTGCTTGTTCTGTAGAAGCAGTTAATTCTTGAATTTTTTTACTTTGTTGATTCAACTGCTCAGTAAGTCTTTGCTGTTCATCCACCACCATTAAAGCAAAGGATTTCAGTTTAGTCAATTCTTCTTTCAGTTTAGCTATTTTCTTGTTGTTTTCCTTTTCTTTTTTTGCCTGATACACTGTCTCTTGTTCAAGAAGCTTTTTCAATCTGTGGGAGGAAATAATATTGTATTTTGTAGCCATTTTAGTGGGCATTTAAAAACACACTTGAAATATCATGACATTTCTGCCAGATGTCCATGAACATCCAATTGTAACTACAAGCAGACCTCTCCTTGCAGCATCATTTGGAAGTGCCCACTGGCCTTACTTCCTATTCAGAAGTTCTTTTGTAATGCACACTTCAGTATGATCATTTAGACTTAGAAACTTCAGTTACTGTGCATCTTTGATTACATTTTCACCTTTTGACAGGGATCAGTGCAACAAAACTATTTTGTTATTCTGCACTGGAACTGCACTTCTCTCAGCTGTTTGCTGAGGCTAACTATGTGCATGCAAGCTTTGGTTTTTTGTGTGTGTTGTGCCTCTTTTAAGAAATGTGATTATTATAATGCTTGAGAAATTAAGTCACTGCAGCCCTCAAGGGCAGGTATAATTTATAGCATCATAAATCTCCTAGCTTTGTTACTTATAAACCATCCTGATATTTTACAATCAAACCTTAAGGACATTTGAGGGTGTGAAGGAAATGTAGCCACAATGGGTAGTTAGTCAGGCTGCCTAGTGTGAATCTTTAAGAAGCACACCACAGCAAAATTAGCTAAGACTGTCCTTGGTGAAAGTGCAGGCCTTGTGACTTCCTATCAAACACACACACACACACACACACAAATGCAGTCAGCAGATAAACAGGTATTCAGTTGTGCCTTTTGAACTTGACAAAGCCCAAATGTCTTAATGTGTGTTAGGTCTGGATTTGCAGGTATGCCTGGGTGCCACCCTGCTTCTACATGATCCTTGAAGGTTTTCATGATGATTTGCCAAAATTAGTTTTACAAGTTTATGTTAATACTCAGTCTCTATTGAGATGCAACATACTTAATTTGCAAGAGATTTGGGATAAGGTTGTGTGTTTGTTTATGTAAGATCCTAAGAAACCTCCAAATACCTTAACTTACTAGGTTCTTTTGTAGACTTTTCTGTGTAAAGGAGAAGATGCTTGTGGAGTTTGTCTAAAGTATGATTAGGTTTGGCCAGCACATATGCCTCCTCTCAATTACATTTTTCCTACAGCCAAGATAAATATATTCTGGTATTAAACAAAAATCTGAAAAGCCTAGGTTGAAGTAATAAAGAATTAGAATTTGTATGTTGTTCATAAGAATGGTACAGACTCAGTTGTGTAGATCATGTGAAGGAAATGACGTGGTTATCAAGACTGTACTTGTACAAAATGAATGCATAAGCACCCATTAAACCTTATTTTTTTCCCCCTCTGAAATATGATGACAGCTGTGTAGAAGTTGCTGCTGAAGCATAGGATTCCTGTTCCACATTTGTCTGTGGTCACTTCTGTGATGTCCATGTCCAAGTGAAGAATCTTTACAGCTTCCCACTGACAAGTTCCTGTTGCAACCTCCCGTTTTAGTTCAGGAAGAGCTTAGATAAGGGCCTCCTTTGCACAGCTTTTAATTAGCTGTTGACTGACTGAAGGCATACATTTCTGGGCAGTAGGATGCCTCAGCAGCATCCTCTTTGGGAGCAATGTAATTTTCCTGCACAGAGAGAGGAAATCCTTGCCTTTGTACAACTGTCCACCAGACTTGTCTGATTTAATGGTCATGTTGTATAGAAATCCATGACAATAAAATTTCTGGTAACATCTTTATAGTCCTTACTGTTTCTATTTTAGTGCTTAAGTTGCACTATGCTGAATGTAATGAAATGCTTTGTATGAAAAATTAACAGAATGGGAAGTAGCCATAAACATCAAAGACTTGACGCAGTCACAAATTCTGTACAACAGTCAATTACCATAATGGGGGAAACAGACATGAAAATGTAGAAATGGAGAGGGAGAGGTTTGTGAATTGAGTTTGAAAGAATGCTGCTGGTTGACAGAACAAACAAATGGGGGGAGGACTGTACCTCAAAGGCAGCTTTTTACTGTGTTCATGGTATATAAGCTTTTGTCCTCTTTTCAGTGCTACTTTCAGTTTTAATTTTTTTTAGTGTAAAAATCTTTTTTCCCTCCCCACCCTTGTCTCTGAATGCTTTAGTAGTGAAGTTCAATTGATGATTTACCGTTGCCATAGCTATAAAACCATAACAGAAGTACAACTAACAATTTCATTTGGAATGAACTCAGGCTTTGTGTGTGCATGAAGTTAGGACATATTAGTATGGTTACTTGGACTTACTAGTATTTGATTTATTTTCGCTTGCTTCACTGTAATTTATTTTTTTTGAAGCACATTTAGCTGTGGTCATGAATACCTTAGGAAACCAATGTTTTACCCAACACTTGCATATTAACTAGTTGATAGCTCTCTGGGCCAAATGAAACTAATGATCCAGCAAGTCATGCCTCTTAAATTGGTTTGAAAAGAAGCTCTTTGGCCAAATAGTAACAAACAATTGTAATTTTCATAGAGATGCTGTCTAAATTTCTTATGATTCAAATAAGATAATTGTGTAAAAATAATGAATAAAGTAAGTTGACAATCATATCAAGTCTATGTTGCATAGGCTATTTGAACAAAAGTCCTTATATTACTGGTATCTGGATTGTTGTGTAAGGATTTTCAAGACAGTCTGTTTCTTTGGTCATGCCAAAAGACTTTGGGTATTTAAAAATGATTTCTTCATTCTAATGACAAAATGCAGTTTTAAGATGCAAACAGACTCACAAGCAAATATATGTAATAACTAAGATCTACTTAATTTTTTAAAAATACTTCTATAAAATCACTTGATTGTTAAGAGCACAGTGCAGCAACTAGGAGTTAAAGAATTTTAACATGTTTCCACAAAGAAAAAAGGAATGTATTAAGCATGACATATTTTTTGATGCAGTGTCGTTAAGTGTTTTCACTTACTTTTGATAACTGTATACTTATTCATGTATTCCTATATAGAAAATACCCTTAACAGTGCTGAATAGATAGTGATTTCTTGGATAAACATTGATATTGTAAGAAGTCAACTGGGAGTCTGTTAATACTTGCAAAGAATTTTCCTTGGCTGCTGGGTTCCTGTTTCATGGTTCAGTAGGTCAAAGTGACTGTGTCTGCACATATGCACTCAGGAATGGAAGAGGACCCTAAAATGTTTGGGGGGGGTTGTGTTATTCATTTGTTTGCTTGTGTTCTTAAATTAATTGCTTAATTTTGGTCAGGGTTGTTTTTTGGAAGCTGAGTTCTGTGGGTTGGTGCTTGGTTATGTATATAACCTGAATTAAGAAGTCACGTGCTTGAAGAAGTGCTTTAACTGATAATAGCACTTAGTGACTTTGGTGACAGGGTAAAAATACTTCATGTTAACTTCATCCAAAATACTGTCTTCCTGAAGTACAGTATCCAGAGTATCTGAAAGAGCAATTTTACTGAAAATATGCAAAGGTCAAAAAAGTTGGCTTACATAAATAATAATTTTTTAAAAAGAACAGACACTCCCCTATCCAATAAAATATTTTTATCGTTTTCTTTCCCAGCTAAATTTCATGATCATGTAATTTTGTATTAGGCAAAGGTAGGTATATCATTTAGACAAAGCTTTTACACAACTCTAAGCAGCTGATTTCACAGGACTACAACAACCCTTTCTGAATTGAGGCCAGCAAAAACAGACATTGGAAATTGTTTTTATGAGTATGATTGATAGGTAGTTAAAGAGAGTCAGGGCAGTGTCTTATTACTTCAGAGCTTCTGTTATAAATTATTGCTTTATTGTGGCTTAATATTATACTTATTTGCAATACCAGTTAACTGCTCCTTTATTTCCTGGAAGGAATTGTATTTCTCAGCTCTCCTCTGTTCATTGTAGTTGCTTCCCTCAGTATGCAGGCTACAGCCTCTTGGTGTTAATGCTGTGCATTCAATTGTGTTGTCTTGTTTTTCCTCATTTTATATAGCTTCAGCTACACCACATTAGATTTGGCAATGTAATGACTGTATTCTCTACAAGATGTGGAGACTCCCATAACAGTTCAGTGTCCTGGTGGCATGTCATAACACTCTGTCTTTAAGAGGGACTTTCCATTTTCCTGGGATGACCTGTATTACATGGACATTGTTTAATTTATGTTTTTACAGAATTCTAAGGGGGCAACTTTTCCTTTGAGTTTCACAGAAACCAAAGAAAGTGTGGGAGGCTGAGATTACAACACTCTTGGTTTTAGTTTGTTCTGGAATGAATCATTATTCTTTGAATAATAAGAATTAAAATTATGATTTTTTTGTTTGTTTAAGCAGTGTTGTAGTGGTAACTTTAGAAAATGCTGCCTTCTAAGGATGCAAGTGAAATAGATGATGGTTTGTAAAGCTCAGCTTTTGTCTTTCACTGAAGTGTTGTGGAGTTTTTAATGTACGTATTGTCAATATCTGTATCAGACCATTCTGCAGAAATGAAAATGATTTTTAATTTCTGTGATTCTTTTTTTTGAAATCATAAAGATACATATTTTTGACTAGGTCATGCTCTTCACTCTTCCCCAGATGAAAGACGTGGTTTATGAGAGGTTCTACAGGTTATTACACGAGGGAGCCTTACTTCTAAAGTTTTTGGACATATGCTTGAATTTCCCCTGGTACAAAGCAAATAAAAGCTTTAAGCTGAAAGCATTTAAATGTGGATGAAGTCATGCCTCTTCCTTTGAGGCACTCTTCCCAGTTAGCAATAAGACATGGTCTGGCCTTTAGTAAGAGAAGAAATATGCTTCATCATTTCTGGTAAATCTTACAAGTTGTTGTAATTTTTTGACACCAGTGCAGTTACATATTTATTTTTGTAAGAAAGCCAGTCTGTGCCTTCCACAGTTCATTGAAACAAAATTTGTGTTTGCTGAAGTATTTCTGGTCTTGGGGTGGCTATGCTTTTTTTTTTATTTTTTCTTTTCCTTTGCCTACAGTTCTATTTATCAATGTGCTGGTTTTATGAAGACACATGTTACAGCTTTTTTATGGCTCTCTATTATCTTTATTAATGCTTCTTTTTCCCCCTGTCATAAAGAAAGTCAAAAGCCTTTGAAATTACAGCAGCAACAACATACCATAGCTGTTGTGTAATCTGCTGGCTTCATCTGAATCAGTCAGCACTTCCCAACAGAATGTGAATGCTTTCTTTAAAATTTGTTTTCCATTACATTAATTTACATCTGTAGATTCGAAAGAATTTGTTTATGCTAGGATGCAAACCTCCACAAAGGGTGTCTCGACTGCAAGAGACTGTGTAAGGCAAATTTCCCAATAAGGAAATTTATTTTATAAAATGAGAACTTTTAATGAGGGGGCTGTGAGTTCTTATTACTCCATAGACTATCACAAAGTAATTATCATTTTATCTGATGCTGAAGATGCTGATTTGCTTTACAAGTCTTAATAAAAGTCACAGAAGATGAATGGTATTGCCAGCTCTGGGTTAACGGACAAAATTCCACATGGATAACCAGATGTATTTACCTGTGATGCTGAGTAAACATAATATATACTTTAAAAAATTAATTATTCTGGAACACTGATGTTGTTTGCGACCATGATTTCACAACTTCTAAGCTGCTGAATATTCTTAGTGGTGATATAGGGATATTTGTACTCATAAATGTTATGAAATCCTGTGCAAATTCAGTGACAGTAGATGCTGTGAGAAACTTTTAACAAATTTATATTGGTTAATTTAAGATTTGATACCAGATTAACTTTCAGTTCAAGTAATTTTACTTCAGCACTGAAATACAGTTTTGTTTTATTATGAAACCTCAGTTTAAGAAAAAAATATTCTATCTTGAACTACATTCTTATCTAGATGTTCTTGGAAGTCACCTATCAAAACATCAGTCTTGTGTAAAAAGCATTAATGCTTTCTGTGGCAGTAAGGATTTGAATGTCAGTGTGATAATTTTTCATTCTGATGTTAATTTCTAATCTTCTAATGGCAGCCATCAACAGTGTTTGAGATTATGATAGGGAGGTGGGAGTGAAGAAGATGCTGTCCTATTAAATTGTTGGCAGGTTTTTGATTTGGTTTGTTTTTTGACTTGACTGCTTATCCTGAAAACATTTTAAATGAACACTGAGCTGAGAAGACCACACTATTAAGGAGCTTTACTTGAAGTTAGCCTTAAAATCTCTGGGTCCCAGCATTCAGCTTATTAGAAAACAATGAATTGTGAGCTGGACTCTGATGTGTCACTGCTTTTGAGATGTGCTCCGTTTTCTACTTTCCTTCTTCCAGATTTAACCGCTATGTCAGGTATTCTTTGAAGTCAGCATCTATTACATATTACATATGGCATTTCAATGCCATATGATTGTGCATGCAGCATGACTTAATCCTCTTCTGTTCTGAATCTAAATACCTCAACAAGGTAACCAGCTCACAGGAACAGCACTTAAGTTTTGTTAGTTAGTAATTTGAGGGGTTTTTTTTGTATTGTCATAGTGCATATTCACCACCTTCCCCTTGCTCCCCCATCTCGATGTCTCCCATCACACTGCCTGTAAAGTCAGAAATAAAGCCAGTAATTTCAGATGCAACACCAGAATTTAGAACTCTTCAAATTTACGTCAGCCAGCAAATTATAGTTTTGCAGATGGAAAGCTTTCTGAAGGAAATGGAAAGATGAACCACAAGAGATGTGGTATGGGGGTCAAAGCGACAAGACTCTGAGGCAGAACTTTTCAGTTACTAATTCAGGTCCTGCTTCTGTCTTGTCTTCATCTTTAACAAGTGAAATTTTGTGCCTGATCCTTAGATTTGTTAAAATGGAAAAACAGTGTTAACTTACTGTAACAGATTTTGAGGATTATTATTAATCCAAATAGGTTTTAAGTGAGGGTTTTAAATTACACAAAATAAAACAAGACAATTACTGGGTTTTTTTAGTTTGTGATTTTTAAACAGCAGTGTGGCTGAAATGATTGCATTTGATATTTGATGTTACATGCTAACAGGTTAAATTGATGGGAGAAATTGTGTGTCTTCATGAACCTGAGTTTTAAGTGTATACTTTAACCATTATTCTTGATCGAATGTTATTGTTATTGCTTGACCACAGTTACTGACCTATTTTTGAAATCACCAGTGTAATAAAACACTCAATATTGCAGAGATAAACAGGTCAGGACTTAGTCCACCCCTTACCCTGTGGCAGGTGAATGGGTTTGCATTTTCTGTCCTGAGTGTCAGTACTAGGAATCAATAACGTTGCAGCCTCCTGCTAGGATTTACCAAGTGAAAAACTCCTGCAGGAGTTAACTCAGCTCCTGAAAACTGTCCTTTGGAGCTTTCCCTGTCTTCACTCCCAGTCCCCATGGAAAGATTAGGCACAAACGAGGGAGTGCAGCTTGCCCAAGTTGTGGGTAGTTCTGGTGAGGCTGTTCTAGACTGATGATCCCAGCCACGTGTGTTTGGTTTGTGTAAAGCAAATACTAATTTGCTATCACTGCTGTACTGTGTTTACTGTTGATGGAAGAGTAATATTTGGAGGTGTGGGTTTTTATCTTGGCTGTTTATTCTGCATCCTTCAGTTGATTGAGGAGTTTGCTGAAGTTCTGATTCTCTGCATGAGTCAGTTCTTTCAGCTTGGTGTAAGTTTGTAACCCTTAAGTCGTATTTTTACACTCTTTTATATTAAGAGAACAGTCTGGGTTTTCTTTAAGCAATTTCTATAGATAAATCCTGTGAATTTTTTTTTTATTCTGTATGTAACATCATAGTGTGTAGCTTCAGGGTGGGCCTCTCTTATAGAATGTTTTCTGGGGGGGGGGCAGAGGTGGGAAAATAGGTGCTGTTCTGGTATATGATGCACCTGAGGCAGTTCTGGTGCTGCTGTCTTGACCAGAATTGGGCATAATTGTGCAAGGATCTAATTTATACAAACTTTTTTTAACTTCAATTAGTTAATATTTTTGGTATGAGCAGAAAATGGCACTCAGCCACATCATGTTACTCAGAGACCAGTTAGTCGTAAATGTCATTTTCCCATAACATTTACAGGAACTGGATGTTCTCTAAAACAATTTTAACACACATTTAATATAAAAATAAATGTCTGGCACTGCATTTTCATCCATGGGCAGAGTAGGCACTGTGCCTATCTTATGCTAACCATGGCCTTATCAGTCATCAACAGTAGAAAAATATAGAACTTTCCATACTGCCATGCTCACTTATTCTTTTTGAACTGAAGGCATCCTACTCATGCTGCCAGCCCTGGATAAGCTGCTCAGTGGCCACTTGCTTCTAGACAGGTGGAACTTGTCTGCAAACTTTATTATGCATTCTTCATGCTCAGTGTACAAGAATTTATGTGCTGAAATTGTGATTTAAATGACATAGATTAAACATGGTAAATTGAATAAAGATACTTTAGTGCTGAGGGGCACTGTCAGGGAAGACTGAGAGTTTGCCATTATTTGGAGGAATGAGGCCGGTTGTAAACAATTAGATAAACATTCCTCAGAAATTATAATAGGTGGTGTCACTGCTTTGCAGCAGGATTCAAATTCCATTACTTTTTGAGGGTTCTGTTCTTACCCATAAATCTTTATTATATATACATCATCAGACAAAAGTAAGCCCTTTTTCTGGTGTGCTTATTTCCTGAAGAAGCTCTGTGTATGTGTGTAATAGACTCTGTGTGTTTGAAACTGGGCTTGGTTGGCAGCCCATTTCTTCTTTGTGAGAAAACTTAAATCTTAATTGTTACTGCAAATTTAGCTTGAGGTATTTAAATTTTCCTTGATGCTAAGTTGCATGAAGCAGTGCAGTTGGAGGCTTTTATCAGGTTTGCTAATACAGTTGCAACTTCTTCTGGTAGCCAGGACTGTAAGTAATAATGTTAACAGCAGTAGTGTTAATATCAAACAGAAGTTTCATTTTGAAGCTAGACATGCATCTTTTCCCATAGACCTGATAATGTGAGGGTGTCCATTTTCTCTAAGATGGGCTTGGCCAGCACTTCATGTTGGAGGCACAGGTAAGAGAGATGGTAGCAATGCATTGTGGCAGGGTTAACTGCTAAACTTGGCTTTGGAGCTACAAGCAATGAAGAATCCTGCCACTTTCCTGGTTTGCACACTGTGACCTTCAGAAATTGTATCAGAACTTTTTCTTATGCATTACAAATTGCTTCTGGGTACAGTTCTCGGTACTGAACCTCTATAGCTCTGGTCACCTGGCAGGTAATTATTTTTCTTGCTATCCATTGTAAACCTGCTGAATGTTTGGAAGTTGTATTTTCTCTTCTCCCAGGAGGGCTCTGGCCACATAGACCTGGGAGCCCTTGGTTAATTATCTAAGGATGCAACATCAATGCAAGTTTTGTCTAAAACATCTTAATCCTGAGCAAAGATGCTCTGCTTCAGCATTTAAGTTTACATGGTTTCTCCAAACTGATCCTCTTCAAAGAGGACTAACACATTGTTTTAGACTATAGGCCAGGAAGCTACATTGGAAATCTGAAGATGATAGTTTGAGAATTTTTTTAATGGTTATAGCTCTAACCAAGGTTTACTTCACAGATTTAATTCACAGTTCAATAGCAAATGATAGTTTAAGTAGCTTCTTTACCTGTGATGAATTGTCTAACTGAAGAACATCTTTTACTCTCAGGTCTGTTGATTATAATGTGTTGAAGTAAGATTCTTCCATTTTTGTTCAGCTTTGGTTGTTAAAAATCAAATACGCTGCTTAAGAGTAAAAGAAATTGGACCCTTTAGTCGTGTGTCCACTCAGAGTGCCAATAGCAGTGTTTAGGGTGATTGTGGTGTTTTGGGTATTTTAGCTACTTGCATGTGTGTTCAGCAGCTGGAGTAACTTCCTTGCTTTGTAAAATAAATAAATGTTTCTCTATTTCATAAGGAAAAAACCCCAAAATTGTTGGGATGAAAAAAAGTGGATTTAACTAGTTCTAGCATTTCTGTGATCAATGATTTCTTTTAAAATTGGTCTGACTAGTCTTCCCAAATCCAAGAAAGATACTTTTTCCATCTTTAGCTTTTTTCCAGTGTTCTTTGCCTTTCAAAAACTGTCATAGGAAAAGGCTTTTTTAGGAAAGAGAAGGGTCACGTGCATGTATGCTTCCCTTGTGCCTTCATATGAAGACTTTGTGTTCCTTGTTCTTTAAGGAACTGTGAATTCGGTTGAACATTCTGTGCCTTGTTAGTGTACCCCAAACTGATTTATAACTCAGTATCATTATGTGACATTTGGCTACATGCCCTACTTGATCTCTTTCCTTGCCTCTTGGCTGATGGTCTGTGGTATTCAGGTTATAGTTTCTTGTTTCAGATGTCACTGAAAATGAAGGAGCTGTAGCATGCTTTCATGTACAGTATGTTTCTGATGTAATACATTTTACCTTTTATCATTAATTTATATTGTGGTTTCAAATGCTGAACATAAGAGTTCTCTCTAGACAGAACTTGCAAGTTGTTAACTGCTTTAATCTAGATATATGAGAGGGTCATTTACAAGTTATAAAAAGTTACCAATGTCAATTTCTGACTCCTCCCACCCAGTTAATCCTGACTGAAATAAGGAAATTTTGCTATTTACAGAGATGACAGCAATCCTATAGAGCTCTAGGTGGCAGGTGGGAACAAAGCAGGGGCAAGAAGACCCTTTCTTTCCAAAGTGGCTGCTCCTTTGTATACCAGGGTGTGTTCTCCTCCCTCCTCCTTTGTACGGGTTAGCAAGTTACATACGCTTGCCTGTTCGTCTCAGCTGTTGTCTGCTGCTTTGCCAAAAGGGAACCGATGTGTGAATCTCCCAGCACAAGCCTGACTAAGCCTTCTCCACCGGTGGGTGTCGTCCCCGCACCACCCTGGCAGGCAGCGATTTGTCATCTGGAACTGGCCTGCAGTGAAGCTGTTCTTGCTGACTTCGCTGCACAGGCTTTCATCCCCCTGCTCTGCTTACTCATATGCATACAAATAACATGCTCCTCCTTTATATATTAGATATGTCCTTAGAAACACAGGTTTTAGAGGTTTTAGGGCTGCCAAGGTTCCCGGTGGCTTTTTCATTGAAGAAAATTCAGTATTTAGTTTGGGAATTTAGTTTTTTGGCTGCTAATTAAAAAACTTTTCTCTTTACATGAAAGAGTACACAGTAGTATTTAGCAAGTTAAGAAAAATGTTTCAGATGTAAGCATTAACACTTGAGCATTGCAATTTTTTTCCACACCTTCCTACATCCAGGTTAGTGTTTTCAGTACTGGATTTCAGATATTTAGATCAGGGATTGGCTGCTCGAAATGTGGCATTGTTATACCCTCAGGTTCATGTGACCACTATAAATCACTTTCCTTTCTTTTGGTATGGATTTTTTTTGTTAACAGAACGGCTCTTCTGAGGTGTAGAATGTGCTTGACCAGGGGGTAGCATTTTGAAGTTGAAAACAAAAACAACTGTGGCACTTACTAGGCTTCTTCTGAGAAACCTCTTTGTGGCTAAGTAGAATAGAATCATGTTTGGGAATGTGGTGACGTTAGTTTCAGGTAGGCCCAACTTAAATGTGATAAAATTTCCCTATTTTCTTCATAATTAGACTTAATGACTGAAAGCTGCATAAATTGTACTAAAAAAAGATTAAATCAATTGAAAGTTGACAAAATTCAGTCAGATTAAACTTAGATAGTTTTGTCCATGTGCTGAAATCAGTGTGTAATTAACATGTGAATTTTATGAGTGCATTACTTTCTATTTTTAAGCAGCCAGTTTTTTGTGGTTTTTATGGCAGTAGCATCATGCTGCTTTATTTCAGTTTTTAAAATCTTTCTTCATTCTCTTACTCTGTCATTGCGATAGTTGCTATGCAAACACTAGATAAGCTTTGTGTCTCTAATAAATAAAGACAAACTTTTAAATCAGCTGTGTGCAATGAATTGGAAAGAAAATACTTTGAATATTAAGTTTAGGCCAGATCTTCAAAACTCTATCCATCATTTAAGTCCTATTGTTGTGTTCCTTCCCAGGCCTTTGGAAATCTATAAAGGATAATGAAGGCTGATGTATTGTTTCACATCCCTAACATGTATGCAAGATGAGTGTTTTCCTTGTCAAGAGTGGACTTTTTCCCGTCCACGTTTTCAATTATGTTCACTAGAGCTTTGTGCACCCTAGCTGATGTATGTCTGTAAAGCTTTGGGAAGTTTGGGCATGAGAGTTCTGGTTTCTCAGCTTCTTTGAACATGCAGCATGAAGCAGAATGGCTCCAGTTCTCAGCAGGCACTCTCTGGTGGTCACCTGCCCAGCCTGAGGCTGAAGTCAAGCAGCTGTGTTACATCATCATCACGTGCACCATGAGCTACTGCAGGTGTGACTTCTGCAACAGGCAAAAAGTGCACGCATTTATCAGCTTGAATGACCAAGGTTATGGTTTTGAGCTGTGTGGAAATGTTGCATATATGGCAAGGTTGGGTTGAACTTTCACCCCCAATATTTCCATATGGCTGTTAAAGGAGGGTTCTGTGATCATGTTGCTGGGTGTTCAGCACGTGTTGTTTGCATGAGCATTCACCTCTTCACGGTCACATCAGCCCTGGTGAGGAACAATTGCTTCGAGAGGTGTTTTTTGTACTTTTTTTAACTGGTGGCTGCAGACTGCCTCAAAAAACCTTCAAATACATTCTGCTAGAAATTGTGAACACTCTGGAGAAGTGAGCTGTAACTGCCTGGGAGTGCTCCATTGGTGCATTGGTGTGAGTGCAGCTGCTGAACTTCAGGAACATCATGGTGCACTGGACATGCAATCAAAGTGATTTGTCTCATTGACAGAAAACACAGCAAATCTCAAAATCAGCATAATGTACTGACAGGTTTTAAGAGTCAAAGTGTCCATTACTTCACTTAAATCACAAGACTGGGCACTATATTTAGAATTTTTCAGCAGTGATTTTTACCTTCTTGGAGGTGAGTATTAAATTTAGTGAATGGTTGAACTAACCAAGCTTTCAACTACATCAAGAAGCTCAAACCCTAAGGTGCTTCAGCAGAATCTATTCAGTATGAAAGAAAAACCCTAAGCAATTAAAATTATTGCTAAGACACAGTTTCTAAGTTCAAATCAACTTGGTGACAAGATAAAGTGTTGAGGGAAACTATTAATGAGAGAGAACTACAGTTTTATACAATGGTTTTTAAAGTTATGTCTTCCTGCATTGTAAACTCCTTAGGATTCTCTGACTTAGGTATTTTAATTGCTTTTTAAATGAACTTTATTCAGGTAGTACCACACCCAGGATTTGAGAACAGCTGCTTTTAGGAAAGGTCCAAAGGAGCTGTAGTTGCTCAGTTGCCCATGCCAAACTACTTGTGGTAAAGAATTTCTCCTGAAGAAAAGTAGCAGGTTTTTAAGATCTGCCACAGGGGGGAAACTCACTGGGAGTAAAACCAGGCACTTTTTTTTAATCCCATGACAAGTGCAAAATTTGTAATTCATCATAATAACAGGTAAATAGTATGAAAATTCTGTTGCTCAGCACAAATCAAGAAATAATTTGATTTTACTAATACTGATGGGGAATAGAAACTATCCCTTTTCTTCTGGATCAAGTCTCTAAAAATTCTGCTGTCAGCAGATGTTTGTCAGTGGAGGAAAGGGAAGTGACGGGAAAGGAACAAAGGGTCAATGCAGTTTGATAGGAAGTTGACTTTCATTTTTGGAGGATATATTTGTTCTTAAAATGTTTTCACATTGGATGTTGTGAAAAATTACTATAAAGACAAATTTAGACGAAGGAATACAATTGTTTGAGACTGAGTTATGTGATGAGTCTTCCTTTCGCTGTCTGATTTTAATTGAAAGAAGCTAGCATTGTAATCACTTAAAATTAGGAATACTGTTCAATTAATACCCAAAACATGTGAAGAAATCTGATATAATAAGGGAATGCAATACAGAGGTGGTGGTGGGGGGGAAAACAGCAGTGAGACAGTTTAATCATTATGCCTCTGTCTAATTATTTTGGACTTTTACCAGTATAAATGAGAGCAAAATTGGTCCTGTAAGTATTACATGAAGAATGTTTTCCCTTTTAATCTGAGGAAGACAGACTGTGGGAAGTAGAGTTCTGGCTTTTGATAGATGTTATGATTTGGTTTAGGCTAGCAGTATTCAGAGTACAGATGGTACTTTAGATACTGCTAAAGCAGTTATTAGTGATAGAAGTCACCCTTCTTTGTTGGATTTGGAGCAGCTGAAATTGTCTCTTACCTATGTGGAGACTTATTTTGTTTTCAACTTAGTGGTTTTATCAAATTTATTGCATGCATAGCATTCCTGTTAATATTTTTTCTTTGCCATAGTTGAAGTCTTTTGACTTCTTTAACTCATCCTTTCTACTCGGACACAAATCTTTAAGACGGACACTTTGGTTCCTAACATGTCTGTTCATAATGTAGCTAAGTTTTCTACTTTATAACTTGACAGTGGATATTTAGAAAACTAAGTAATCGTTTTAAAACTGTGAGGACTCTGGAGATATGACAGAATAGTGAGCAGAAGACTTTCTAAGGGGCTCAGGATACTGCTATATGGGGTATTGGTTTTGTACTGTGAAATTACATTTGTTCCGGTTGCTAGGATTCTTTTCATTCTATATATACACTATACAGTGTATACTATACAGTGCCCTCTTCCCTGGTTCTCTCAACAGAGGTATAAACTTTGCCTGTTACAAAAAAGAGTATGTTGGAAACATGGATGTGACTTTTATCTAATTGCCAGGTTAAAAATACACAAATATCTGAATTATCTTTGATATGAAATGTCTCTTTATAGTTACATTTTTAGAACCATGTTGAAAATAACTGCTTCATATTTTCTCCATGTTTATAGCCAAAAATTAGTTATGAAAACATCCACACAAGATATTTTGGCTCAATCTCTAAATCTGTGTACACATGATACTACAACAATGCATGTGTTAGTACCAGCTTTGATTTTTCCTAAATATATAATTGAACAAGGATTTTTCAGGATTCAAAACATCAAATAAAGGGGAAAAGAGCCCTTACTTGTCTCCTAAAATTGCATTTATTTTTGTGCTAAGGAAAAGGAAAACATACCACAAAAACATGTTTTACCTGTAAGAAGAATTTGAAATTAAAGGTCTTAAAGTCTAACTTTTCTAACAAAATACACATATGACTCTGAAGAGCAGTGCGCAGTAGTTCCAATTTGGAAGTAGGACACTACAATTGACTTAATTGCAGTTGTTCTATGAACAAAGATTTGACAGGGTTTGGCCCTTAATTAACGGAGAGGACAGTGTAGTTTTGCGTACTATGCAGGTGTGAATTATAAACACACTTAAGTCTAATCTTTTAAGGTACTTTGTGCCTCATCAGAGCTGGTTTTCATTCCCTGTATTCTGGAGTTAATAGCTGCAATACTGTTGATCATCTTTCAGAATAAGCCTTGAAGAGAGCAGTGTGCTTTCTGATCCTCACGCTCATCATGTGTTTGACCAGGATTAAAAGTTTTTTTCATCAAAATCTGACAGTTCTGCCCTCTTGTGATTTGACACTTGCACGCAAGACACAGAAGAGGGAAGCAGTGTGTATGAGTTGAAAAGTTTGTTAGTAATTAAACTAGTTGCAATTCTTTCTTTTAGACATAGCATAATCTTATTGCAGAGTAGTGTTTGTGGCAATTTATACATCGCTCTGAAAACTACAGCAGAAGTTGTTCGAAAGTATAGTCAATGCTTAGAGACATGTGCGTGTACATGTCTACTAATATACAGCATATGCATGTAAATGCAGCAGAAAGAGCCAGTAGCTCTACCTAATATATTACAATACTGTTGGACTCCTTCCACAGCTTTAAATGCAGTCATGATTTTATCCGAGCATTTGGAAAGTGTGTGTAATTCATAACTCTCTCCTTCTTTAATGTTAAGTTAATTCCTCGTCTGTTGCCTCTGCAGGAATTGTTTTAGAGACACTTTTTAACGCTTGAAATAGTCAGCCTATATATGATTCACCAGACATCTTCTAGATCTCCTGGTGCTGTTTTGGGGGATTTCACTCTTTCTCAGTCCTCACCCCTCTTTTTTCTTTTTTGGAAGTGACTTTTTTAAAAAAAGGTATCTCAACAGGAAAAAGCCAGAAGCGCCAGTGCTCGCCAGAAGAAGCTTGCTTCCCACCCTCTGCCTTACCTTGCGCTGGCGGGCTATAGCACTCCCGGGTGAGCCGGTGCTGCGGGGCGCGGGCGCTGCGCGGTGGCATCGGGGCTGCTGCGAGCATTCCAGCGCTCCCGCGGAACAATGAGGGACGGGCGCGCGGGCGGCCGAGCCTATGCACCATTACGTCATCGCCTTGCCTTATAAGGCGCGGTGCAGCCCCGCCGCGCTGCCCGGGGCTCTCCGCCGCGGACACACCGGCCACCTCTGGGCGGCTGGGCTCCCTTTGGGCAGCCGGGCTCGGCCCTAGGCAGCTCGGCTCAGCTCTGGGCAGTTGGGCTCCCTTTGGGTAGCCGGGCTCGGCTCAGCTCTGGGCAGCTCGGCTCAGCTCTGGGCATCTGGGCTCTCTTTGGGCAGCTCGGCTCAGCTCTGGGCAGCCGGGCTCCCTCTGGGCAGCTCTGATCCCGTCCCTCTGGGCAGCTCGGCTCAGCCCGGGGCAGCTCGGCTCCCTCTGGGCAGCTGGGCTCTCTTTGGGCAGCTCGGCCGCCTCTGGGCATCTTTGGGCATCTGGGCTCAGCTCTGGGCAGCTCAGCTCGGCTCCCTTTGGACACCTCAGCTCGGCCCTGGGCAGCTCGGCTCGCCCTTGGCAGCTGGGCACCGGGTGCTGGCTTCGGCGGAGCCCAGCCCCGTGTGAAACCCTGCGTTTGTCCACCAGCTCAGGGCCGAGAAGAATGCGCGGAAGGTTTGGGTTAGGGCAAGTTCCTCTCTAGCGCTGATAATAAAGTCGTTAGGGGTTGTTACTGATTAGGTACAATGTTTTCCACTTAGTCCCGCAGAGTTTGAAAACGGAAAAACTAAACTCCAAGTCATCTTGTTTAATTAGTTGTTCTAAGGGAGCTTTTTCTGTTTCTCTTTTTATTTTTTTTCTGTTAATTTTATTATGACAAAAAATGCGACTTTAGCTGAACTCCTCTGAGGGGGGATATGAACTTTGAGCCTTCCTTTTTTTTCCTTCTGTAAAGAGTCGGGGTCCTTGGAGGATAGTATTTTATTTCCTGATGATGTAACTACAAAACAATTCTCTTAAGTGATGATGGGAAGGCCAGATGAAATCTGATTTTTTTTTCTCTCTCTCTTCAATGTTTTTTCTACAAACCCCTTTCCTTTTTCGTATGTTTGTGTTTCAGCTAACACAATTAAGCAGTCCAACCAACTATTTTTAGTAAGAAGGTCTTGAAGAAATGAGTCGTTTGTTTTAATATTTAGGAAAGAGGCAGAAAGCCAAAAAGTAGGATTTAGATTGAAGAACTTAAAATGTATCTCTTGTATTCCCCATCCTTTAGTGTACACCCTGAATAAACATTGACAACAGAAGGAAGAAATACTGGAAATAGGCGCAAATTTTGTTATTGAAAATCCACTAAGCGTTAATGGGAGTCAGTGAAATAACTCCTTTTATGTTGGTGGGTAAATTAGACCATTGAAAGGCATTCTACACTATTAAAGTAGTAGGTGCATCCACAATTAATTTATTTGTAGCATTTGAATTTTAGTCTTCATCTCTATAGCATCAGCTGTTCTTCTGCCTGCTTTTAGTGTGTTTTGAACATACTGCTAACAATAAGGGAAGTTACATATTTGAGGGTGTTTTCTGTAGGTATGAGGACAAATGGTGATTAAGGTGTTTGCATTTCATTAACAGGACAGACATCTTCTAGCTATCTTGCATATATTTACCACAAGTGTAGCCTGGAAAAGGTACTTATTCTTTAGTTGGAAAATTCCAGGCAACCCCTTGCATGGTTACTGAGTAAAGACTTCCTCAGAACTCTGCTGCTTGTTTGTATGGGTGATCCTCTTTGTAAATTTCTGAGAAAGTTCAAATTTGGGTGCTTCATCAGAAAACTTTGAAATTATTTAATACTAACCCTTCCCAAATGGTTTTGGAGATAGAAAACATCCTATTTGAATATACCAATGTACAGACCAGAATAATATTTCGTTTGCTATTCTAGGGAGAGTTAATAATCAAATCCAAACAAAAACAAAATAACCTGTCCTTTAGCTGATATTGACCTAATCAGTTCCTTGGCTAATGTTTGTGGAGGCCAGCAGGTTGTCTAGTCTTTCTCAAAAGTATTATGCCAATATGGATCATCTGAAATACAAGCTCCTCTAGGTGACCTTGGTATGGGAAATACCTTCAGCTGCAAACTCAGTCTTTCTGCTGGGACTCTGTTTAAAATGACAGGACAACTGTAGGTGTAAGGTACTAAGAGCAGGCTGTGGAGGTTCTGCTGTATCCAGTTCTGATTTGCAGGGGGAGTCAGGGAAGTTATTCAGTGGGAGGTAGGTAGGAGTTAAATGGGAATACATTCTTTTTTACATGTATGTATTATGTGTGTATGCAAGCATAAATATATAAATCCTTAGGGGTGAGAACTACTGTTTCTGTCCTGGTTTTGGTTTCTTTTCTTCCCTTTGCAATTGTTTTGTTTTTCTGCAACTTTCCCTTCACCTGCACACACCCTGTTTCTGTAGTCTGTATGAAAATTGCCTGCATTTTTGTTCTCCCACATGAAACAGTTGTTTTAGGCCATAAGCAGCTTTGAAGAAGAGGGCTTCTCAAAAGGTGTTAATCAAGAATTCATCCTCACAATCTAGTTCTGTTCTGGAGCTGCAAGGAACACAGCTCGGATAGTGCTGGTGATAAGTTTATTGGCAGTCTGGGAACAGGGAGTAGGGAATGCAAGTCCTTCTGTTTATAAGTCTGTGTTTATATCTGGGGATGGCCAAAATACAAACTCCTCATTTCTTAATTAATTCCTCTCTGCAATACAAAAGTGCACATCTGTGACCTTCTGCAAACCAGCTTTATCAAAGAGCATCAACTGAGTGTGTAATGACCTGACTTCCTTCTCTTATATTGTTATGACTTACAGGACATTGTACAGTGCTACCCAAGCCCTGTTGTGGGCTTGGATATATTATTAAAAATTCTGGACTACTATAATATGAAAGCTTATAAAAATAATCTTATCTGAGGCAATGAATTGAGTTGCAAAGAAGCCTTCCTTTATTGCATTTTTACAGTTTCCTTCAGTTATCTGTAGGTGGAATCCTGGCACTGGTGAACTATACCAAAGAGGGGGAAAAAAAAGCCTTTGGGCAGGGAGCTATGCCTGTCTCATTCTCTATTGCTCCCTGAAAATGAATTCTGTTTCCTTAGTTACTACACGTAGTTTTGCACAGAATTGGTGCATTTGCAAGTATTGTGACAGCAAAAGGAGCCGTTGATTTGTAGAAATTGGAGCCCAAAAGGAAATCTTTTTAAATCATTGATGCATCTCCTGTCAATGCAGGGCTGCTTTCTGCAGCAGCTTGCAGTGATTTTTTTCTAGTCTCTGATGATTGTTTTGTATTGTTATTTGTGCCCACATTCTTTCAGGATTTTACTTTAGAAAAATAGAACCTGGGAAGATCGAAGATTATCTGAGGCAAAGAGGAGATAGGACAAATGAGCTAAAAGACTTTGAGGCAGTTTTTTAGAGTTTATCTTAAACTATCTGAATTCCTCCCATTAGTTCCATCGTTAAACTGCTTCTCTTTCCTTTTTCTTCCCATGGCGTTTCATAGCAGCAGTTCCAGTGTCCTTAAACCCATAACCTATCTATTGCAGCATTTGACCCCTTCTTTTGGCCATTTTATATCTAAGATAAATAAAGGAAGTTAGAACTTGGGCCTCAGTTCAACAAAGCACTTAAAACGTAGCCCTGTGTATTTTTTGTTGAAAAAGGAAAGGACTTCAGCAGAAGTCTGATTTTAATGATATATTGAAATGCTTGGCTGGATCAGGCTCTTGGTCACATTTACTTCATGTAGATATTGTTGAAGCTTGGGCTTTTGAAATTCTCCCTGGAGTCTAAATCTTTAGGTTACTTTCACATTCTAAAAATAAACATCTACTGAAGTACAAATACTGTCAAAGATTTTATTAGTGTTTTACATTACTTAAAACTGTTCACTTTTTTGAAGGTGGTCTGCTTAAGTTTTGCCTGTGATACCTGGAGAACTGAAACATGTGCAGAATTGACAAGTTGAATTTTATTGCCTTGCATAAATGGGATCTGATATTTAATGTTTTAATGACTCATGTGACTTCAAGGATTTTTCTTAAATGTCTACTCAGCCTTCTCTCTGCAATGTGTGGGAGTTTGGGCATTACTCAGTGGAAGAAGATTCACTTCTTAGATTATTAGCATCCTTCAAAAATTTTCTAATTTATCTTTTTGATTTCTTGTAGCATTGTGTTTGATGATCTCTTAGTTTTCATCCATAAAGTGTTTTAGGGCTTCATATCCTAATGTATAGATTAATTTCTGAATATTGCAAAGGGAAATATGGAGGTTATTATGGCGTATTTACAGTCTGAAATGTACTGACAACTGGTAAATGCATGTGGAAAGCAAGGGGCAGAAGCAGGGGAAAGTTCTAAAGATAACATTCTTCAGATTCATGTGTCTTTTACTATGGACCATGGGTGGAAAGAGATTCATATCTCCATTACTCTCTGGTTTTAATTTTTTTTGGCAGCAGGGAGAAATATTTTTTCAAATTCTCCTATTGTTTGCAGATTCCATTATTCTCCCTTTCTTCTGGCAGATGCAAATAAAATTCCTAGCCAAATATTAAGGATAATTAGTTCCCTTTGGGTTGGGCGCTGTATTGGGAAGTTGATGACTGCACCTCTCAACTACTAGTGGCTTCTAAGGAGAACCTGCAAGTGCTTCACATCTGCTTGTAAGATGGCTTCATTTTGTATATGACACCAAGGTATTTTTTAATGAAAAAGAAATTTTTTTGCATGGCAGAGTTTACCATGAACAAGGATGGACAGCATTTAATTTGTGTGCCTTCCCCTACTCTGTATAAAGCATATATAGCCAAGTAATCTTTTCTCCGTGATAAAATGAGATAATGTTCTTTAGT
The DNA here is from genome assembly GCA_037834095.1 of Argya squamiceps. Classification (NCBI taxonomy): domain Eukaryota; kingdom Metazoa; phylum Chordata; class Aves; order Passeriformes; family Leiothrichidae; genus Argya; species Argya squamiceps. The sequence continues at coordinate 16,680,547 of JBBMKD010000001.1, read as the reverse complement.
TCATGAAAGCTCTGTACAAGAGTGTATTTTAAGAAGAAGTTGGGGATTGGAGGTTAGTTTTCTTTGTGATGGGTTCTGCAGTGAGATTTTTTTTATCAGCCTACCCCCACCCACAAGTGTGCCTATCTAGTTGGGCTATTTCTGGAGGCACGACAGCCATTTCAGTATTAATGCAGTAGCAAAAGTGAGTTCTAATCCTGTGAAGACTTAGGACCTTTGAAGGTGCTCAGTTTCATGTCTGCAAACATGAAGCAGAACATATTTTAAATGTCTGTCTTTAGTCATTAGACTGCAGAAGAAATGACACTATGTACTAGTTTTCTTCATCCATTTCTTTTGAATTCCATGGAAGCAAGATCCTTTTTGTAGAACTTCAGGGAAGTGGTATGGCTGACATGTTGACCTTCAAGTCTGACTCCACATGAATCTGTCTTTTTTTTATGTATTAATCTAAGCTGTGAGTTCAGTCATTTTATTCAAAGTGATCAACTCCTTTTCAGAGCAGTATAATTCTCGTTTGAATAAAAACTGCGCAGGTTTGTTGTCAGCTTTTGACACTGCCATGAGTTGAATATGGTGCCAGTGGAGGATGTTTCCTTCAAAGCTTTGATGATATGAGGTGAAAAAGTAGATCAAGTTATTGCAGGCTCTTTCAGCTCCTCCATATCATGCACCATCTCTTCCCTTACGCTTTTCCCTTCTCATCTGTTGCTGCTGCACTTGTTGCTGGGTGATGCCGTTCCACCAGTGTCTTGGAGAGCAAAGCCCAGCACACAGGTAGAAGGGATTTGGCATTCAGTGCATTTCTGGTGGGTTGCAGGTTTACAGGAGCCTCCTGAGGCCATTGGCTACTTTGGGAGCACAAGCCTGTCAGGCACACGCTTAGGTGAATGTGGGCTTGAGTGCAGCATTGGAACTGGAAGAAGGTTCATTGGTGCCATTGATTTTATGCAAAGTGGAGTACAAAGCTGTCATGCTTTTTTTTCTTTTTTTTGGTGGTTAAGTAGAGAGAATCCAGAGTTAAAATGTATCATGAAGCCTACATGGCATTGTTATAATTCTGTTGAACAGGCTTCTCTTGCCTCCTACTGATTAACCCAGTGAAAACAGAGCTGTTAAATAGCTTTTTTGAAAGGGAGTAAGGCTGTAGAAGAATGACTGTGGTTGCTAAGGAGGGCAAAATTTGCAAGGAGAGAATGTATTTTTTTGTTGGGCTGAGCAGAGTAAAACACAAACATGCTCTAGGGCCCAAGGCCCTTCTTTGGGTCTCTAGATGCTGCATCTATGTTACAAAACCTGTGTAATAACAGACATGTTTTCTGCCTTGATAAATCCCCCCCCTTAGGATTCTTGGTAAGCAATACATTCAAAAAGGCTTTTCATATTCTCTGTAATTTCAGTAGCTATATGTTAGTTCCTGTTTAAAGCACAATGCTTCAAGTTATTGGTGATTTTGGTACCTGTTCAAGGAATATGTGTTGAAATAACGCAGAGGCAAATGTATCCTATCCAGGCTGTTTTAGATTGTGGATTCCTAGGGATGTAATGTAGCTCATAAAACTTTGATCCCATTGGGGTTCAGAATTGCTGAGCTATCTGATGGATTCACAGTTTAGAAATGTGACTTAGTTGTGCGGTTCAGTTCTCTGGTCTGGAAAAGTATTTACAGAATTTCTTGACCTCCTAGGGTGTAGTCACATGTAGCTCTTTGTGTTAGTCTTGCCCACAGCAGGTACTGTTCGAGGAGTCTCTTGGGCTTGGGGAAATGTATTTAACAGACTCAGACACTCCACAGCTCCAGAGTCTGCAACAAAAATTTTATGAAACCCTGGAGTGAGGAAGGGGAGCAAATACAAAAGGGTATTAATTTGGCTTTTTTACAGCAGCTGGCATGAGACATATCAGCCTTAAGAACCATTACTTTCAACTCGGCAATATTGAAGTTGTGTCATTATCTGGGAACACTTTTATTGATCTCGTGTCTCCGGGTGTTATGTCAACAGGATGGACTATTACTAAGAAAGTCTTTTAGGAGATGAACAAAAAGCTTGAATAGCCTACAGCTTGCTTCATGCTTGAAAACTGAACTAAAGCACAAAAAAAAGTGGTTTAAAAAAATTCTCATCCAGCACCTGAAGGAAAGGCAAAATTTTCTTTTAGTCCTCAAAATCCTCTGTTCTTTAAACAGTCTTCCCTGCAACCTTTCCCACTGCTTTACAGTCTGCTTTATTTTGTGGAGCTTTTTTAGTTGCTGAGTACTTTTATTTTTAACCTGTTTTGTTCAGTTACTTATTTTTAGTTGTAAGGACGAAGCTGCTGTACCTCTTAACATTGTGTCCCCTGGGTAACTTGATTGAAAGCATTTTGACAGAGCATAATTTCTGGCTTCTGTTTGCTTTGGCCAGTGAACTCAGGGCTTCTAATACAAAGATTATTATTAATAAGATGAAAGATAGTTACATGCACTATAAAGTGTGTGGTCAGGATGAATGGTGTAGAATTGATTAACAAGAGCAACGTATTGGGTTCTTTCTTGTAGTGATACAATTTCACGTAAGTGAAATCTGTAGCGTCATCTTCTGCTGTGAAATCTCATAGTACATTTGATAATTGCTAGTAATTTATCTTATAAGCATACTGTACTATTACTCAAGAAAAAATAAACAAGCTAATTTCTTAAATGGATTCAACAAAAGAACATAGACTTTAGTACTTTTTGGTGACTCTACAGAAAAAAGATGTGTAGGTCTTTGGGTTATTTACCCCTTTCCCCCCACTCCAATAAATACAGAACTATATTTATAGGTAAATATTTGTGCATAACTCCAGCCAGTAGCAAGGACAGAGGAGAAGAATGGTTCTAGTTATTGTAATGCAGTACTTATGGTAGTACTTATGCAGCCTTTTTGTGTTTAACTTTTAAAATGATACAGAAATGTCTTGATGCCATTTATAATAAACAGAGGCCTAGAACTAGAAAGGTGCAAAAGAACAAGTATATTTTTGAATTCCTAATGTATGTTATACTGGTTAAATCCAGATCCAGTTGTGCATGACCTCTTAGTTTGATTCAAGTTTGGGACACATGAAGTTTGTTAGTTCTTTCCTGTTTTACTCTGTTTTTCTGATTTTAATTGTTTTTATTTCAAATTTCCATAGTGCATGGGCAGAGGCTATTCTCACATAAAACAAATCAGTCCTTGATATTGCTGCTGAGTAAAGAGGAGCATACATGAATCCAACACTACCAAAATAGGAGGAGTTATTTTGCTAGAAGCCTAAGATGTGTCCAGAGTGACATAGGGTTATACAGAGCTTGACAAGAATAAACACTTTGAGAGCTATAAAATTGCTTTGACCTTGGGGCTTGGGAACCTAAGTGTAGCCTTAACTTTTAGCTATCTGTGTGTATGTAAATCAAAGCAAGTCTTGCCCAGAAATGTTGCTAAGTATATTTTTCTCAGCAGTCAGTGTGATGGATGGTTGCAGTTCTTGGAGCAGTTGTGGTAGGCATAGGTATGCCTGGAGCAGGAACACACATAGCTCAGGGGCTTGTGGAAATCCTTGTGGCTTTGCTTGTGGGGAGGAGGGTCGGAGTTGGAGGGAATTCTAAAGTGCCTCCAGATCTGTTGGGAATCACTCTGAACAGTTTATGCAGTTTTACACAAAGGAGTTCTGGGTGTGTCTGAACTTCAGTGAACGATAGTTCCAATGGATTTTGACTTCCTTCAGCTAGTTAATATTTAGAATGAATGACTGAGAGCTGGTTGTGATACCTGAGCTTTAAATGATATCCTGGTCTGTGTTCCACGTGTATTTATGTCATAGAATTTGGGTCATTTGGTCAAACTTGGATTCATTACTTTTGCTTCGATATTGAGCTTTTTTGGAAGCATTTTCTCTATTTTAGGTACTTACCAAAAGCAGCAAAACTGCCCCTTTTTTGGTAGTGAATTCCTACAGGCTTCAGGGATTAGCATTAACATAAGTAATACAAAAAGAAATGGGGAATCATATTTGTGAATCCTTTTGCAAGTACAATCATTTGTTTATTTTTACAACTGCAGTATCATAGAGAGAGCAAATCACCTTGTGGAGTTCTTTCTTTGTTTAACTACTGCACCAGCTATTAAGTTTTTTCTCGTCTCTTCTTGTGCTGTTCTGTGCCTCTCTCAGAACATCTAGGAGCCATAAACCAATCAAAGTGACTACCGTTGGTTAGGTGAGGTTCCAGTTTGTCTTTGTCATGTCGGAAGAAGAAAATCCATTAATGGATTTTTGGAAGGTGGAGGGAGGGCCATGTGAAGATGTCAATGTCCAATGGAGTGACTGGGAAGGATTGGTAGAGGTATTTATAGCATTTGTACTGGAGTGCAGGGAGGCTCATTGATTGCCCTTTTGTTCCCTGAGGGAGGTCAATGGGAAAGGGAAGAGGTCCAGAATCGGGAAGTAATTGGCACATACTCACAAATGTGTGCTTTTCCCTTTGTCATTCATCTGAGTTTAGAGAGGAAGATGCCTGGGTGTTGCATTTCTGCATGGAGTATCTTAGAAATCTTGTGTTTCAAATAGGGCCAACTTGTTACTGTCAATTGCATGGCATCGAGGACAGAGAAAATGGTCACGCCTCTCATAATGAAGAAAAGTGTTCAGTTTGTTTTCTGGTAGAGCTTTGGGTTTGATTTTTTTATCTGTCTTCATTCTTCTGACTCTGACATTGTTCTATCTCTCTCACTATTCATAGTAATTTCTTAAGTGACAGTGATTTTACTCAGGTGATAATAGAACCTTATTTTCTGGTGAACATTTTTAAGGTGAATGTTTGAATATTTTACTTTCACTAAACTTTTCTTCTCCTTTAAAAACCACTTCTTCACTGACCTGAACTATGAAAACTGCTATATCTAAACCCCCATCAGGTGACAGTCCTTTTAAAGTATATGTTTGTGTCCATGGTTTTATGACATTTGTAGGCTATTACTGTTTCTACTCTGATGAACAATGAATGTATTGGGAATGTGTTCATGTGCAACATTTGAATGCAAATCCTAAGTTGAACACCTTCATAACTCTTAAGCAATGGGTGTATTGGCACAAGCTGGAATTCCACATATAATTTCTCTCTTAGGAATTGCACAGATCTCTTAGCTGTTCTTTTGGCTGCTGCCTTTTGGGCATATGCTTTTTTTAAAGTTGCTTAAAGAAAACAGTTTTTCTTTCTTGTTCATAGATGCAATTTGGGAGAGAATTTTATTCCATTTTTTGTGAACCTGTAAATTCAAATTAAGTTGGGCTGGGTTGTTCTGTGTGGTTTTTTGTGTGACTATTTTGGAAGAAAATGGTGAATCTCTTCATGGTGTCAGAAAGTTTGTGAGTGCTACAGAGCAAGCAAACCATGAAGGGGAACAAAACTCTTGAGCAGTTCAGTGGTTCAGACTGAAAAGTGCTTGGGCTTCTGAATTCTGTGGTTCACACTGAGCATGCTCAGATGTTTTGTTCCTTCCAAAGAAATATTACATCATCTTACTTGCAAAGTCACTGGGCTATAGCTGTCTTTACATCCAACAGAGTTCTCAAGTGGGATATCAAATACATGCATTACATAACCAGAACAAAGCCTTTACTGGTTGATTGTACCCTTAGGGTGGGATGCTGAATGGTAGTTGCATATGGAAGACATAATCTTGCAGAATTAACCATTTCTTAACCATCCTGTCAACAGCTATGAATTGAAATAAGAGCCTGGGGATAGGATTCACTTGGGAAGGGTGTAGCTAAAGAAAATAAGATTTTAATCTTTGGTTTAATGAGTTCATCATCTCTCTGTAAATGTGCTTAAACGTATTGAAACAAACAGAAGGAACCAGAAGAGTTTTATGGATATATTTATAGACTGATTTGCTGAACTTTCATGTGGTGTAATTCCTGTTGTTAATGAATTCAAAGGAGGTGGACCAGTTTCCATCCAGTCTTGGTTTTAATTTACTGGAAAATGATCCACTTAAAAATACTGGAAATAATTTTTTTTTGTTATAGAATATTAAATTTGTCTTTCTAAGCTAATTTAAGAACTTTTTAGAGTTATTCACTTGTTAAGAACCATATGTGCAAAATATGTGTCTGGCGATTTTAATTGGTCCAGTTCAGAACTGATCTGGTTTTTAATAAGACCTTTTTTTGTGAAAGGTATAATATAGAGCTTATAATTCTCAAGCTACATGAAAGTGATACCAAATTTGGTCTTTTATTGATTGTCATGGTATTTTTTGTGATCTCAGTCTAGTTTTAATGAACCTGGATTTCATAAACCTCATTAAATAAATTAAATAAACAGGCAAGTCCTTACTCTGTGGGAAATGAGACCACATTAAAAAAAAACAAAAACCAAACAAAACTCTCACATTAAAAAATCTGAGCTTTACGTTATGATGATCTACATGTGATTTCCTGTGTTGTCTTAATGCAGTTTTTATATGTGGCTTCATGGTAAAATTGCACCGAACTTTCAAATTGCAACTGCTAGTCAGCCTTTGGGTATGTGTACCTTTTAGACTGGAAGGTGTTTTTCAAGGAAAATGCTGACTGAACCCAAGGCCATGGGTTTTGTTCCTCTCTTCCCTCTTGTGCTGCTCCCAGACTAAATTAGGCTCCAGTATGAGTAATCCATCAATATTGCCTTTGCATTTGAGGTATATTTGTTGAAGAGTGGGAACTTGTTGATAAGTTCTTTTTGTTACTGTACCTGTCCCAGCATATCCTTAGAAATAAAAAAATTGATTTGGTCATTTCATGGAATAATCCCCCCAGTTCTTCACCACATCCATTTCAGATGGACAGTGAATCACATAAAAATCTTGAAACAAGGTACTGATTTTGGAAGTGTTGGCCTCAAAATATTCTCCTTGATCCTTCAAGGACCACTGGGACAGAAGTGTGTGTAGTACTGAAGATCCTTAAGTGAAAAGCAAGGCAGCAGAATTTAGAACTTGTATTTTTGTCCAGTTACAGCAGACTGTGTAATTCTTTACTTTTTTTATGGAAATGCATACCCAGGACAGCGTGGATGAGTGCTCAGTAGACTTAATAAAGCTAATATGCAAATTTTTGATGAAGGCAAGTTTCAGCTGTTATCCATTGGATGAGCAATAGGTGATGTTTAGCATCCTACCAACTTGCTTTCCTTTTACTTATTAGCAGTTCTGTTTAGTGAAGTGGAGAGGGTTGGGTGGGGGCATGAGCCTGTGTGATATTTTCTCCCTGACAGTTATTCATGTAGGCATCTTTCTGTTTCAGTCTCCCAGTGATATTTATGCCTGTGGTGGAGCAGACATTGGGACAAAGGATTACTAGTTAATTTGGAGAGCTAAATATACATATGACTGATGTGTTGAGGAAAACATCACCACAAACACCCTCCAGGCTTTGATAGGGAAGCATCAGCCTGCAGATTTTATCTTTTTGACAGTGGAGCTTGCCGCATGATCTTTCAGCTTTTTGGCTTCTCTGAATTAATCCTGAACACTACTCAGAAATGTAAGGAAAAGCATAATTCTACATGAATTGCAGTCAGTTTCATAGGACACCTTGGAAGTAACAAACATCAAATCCTGGGATGAAAATTAGGTTTAAAAACCAGGTAAAAATAATCCAGCATGTCCAAGAAGAGTGACTCAATAACAAAACTAAATAAAAGTAAGATGTGCTGGATAGTTCCCTTTCTTAGCATAAACCCATGTCTTTAAGTAATTACCACTGGCTTTGCAAAATTTAGAAAATACCAGGTTTTAGGCTGTGCATCTCTGTTGGTTTCATTATGCTCCTGAGAATTTAAATGGAGGTAAAAGGTAATTCTTTAGTCTCTGATTATGCAGTTTAGGTAATTTTCTGACATTGAATGTGCTTTGGAAATGTCCTTTTTTTCCATTGGAAACCTCTGTTTTCTCTCCTTACATTAAAAACAAATCAACAATCAAAAAACCTAACCAAATGAGAAAAAAACAACCCAAAAACCTGAAATCAATGAACCAAAGAAATGAAAAACAAAACCAGAAAAAGAAAAGATCAAGTATTGTCACGTAGTGATTGGGATGCTGATAATCAGTGCAGGAGCACCAGAGAAGAGAACTGATGAAGTTTTATTTTAATTCAGTTTAGTTTATTAACACTTTTTATTCTATGAAACTTCTCTTGAAGCTGGCCAACTTATCTACTTTTGTGCTGTTTATCACTGAGTGACTCCTTTGGAAATGCTTGGTTATTTTAAACCTATTTTAAAAATTTATGTCTCCATGGACTAATTACTTCTGTTTAATGGTAACAAGGTAACTGCTCACTTCTCTTTTAGTGGACAGCATCCATTTTTCCCCCCTCCATTCATCCTTTATCCTTTTTTTCCCGCCCACCTTTCTGAAGAATTATCTGCATGATTTTAACTTTTCATTGTCTTCTCATGACAACAAAAACAAGGGCATGTGTAGTGTTATGGATGTTTTTTGAGGTGCACTACTCTGGAACTGTGAAGTGTGTGCCCAAGCTGACCCTGGAAAGTAGGAGCTGCAGGGAGAGAGGCTGCAAACCACTGGTAAACTGAGCAGTAAGTTTACAAGAATGTTGGATCACCAGTGTTGATGCTTGGATAAGCAATTCACAAAGGAATCTTCCATCTGGAAACTGAAAGGAGAAAAAGTTTATTTAAGGTGGCCTTTAAAAAGAAGAAAAAAAAAGGTAAAAAATTGCTTCTCCAGTACATGGCTGCAGCTATATATTTTGCAGCATGAGTCATAGATGGCTTTATAGTTCTAGACCCCTTGCATAGGAGGAATAAACTTTGGAGAAGAGGAAGTTAAGAGAAAACAGAAGTGTGAACAACTGCTAATGGTGCTCTCTCTGGCTCCATTCAGTCTGCCATTCCATCATACTTGAAGGGGGTAATTCAGAGATTCCTTTCTTGGCATATAAGTGGCAACATATGTTTGAAACAGTGAGTGGAAAATGTAGGAAAAAAATGACAGGCATATGGCAATGGGAAGGCAAGGAAAAATTTGTTGCCCTAACGTTAGCCACATAATTGGTACACTTAACTTCTGAGGGACTGATTTATTTAAAGACAAAAATGTATGCTCCATTTATTCAGGTTTTCTATACGTGGCCTTCATCTTACAGTGCCTTCATAATTTCTCTGCTCTGTGAGGGAGTGCAAGGTGATAGGAGAGGTTCAGAGCCTCAGCCAAGGAATAGAGGGGGAAATAGACAAACTAACCTTCATTCATATTCGCATTTTAAAAGAAGAATAATTGAAAACCTCCTTTTTTTTTAATATTCAGTTTTGTGCCTTCTATATATTTTTTTCACCATATTGAGTTAGCTAGAATGTTTATGGCTTAATGCAACATAAGATACACTGCTTAATGAATAGAATAGCTTTCCTGGTAACAGGCATCTTCTAAAATACAGTGTGCAATACATGCTGAGGTTACCTGCTGACTTTTTTAAAGAAGGGTTTCTGCCCACGCATACGTCTCTGCACAATGGTAAGCAAAATGTAGAATCTCAAACTGTTTGTGATGTGGAGAGAATGTGGGTAGTTCTTTCTGTGTCTTCAGTCAATTTTGTGCCCTGAGTTGAATAATTCATTTCAAGGGAGAATGTTGTTGGGAAGGTCAAGGTCAAACCTGGTCTTGTAGAGTTTCTGATGACATGTGAAATGTGTGTTTAGGAATGCTCTTTGGCCTAAAGCTGAAAACTCTACAATCCAAATAATATATTCTCAAAAATGCTTAGGAGGAAATCAGTCTGTTTTCTTTCTATTGAAAAATGATTTATCAAAACCCTGGGAGAATGTCTCCCACCACATTTGCCTTCAGAAATGTGGCCTCTTTTCTGAAAAGTGGTGAGGCCCTTGGAGAACTATAAATTGGCAACTGATTGGTCTTGTTATGGCCCTTATTCCATGGGGATCTTAGTCCTTGCGTGGAAGAGGAAAATTGACTAAACGACATTTTAATTTCGTTCACTCTTCTTGATGACCTCTTCTGGCTCTGGGATTTTATGGTCTAGTGGTTTAATTTTGAGATGCTAAGTCTTATGTGAGATTATAAATACTGGTAAATTGATTGCATTTTGCTAGCAATTGTGGCATATTCTGGGAAGTGAAGGACAGATGCCTTACCAATCTTATTTAAATTCAGACAGTATGCTGTGTTAAACTTCTAAAAATAGATTAAAAGCCAGCTCTAACTTTTTTAAAAAACAAAACCAAAACAATGAAAAAAGCCTCCATAATTAGTATTGTATTAACAAGTAACACTCTGAAAACTTGAGAAATCTGAGCTAGTATCTCTACCAGAATAAATTACATCACAAATACTGTCAGGAAAATTAATTAAAATAAATATTTTGAAAGAAATCTGTTTATGTTTTTCTGGTTGTTACCCATGTTAGCAAAAAGCCAGGAAAATGCATCTTAAATTCATAGAAGTCTTTGGAGTTAAAAAAGAAGAAGAGAATTTCTGACTATGTGGAGAGAGGAACCTGTGCAACAAAAATTATTAACGTACTGTTTGTTTGGGAAGAAAGAGGAGACATTTTAAAAGAAGTTTTAGGAAAATTATTAAATTTTTCTATGTGGTAGCTTCTGTATGTCTGATTTTACTTACATGCAAATGCATTCAATTGCTCTGTAATTTGTTTGGGTTATTTTGTTTGATTGTTGGCTCTTTAGTTCATTGACTTTGGTGGAATCACTTCCATGCAAGTAGAATCCTGCAAATGTGCAGACTACAGCAATGTAGGTCAGAAGGGCCAAGGACATTTATCCTTTCTATACGGCCCTGCCTTCTAATTATGCATCAGTTTGAAGAGTGTATTTAAAGAGGTTTGGTCCTTCTGCTGCTCTGGTCATGTTTTGGTTTCTGAGCAACTAATGGTTAAGGAGAGAACTACATTTTGTATCATAAACACTTCAGCTGATTGGAGTTTCTCCTTGGACTGGCCATCACATCAGCATAAAATGCTGTGAGGACTCGTCATGTTAGAGGAAGAGCTTTTTGCTTCAGTACATTGGCTAAAGCACAAAAACTGTGACCCACTGTCAGGTGTCAGAAGGGAGTCAGTGCCTGGCTCTTATGTCATTGTACTCCACCACTATATAACTGTAGTCTCAAGGTGTGACATCTTTATTGTGTGGGAAACTCCAAATGGTTTGTACAGCTTTTTAAAGCTACAGGGTTGTTGCATGTCTGTGTGCCATGAGTGGCAGCCATCCAGTAGAAGGGCAGATTTCAAAGGGACATGTATGGGCAGCTTTCTGGGTATGTGCACATGTAGTTATTTGTGAAATCCTAGCAGTGAATTCATCCTTTTTCCCTTTCCTTTTCTTGAGTTGAATAGAAGCTCTACAGCTCCATGTTACTTCAATCACCCTATAGCGAATGGTAGAGGAGAGACAGCCACTGCTGTCATCCCTCCCTGACTGAAGGGTGAAACGGTGCTTTTATGCCACCTATCTTTAGATAAGATCCACCAATATTTTGTCTTTTCATAATAAAATGATAAATCCTTCTCTAGATCAGCTGAGCTTTAGGATCCTGTTCTTAGCAGGAGTACTGGGCATTAGCTGCCCTATAAAAAATCACTCTTGTTTTTACTGAACTATTAGCTTCTTAAAGTATAACTTTGGATATTTGAAAAAAAGCTTTGTGCAGATGTGTAGCTCTGACTTTTGCATGTGTGACCTGTGCTGGCACACAGCAGTGGGTATGAACTGTTTTGAGTATAGTTGCAAATTGAGTTGGATTTGGATATCATGGTGGGGTTCAATCTGCTTTTTCCAATGCTGAGAAGGTGAGATGTTCTCTCAGCTGCAACTTCTAATAGCAGTAGATTTGAGCTTCGTGAAAATTCTTTAAATCCTTTTATCCAGTGTCATTTGAGTTGGTGTTTTCAGTCTCAAATATAAGCTGTGTTGGTTTACTGTACTGGGATGAGTTTCTTCTATGGGTCTTGGGGATCAGTATTCTTGTTTACTTCTCCATCCTGTCTGAGTGCTGATGCTGTTGTAGATTGTTTTCCATGCTGAAATTTTGCCTAGAGATGATTAGGAATTGCATACTCTGGAGAGCTCTCCGAGTAAACTAAAGAGACAACAAATCTAATGCCTTGGGGGTTTATTGCAAATTATAATTTGAAGTTTGTAAATATTCTAAGAGGAGGATCCAACATGATTAGAGTAGACATCCTCTGTAAATATTTGGGCTTTAAAGTCTAGAATGTCTTCTGATGTTGTTTTACAGCATTTCCTTTTAAGCAGAATGTTTGTAGGTTTTTAAAAGATGTAAACTCCTAGGATGTTAACTTATTAGTGTGGAGAAATTAAAGTGTGCAAAAATATCTTACCTGTATACTAATGAAATAAATATTTCTACAATATAAACAGATTACAGTAATTGAAACATAAATGCACTTGAGATTATGGTCACCAGGACAGGAATTTTACATTTCTGATTGATTTCTCCCTGTCTGGGAACAGGCATTACAAACTCCTTTCTCTTTGCTTCCTTCCAGGAATTCGAAATACCTTAATTTTTTTCGTATTGATTTATGTGTATTAAGGGCACCAGCAACAGCCATTGCTATTTCATGGTGACTTGGAAGCAGAGAATAAAAAGATTTGGAAAGCACGTTAGAACACTTGTTCTAGCATAATATCAGGACTTTTGGCATATAATGCTTAACAGAAGTGTAGGAGGCAAACTGTAGGGTAAGCATGGACAGAATAATTTGTTCTATAATAATGTCTCATTTTGATTTCTAATCAGAAATACATTTGAATTCAAAATAATATATTTCCCTTCTTTTTCATATGTGCTGCTGAATCCTCAGAAACAAGTGTCAACCATTTCAGTGCCTTTGTTTTGCATCTAAAGGCTCAGCAGAATTTCCTAAACTTTTGGGATTAGAAATTCCTGGTTGAAGTGTCATAATCTCTTTATCAATAAAAGAAACAAGATTTTGATGTACCTTTAGTTTTGTAGTTACCCTGTTTTTATATTAATAGAGGCTTTCATTTTCCATAATGCAAAGTAAACTAAAGAACAGTTCCTGAACAGCCTTCACTGTCCATTCATGATGCTTTGTGTGTGATGTGTTTGATTGTGTCCTCTCTTAACATATGAAAAAAGAAATTGTGCAGAGAGAGTAAATGAGTGAATGTATGAATGGGTATGGAAATTTCACTGGGTATGGATGTTTCAGTTGAAAGGTGGAAAGCAAAAAGAGCATCTGATGTTCAAATCTGTAAAATAAAATGTGTCTCAATATATGTATGTACAAAAATATGAGCCTGTGTCTATGTGTGTATATATATGCACTTACATTCATCTACTGCATTAATGTCAAATTCCCAGAAATCTGGTGACAGGAGAGGACCACTTTAGCTCATGTCAGAACAATGTGCTTTAGTAATAATTTCTCTGTCCATGGAGAGCTTATTAAACACTAAACAAAATATCTCAGAATATAACTGAGTGTTTTAAATTATGCCCTTTCGTTTGGCTCTTGGCCAGCTGCGCATTGCACAGGGCCGTGGCAAACAAAACCTGTAATTTACACTGACAGTATCATGCAGTTCACTCTGCAAGCTTCTCAACTCAGAACTTTTATAAAGTAAACATTCAAACAAACCTCAGGTTCTTAATATAAACACATTTTGTAACTCTAAACTTGGCCAAACAGTTAAGAATCAAATAGGGGTTGTATTTTTTCCCCTTCCCATGAAAATGTCGTTATGTATTTTTCCTTTCCCTTGCTGATAAATAGGGATATCTCTACATGAGTAATGAGAAAAGACAGCAGTAATCAAAGAACTTTTTTTCTTTCTCACGTTTCTTTTTTTTTTAACCACGTGGCATTGGGACCAATTTCCTAACTGGTTTATTTTTACTACCAAATGTGTCCTAGTGAGGACTGTCACAAATTCCACCATACATGGCATATCTGCTTATCACATTCCACTTGGTCCAAACTCAGAATACAAAATGCAATTTAGTGGACTTCTGTGAAATGTATAATTTTCAGATATTTCTGTGATTTTGCTGTTTGATTTTTTTTTTCTCCCCCAATTTGATGAATTCATTTTCTTTCAACAGGATGTTTCCTTGAAATTGAAATGTGAAGTCTAAATGTGTAGTCAGAAGTAGAATGGTAAGAAATCTGAATAGGCAGATGCTGTAGATGTGAAACAGATAAGCCGAGTCAGGGGCATTGTTAATACCTGCACACAAGGGAGAAGTACCAGAAACTGCTGCAAGTGATTCTGGTATAAATAAAGAGCCCAGTACAGATTTATCCTGCAAATTGCTTAATCAAAGAGAGGTTATGGAAAGGAGTAGTGACCTAACTACATTATCTACAGGTCATCACTTCCAGAGTAGGACTTTAGCATGTGTAAAGATGCCTGTCTTTAGTCACTTGAGTGGAGCTCTTTTTCCATGGACAGCACTGGGATCTTGGGCACCAGCCCCAGAGTAGAGGCATCTGAACAAAGTTCTCTGCTTTAGATCTACAGGCTGAATCCTGCCTTTAATGCCCAACATGGAACAGAGTTCACTTTTCTGTTTCTGAACATAATTTACAGCTATACTCAAAAGCAGAGGGGAGACATGAGCAGTGGAGGACAGAACTTGCTCCATGTTAGGCTTAAATAGAAGGTGCTGTGGTATCCCTGTCATGAGATCATCTCGTGTAGGAATGGAGAAACAGTAACATAATCTGAACAGGAAGAGAAGGCTGGGATTCTTTTTGAGCTGCAATCAAAACTCCATGTTTTGCCATAATGACTGCAAAACTATGTATTCTTTATAGAGCTGATGACAAGAACAGAAAAGGAAATTGAATTGAATGATTTTAATACTAAGGACTGAAGTATCTGAGAACAGATGGATCAAATAAAATAAACATTAAAAAATACCACAAACCAATGCACAAAACTTGCATCTGAATGTCTGCTTAGTATATACCTTATGAAGTATTTACAAATTCCTCTAACATGTGGTTGTTTGTACTCCCTTGTTTTATGTATTTGTTCTGAATGGAATGACAGTGAGTAAGGCTTGGCACCTGTAATGACTTAGAGTGTCATCATTCCATTTTATGCAGGAAAGTGAGGAGTTTGTGTGAAATAAGGAAGAACTTCTTGAGTATTATACAGCAAATCATCAGCCTTTTCTTTCCCACTGCAATTATAACAGCTGAACAAACAAAATAGCATGAGAAGTTTTTTAAATAATTAAGGTAGATATCTGGATGCTACAAGGAAGTGGCATGGTGTTCAAATGGTTCAGGATGGATTTTTTTCTGCATTCCTGGTCTTAGTGTCATCTTGTGTTGGGATCCAAGTATTCCTCTGTCCTAATTCTTGAAGATCTTTCAGTGTCTTAAATATTCATCATATAGATTCTGTCTAATTGCTCTTTTATTTGTGTGCACTCATTTGAAGAGGACTTGTGATATGTTCTCTCCAGCATTTTTTGAGATAAATGTAATTGAAGATATTTTTAACATTTTTCTTTTCAAAACAAACAGCCTCTCCCTTTCTTCTTGGAGGTAGGAGAGCTCTGCTTTATTTGGAATAATTTTTAAAAGCCTAACTGTTCCCTTGAGCTCAGAATCTTTATTCCTCTCCCCATTATTTTTATGAACTGCTGCATGCCTTATTTCACTGGGAAGTCTGGCTGTGGCTCTCTAGGAGGATGAAGGCTGCATGCCTGAGCTCTTTTCAAACTATGATGCCACATGCTAGTACTTATTTCTTTAAAATTTGACTAAGTATTTCATTATAGATATTTTCAAGAGACTTATGCATGGGTTCCCATGATCTCATTCTTTGATTTTTAGAAAGAAAATAAGGAAAAAGTGCAGGTTGTGATATTCTACAGCTATTCAAATATTCAGCTTTTGCAATGGCAAATCAGACTTCTGATAGTGCTTCTTCATTTGGGTGCAATAAGGATAGGTAGCTGTTTGTAAAAACAGCATTATTTGCTGTGGAAAAACGCTGCCTCTTTGTATAGTGAAACTGAATGAGTTATAGAAGTTTGTTTCAGGACTGGATTTGTTTTATTGTCCAATAATGTGCAAGCTACCAGGCTTTCCATACTGTTGGGAGGAACACAAAGGTTTTCTGCAGTGTACTCTTATCAAGGTCAAACTGCACTCTTGCTTGGACACTAAAAGATAACCTGTTTTCAAGAGCCCAGTAGATATTGAGTAATTCAGAAGATTCTTGCATTTTAGTTGAAGTTAGTTTATAGATGAAGAAGTGGGATGATGATGGCTAAGAAGCTCAATTAAAATTGGCCTTTGCAAATATCTGTTTCAAACAATTGTATGCAAATAGTCAAACCCTCAATGGCTATTTTATGCACATTAAAGAGAAACATATCCATGCTGGAAGAGAGGTAAATTAACTGCTCTAAGATGAGTTAGTCTTGCTTCAGTTCAGATACCAGGATTAACAGGATAGAAAAGCAAAGTGTTACTTGAGGACCAGGTGGGGAAGGAGAGCAGACTTGGCACATCATTCTGCTTTTCCCTCAATTGGCTTGAGATTTTTGTGTTCACCAGTTACATGCCAGTTTCTTCTTCACTATTGTTTCTCTTATTGTTAAATACTAGTGCTGCCTCCCCTTTCCCTGTCAGCTTTAAGGACCCACCAGCTAACTGTTCATCAGTTTTTCATGCAAATTCTTTTAAAATACTTAAATATCATTCAGTCCTGGTAGTTGCTAGTGAACTTGTTGCTTTGTGTTGTACAAATTTGATTTAAAGCTTTTTCTACTAGCAGTTTGGATTCACATGGCTTCACAGACTCTTTCTCCATAAAAAGTCTAATGTGGAAACCTCCTTGACTTCCAAAACATTGGAATCCAATGCTGTCAGTCAAGGACAAGTACAAATCAAAAAGAGATTGTGACAAATGAACCAAATTAATTTTATACTTCATTATTCAGAGGATAAAGGTCTCCAGATTCTGATTTCGGCCCTTGTCATTATTTTGGATGGATGATCAATGGGCTAGCATTTATATGATTGTCTGTTTGTACATGTTCTTCAACTCACAGAAGGTTTGGATATGTTTTTACACAGTTAAATACATTTATCTTGTTTGGCTCCACTTTTCTGCTTTCCTTTCTTTCCTTTTTTTGTTGCAGCTGTGCAGCTCCTACATCAACATAATGTGTTCTCTAATTTTGATTTAAATACTTATCAATAGTATAATTGTATTTCTCTGGATGTTCTTCTCACATAGTTTAGAAGTGTAAAACTACGTTCTATCCACGGCCACATATACAACTGGACAGACTAATTTTTATGTTGGATTCTTGAAATTGCAAACGAGCCCTTGTACTTTGACTGTTTGGTTTGTAGGGTTTTTTGGTGGGTTTTTTTTTTTTGTTTTGTTTTGTTTTGTTTTTTTTAATTCTCCTTGTTTGAAGTGCTCTTTGGTTAGACAGAGATTTGCTATTTCCTGTCAAACTTCATTAGCTACTTAAATGTTTTATTTCCCAGAATAGAGTTTTAATGATTGCTTCTCTAATTGGTGTGTTATCCTGAACTGTGTTTGCATCTGCACCTGCCAACTTTCTGTTATGTTTAAATAGTCTTCATCTGAATTTTAGACCTTAATACCAGTAGCCTGTTTTTGTTTTATTTTAGGTAAAGTTGTGCATCCTATTTCAAAAGGCTTCCACAGTCTAATAAAACGGAATTCTTTCTTTGTGCATCATTTTCTCAACTACTTTATTAAATATGACTAATGCCAGAACCTGTGCTTTAGTACTAGAACTATTTCAAAAATGTAGCCATGGAGACAGTCTTGTTGTCAGGTGGCTAAAAAGCTAATTTTTTTTCTCCAGGCACTTTGAAAAATCTTTTATACGTTGTTATTTTTATCACTAACAGCTCCTTCTCAGTTTTCTCCAAGAAATTCTCTGGATATCTGCTGTGTATCATAAAACCACCTGTCTTTGCATTTAGTAATCAGGATACCCAAGGGCAAAGTTGTGTGTACTGCTTTGAGACTCAGATCTTTGCATATGTAACTGTTAGACAACAGACTTTAGTGAACTGCTGGCAGTGAAATCTGATATTATATGGAATTAGCTGAATTTTAAGATTGGTTGCAGACAAGAAATTTTGACCCAACTAATCTTAAAATTCAATAATCCTTATAAGCATATGTGGAAAACAGGCTGATTCATGTAACATACATGTTTGGAATGCTTTCTTTTCTTTCTTTGTATTGGAATACCTCCTTTTCTTACTTTGCATCTGAAGTTAATACAAAGCTAAAGAAGATGGGAATTCAGAGAGATCGGGATCCTGAATCTGTAAGAACATTCCTTTGATAAAACTATTGAGTTACACACCATGCTGTTGGATATTTGCTACTGCAAGAAATTACACATCCCAAAGTGGTATTACAAACCTCCTTATCCTCTGGTAAACTGAGGGCTTAGGAAGCTAAATCAGCTCAGCATTTGTGCCCTTCTGAAGGTTCAGTTCTGTATATTTCAGTCATCCTTTATTTCTAGGCCAAATGCTACACTTAGGGAGAACTAAAGCACATACAGATGATCAGAGCAGTTTTCATTGTCTTTTCAGGAGAATTAGACTGTGTAAACTCGGAGTTTACTCACTGCTTCTTCATTCAAAGCTAGTGTTGGCTGCTACATTGTGTTCAGAGACCATGAGAAAACTGGGTTCTGGACCAAAGGCAATCTACACAGAGTTGATATTTCAATAAGAGTTGTGGATGACTAGCAATTAATAACATGGATTTATGGATGTGGTTCTGTATTACAGTGGTGAAGCTTTGATGAGCTTTGATAAGCATGTTTACAAGGTCCTTGGAGTTTTAACAGAGTGATTTTCATTAACTTTATTTATAACCTATAGTTTTTATTGGCTATACTTAAATCTAGCCTATAAGGATTTTGGAGGTTTATAGCAAACTTAGAGATATAAAAAGTTAAGTAACTTTATCCACTGAGTGTGTTTATCCAAATATGTCGTCAAACTTCTCAATTTCCCTTTTAGAAAGCCAGTTAGGGACAGACTGACTCATTCTCCTGTCTGACAGAACACAAAGACATCCAGAGTTTAGCTGGCAAGACTGTTGAAAAAAAGGGAGAATTTTAGGATTTCAGGGAGTGGGTCTTGCTTCTCAGTTCCTCAGTTGGATGCAAAATGAAATTTTGAAATGAGAAACATGTGAAATCTTGTCTAAACATTTAATAAATGGTGTCCCAATTTCCTGATGACTTAAACACAAATTTTAGGATGTGAACATTCCTAAAAGTCATTTTAATAGTGAATTTATACACCAGAATAAGGTTTACAGTGCTCAGAATTTCCTGATAACCCTGACATTTTTAGTAAACAAATCAGAGTGAAGGGAGAGGAGGGTGCATGGTCTCCATTTTTGCTTTGTTTTATCTCCTTTTCTGAAAGGTTCTCTGATTTTGCTCAGTATATGAGGAGGAAGGAGGCTAGTATCATGTGTGAGGAAGTGCAAGTGAGATGGTAACAATTATGGTTTACTGAAATGAAAGGGTAATTTAAGAAAAGCAGGGTTTAGTACCTATTAGTACCTGATAATGTTTGTGGGGCATGTGTCTTTTCCCAGTGACTTGAAGATGCTGTGAATCAAAGTGCTGAAGCTGAGGAATTTTCCAGTAGCGTATAAAAGCCAAAGACCTTGACTGCTTTTAAAAGTGAAGAGCTCTGTTTTAAGTTGCAGGTTTTTAATCAGCTCATGTAATTTCAAGCAAAATGTGTGACTTGGGAGCTATTGGCAAGGAAAGGAAGTAAACAAGGCAAAGAGCAGCTTTGGTGATGAGCTTTTGCTCTAAGTTGGATGCTATCTCTGCTGCAGATGGTCAGTGCATCTTGCTCAGAGAAAGAGAGCAGACCTGTGCAAGGTGTATCTCATGAAGCTCATGTACACATTTGAAAGCAACCATATTTCTGGATTCAGTGAGTTTCCCTTCTCCAGCACAAAGGCAGAGTCTGGGAGAAGGTGTCTGATGCTAGGCCACATCTGGCAGACCTAAATGAGTTAACTGAGTAATTTCTGTGTTATTGTCCCTTTTGGACTTTTAATCTCCTATTTTGGGGAGGAGAAAGGAGTAAAAGTTTTCTGTGGCAGAATATTTCCCCTGACATCTCTCAGTAGTCATCATAACTGTTGGGTTTGGGGTTTTTATCTGCTTGTTGCTGTTGTTGACGATCAAGTTATGGTTCAAGAGTCTTTAGTGTTGGAGCCTTCCCTTGCTGAATGTCTGTACAAGATTGAGCTTTTACCAGCCATGTTTTCCATCATAAACTTTTCTGTGGGAGGATGAAGGGACTGGTTAATTCTTTGCCTGCTCAGTCTTTGGAGTTCCTTCAAGTTGTGCCTCCAAAGGCCATTGTGTCAGATTTTATCCCAAGGGGTGTGAAGCTGTGACCTACCGCAGGAGGGGAGTGGGCAGTTCTCCATTTGGAATCATCCTGAAGCAGACCTTACTGCAGCCCACTCAAATTCTCCTCCTAGGGTTTTATCTTCTGTGGATCTCTTTGTTACCAAAATGGGTGCCTTAGGGTTCTTTTTCAGTCCTAGCCAAGTATTTAGAATCTTTCAGTCGAGGAAGTAGTGTATTGAGCTGTTAAAGAGAATTAATTATTGAATGAATAGAAAAGTATAATTCTGTTTATGGCAATGCAACTTCTGTAGAATATTTCTAGGGAGATTAGGACTTTTCTGTATTTTGGACACCCGAAACAAGAAATAAAGCTGTCGACACTGCATTTGGAGAACAACTCTGTTGCAAGGGAGAGACTAGATGGTCCAGTAGGTTTTCTTGTATCTACTCCCATTTGCTACTCTGAGCCATCCATGTGACCTGTGCCTCCTCATAACACATGCTGAAACATACACAAGTCTGAATCACAAATTCTAAAAATCAGAGTTCAATATATGTCCTTCTCAAACTTTTAGATAATTTCTGTGGCTTTTTTTTCCAATCTTCTTAGCAGAAAGATACCAATATCGAACATAGTTTTTCAATGTGTTCATGCTCTTGATCTTCAGGCTTTAAATAGGTTTTGTTACCTTGTCCCGGTGCGTGGTGTTTTTCTGAAAGGCTCTAAAATGTGCATTTCAGGCTTAAGAAACAAAATAATGTACGCACATGAAAATCAAAATTGCCATGTGAGATTTTTGTGTTTATTTTTAGCGTTTTTTTCAAGTAGCCTCTGTTCTTAACAGATTTAGTGCTTTTGATCTTTTTATTTATTCTCTGTTTGAAATTACTGTCTCGGCACAGAGTCTGAGGCTGAGACATTTTTCTTAAATTGCTGCAGTCTCCCATGCATGGTTCTCTCATATGTGTGTATATAATACTCAGAGGTTTTCTAGCTGGGCATAAATGCATTGAAGCTCACAGCATGCCATGGGAAACTTGGTTGAGTTTAGATCACAAGTCTTGGTAACTGATGTGTGACCTGCATTCTAAGTTCTCATGGTCATTTTCTCCTCCCTGTTTTTAAGACATGAAACTAATTATAGCACATGTAAGTCACTTAAATTTTCCTGCCACAATAAAGATCTTAACTTCATTGAGATTTCTCCTCCTCCACATTCAAACAGGAGTACATCTTTTCCCATAGCAATGGCTTTTTTTGGAAAATTATGAGAGTGTCAAGTTTTCTATCTTGGAGAAGGCTTTAGGGATTTTTCTGTCTGTCTGATATTGTGTGTTTGCTTTTCAAAGTTACAGTTACAAAATCCAGTGCCAACTTCTCCCTCTCTCACAGCCCCACCCTGCAATGAATCAGGAGTGCACCCTGTCTTTCTTTGGTCACAGGTCTTGGTACAGTCATCTGCTTCTATTGTTGCTTACGATTAGGCTTGTTATGGTGTGCCACTCACCGAGTGGTGCACTCAGTCTTATTTGGAAATGTGAATTGGTGACTGGAGCGAGTCCCCATTGCTGAGGGCAGTGCCTCCCCATGAGCATATTTGGCCTGTGCTTCATGGCCCTTGCTGGTCACTGCTTAGGTGTTGATTTACAAGAGCCATAAATATGCTGAGACTTGCCAGCTTAGAAAGGTCATCCTTCCCTTTGAGTTCTGACATGAGGGTTAAAAGTGCTGACCAGGGCCACCACCCTGGTGGTAAAGCGTGGCTTTCCACAGTTGTCCTTTTCAGAATTTATGTCCTTCTGCAGGGAGGGCAATGAGCATCTCTTTCCCCACACATGAGGGGAAATGTAGGAGAATGTCCTTTGGCTAAGGTTGTTCATTGTGCCCTGCCCATCCTCCAAGTGTGCAATGATATTATTGGTTGCTAATAGTGATAGTGTGCCTGAAACAGTGAACTGACATGTTGCGTGCCCAGAATTAAAAGAAATCTTAATATGAGTCTGTTCGTCTGTGTCATTCCACCAATGTCAGTGGAGTTGCATGAGAAATGTTTGTCATCTAGGTCTCACACCTCCTTGCTAATGACAGTAGGTGGAATAATTTTGAATTGCACCACTGATCTAGAGGGAATTTCTCAGTTACATTAACACTGAGCCCTCTTTCTGTTTGTATTTATTCTTGGATTTTTGCATTGAAAAAACATAATGTGACCTTGTTTAACAGTTTTGGGATCTTAATGCTAAATTCTATTTATTTGTTTTAAGATGAAGTATTTTTGTCTTCCATCATGCACAAAGGCTGTCGTAAGCATCTTCAAATCCTTGAATTGTGACAAAGATTTGATTTCACAACATCTGTTGAAAGTTATGCAGTGCAACAGTACATAGTTTTCCACATACGAGCATGAGGTAATTAATCTGTGTACATCACTTCCTCCAGTCTCTTTGTGCCTCAGTGGTGTTATTAGTGGGCCTTTCCCATTGGAGTGTAATGTAGAATAAGCATTCTAATGTTGTGCTTGTGGTGGGTCTTTCTCATTCACCTACAGAACACAAGATACCCATGAAAAAGGTCAAACGTACACAGATCTGGCATCCATTTCACAGCTTGCAAGACATAGTCTCCAGCATATGTAATACATATAACTCATTGCCAGAAAGCTAAAAGGAAGTGATTGCATTTGAGTACAATGCAATCTACAACAATAGTTCAGTGTGCATGAAATTAAAAACCCCTGGTAACACGTGTAGAATGAATAAGTTGACAGTGTTTATTTTTACTGCAGCTCTCTGCAGAGATAAGGTCCTGCTTCTTATAATATTTAATTTGCTTAATTAAGAAAAATAGCAAATATTAATTATACCCACTCTTCCAGAATACTGAATTTTCCAGAGCTGGACATGCAAAATATCATTATTCCAATGTGTAAGTGTGTTTGAAATAAAGTATAGCAATGTTATGGTGGCAACTAATACACTTCACCTTTTAGTTAAAATGGTTCCTTCTTTCCTTGATACCCTGTCCTGAATTTCAAGCACTGTTTAGTTGATCTACTGTGGGTAGCAATTACTTTCATCTGACACTTTAAAATAAACCCTGAACTCTTTGCCTAGAGCTCTCAGTTTCATGAAATTACCTTTCTTATCAACTCAAACCCAGAGCAGTCTTGTAATTTTGTTTAATTAATTTTTTTAAATTAAAAATTAAATTTTTTTTAAATTAAAAATTTTGTTTAATTAAAAAAAGTTTAATTTTGGTGCAGTTCTAGTGTGATGTTTAGTCCATGTAATAACATTGCATTAGGGCATAAGAGTGTACTGTGAAGGTACACAAGAGAAAAGACATAGCCTTAATTCAGAATTGAGTGTGCATCCAAAGAAAGTACAGAGAAGGCTAATAGCTAATGTGGAAAGGATCAAAAAGTATTTTTTAAGTGAAGGCCTTGAAAATTATTTAATTATTTGGAAGTACAGAAAGATGTTTGGCTTATTTGGATGTGTGTTTGGCTTGTTTGTTCCTTTGTTTTTTAATATTTCTTTTTCTTGGAGGTGCTCTAAACAAGATTTTGTGAGACTTAAATGTAGGAAGGCTCAGGTAAAAATGTGTCTAGGTACGACAGGCTGAGTGACAAGCAGTTACCCCAGTTTTAAGATTGGACGTATTAGAGAATTGTAAGGATGAAGCCAAGAGCTGAAGGATAAAAGACTGATTCCCTTCTGTTCTCATGGAGTTGGGAATGATGACAGGTCACTCGTATGGTGAGATTTGTTGTTTTGGTGATGGCTGGAGTACACTTGAGTCATCATCATAGAGATGATACCTGACCTTGAGTTTCTGCGATGAGAAGCACAGGGAGTGAATGGATGAAGAAAAGACATAAAGAATGGATGAAGACCAATGGAGTGCTGTGAACAGAGCAGAGCACTCAGAGTACACTGTGGAACACTCAGAGAAATAAGCCCAAGATGGAGTCACAGAAACTGTGTGGGTAGAAATGGCAAGGAAGCATTTGCTGAAAGCTCCTTTGTGCCCAAGGCAGCCAAATAATCAGAGAAAGTGAAAATGAATGAAGTTCAGAGCTTTGCCAGAAGAGATGTTATTAAACTTTTATTGAGAGCAGTTCTGGTTGAACATGGTGCAGAAGCCAGACCAGAATGATGCCTGCAATGAAACTGAGGGAATGGGTCTTTTGGTGAAGATGCCTGTGTTTGCATCAGGAGCCCAGGCAGCCAGCACAATCACTGGCATTGGGGATCTTCAGTAGACAGCTGGACAAGGATCTGAGCAACCTGCTTTGACTGTGGACTTAGCCCTGCACTCAGCAGGTTGTGCTGGAGACCTCCTGAGACCACTGCCAACCTGTATCAATCAATAGGTTGTTGTCTTAACTGACTGACATGGAGGGTGGCAGCAGTTGGAGCAAAAAGCAGTGTTCTGTGGTGTTTTGTTAGATGAGAAAGACTACAGGTGTGAGACTTCTGCAGATTAGGTTTCATAGAAAAAGGCCCTCATATTAGTAGATGATCCTTAACCTTAAGGTCTTATTAATTCCTTCTATACCAAACTGCAGAGTTTTGTGCTAGTATTTGAATTATGTGAGCAAAATTTATCATAACTGCCTTTAAAAATGTATTTACTTTGCTTATTAGCAAACTCCTTTTTTCCCCTCTCCTGTTGAATAACATTCACCTGTTAACGAGTGTATCTTTGTAATAAAACTTCACCCTTTGTATAGTTGAGAGTCTGTATAGGATATAGAAAGTTTGAAGAAGGAACACACCTATACATTGGGACATTTCTTCCTTTCATCCAGTTTAACCATCAGGTAGCTGTGATTGATTTATTTTCCTCGTACCTTCATTTCATTTCAGTAAATGGAAATCAGGGAATAGCTGTGCTCAGATAATATTAAACCTTGAGATATACAGTGGAAAAGGACTGTGTAAGTGCTAAACATGTAAGTGTTTTGCTCTTTTTTGTTTTGTTGTTGTTTTGGGGTTTTGTTGGTTTGTTTTTGTTTGTTTGTGGGTTTTTTGTAGGGTGGAGAGTACTATGTAAATGCATAAATACTTGTATACATATGGTGTGTGTTTTCAAACTGGGAACATGTACATCTGGAAAACCTAGTTTCATATTTTACACTTGTAAAATCTTTTCTAAAACAGCAGCTTTTATTATTTAACTGTGCTGCAAAAATTTGGAATGTGGATAAGTGATTTTGGACAAAAGCTTACACCCTCAGGGAAGATACAGTGGACTCTGCATTAGAATCTAAAGTAAGTGTTCTCTGTAGTCCTTAATCCTGTTCTCCATCTTCCAACCCCACAAAATGCAAGAGCTTCTAAACAAGGCCAGTAGCTTTTATGTGATTCTTCAGGTGCACCCAGTCATCTGTGTATCCAGCTTGTGGACTTACTATTTTTTACATTCCTCTGAACTTTGGTGCTGCTGTTTCTTTAAGCTCCAACAATACAACAAATTTTTCCCTTCTGGACTCTAGTTGTCTTAGTCTGCTACACTACCATGCACAGGTTGTGTTGGTGTTCCTGTCTGGTCTGCACACACACACAGAATCTTTCATATTGAAGTGCAGGAAAAACCTATCCAGTTGTCCACCGGCCTTTTTTCCTCCACAGAACTTTTCCTCATGTGTTGGCGGTTTCTCAGACTTGTGGCTCGTTTGTGACTCCATGCTTTAAAAGTGTGACTGAAGATAAATCAATACAGTGACAGTAGCATAGTTTTATTCTTTGTTTGCTGGTAGGTGTCTATTGTAAGGAATGAGACTGTTCAGTTTGAAGATCAGTCTTTGTCTCTGAACTACAGCAAGACTATAGAGGATTAGTTTTTGGCTGGCAACCAGAAAAATGTTTAAAATGCCTAAAGGGTTAACATTGAATGCTAATCTTGTTCTCATATCTAGAAAGATTTCACTCATCCTGTCATGAGCTTTACCTCCCAAATCTGACAATGTAAAATTGCTGAGGACAGTCTTGTTGCCTTACTGTAGAGTCAAATTCTTAAATGGTTAAGGTGAAGAGCTTTTACTGAGTCATCTAAGACTCTTATATTTTGCACAATCCAAACATTAACTCTTTAAATGAGAGATGCCATCAGTGAAAGATACAAGGCAGTATAAAGGCCACAGGGATGAAGGGTTGTCTAGTTTATGTAAAACATGATCATCTGATAAATTCATCACTAAAATTTTCATTTAAAAATTCTTCAGTTCTGTTTTTCCTGAGGCAAGAGAGAGGAGGTGCTTTCTTTCTTCATTTTTCTGTTTATTTGAAAATATATCCAGAACAGTTTTTTAGGACTTGGATCTAACTAATAATGTCTTTATTCTTGCCATAAGAAGTAGTTTTCAGAATCTCAGCATCACTGTCTCATAACATCTATTTTTTTTTCCCTTTTGATCACATAGTCACATACTATTCATGTACCTTCTTTGGCTTGTATACATTGTATACCCTCCAATGATATCTCTAGTATATACTGTAGTCTTGTTCTTTGATAAAAGCAAGGCAAGTCTTTGGCTAATTGAAAGTCAGGGATTTTGCTTTGAACCTGAAATTCTGTTTGGAATGATTTATATATCCATCATATAGAAGAGGATATTGCTTCTGGCTAAAAAAAAAAGTACATTGGTGAATACCTCCTGCCTTTTTTCTTTTTCTTGTATTGGGGGTATGTCATTGCTTTACATGTGGAACTTTTTATAGAGTTCTATTTGTACTTAATCCAAATGCGAAGTTTGCATTGTGAGAAAATGTAAATTTTGGTAAGAATTTTGAAGTGGAAGGAAAGGTCACTTTGCCATATGAGGCAGGCTCATGTAGGAAGAGCTGTGTCTTAACTTGGTGAGTGGTTTTTTGGTTGTGGGTTTTTTAATTGGGTTTTTCTTTTTTTTTTTTTTTTTTTCTTTTTCTGTTATGGCAGGCAACTGTGTGGAGATCTTGATGGTGACATTACTTGGCAAACAATTTGCAATCAGCTCAGCTAGTGACATCACACTCCCTTAAGGTTTTCCACATAAAATACATCCTCAAAAAAAAAAAAAAAAGATCAAAATTGAGACTTAATCTGAAATCTATTATTATATCCTCTAAGGGCTCTTTAAGCACCTCAGCATTCCCCCTCTTCCCACCATTTTCCAGGCAGCTTGACTAAAATTAGCAGACAATAGTGGTAAATGCTTTACAGTCTTCTTGGGAATGGGAACAGAGGTGGGGCAGAAGGGGAGGGATAGAGGGATATAGGGGAGGGAAGAGAGTTTTAATCTCATGTCTATCCTGTTTAAAAAAAAAATTGCACCAATGTTTAGTCTTTTCCTCTGGGCAGCTTTTCACAGTGTAAGCACATTTCAATGTAACATTTTGCCACTCTTAGCAAGTGGAGTTTTCTAGCTCTGCCTCTCTAAGAGATGAATGTCTCAGATTTTGAGGAGAAGACAGCAGAGATGAAAACTTCCCTTGATCTCAGGGTTTGGTTCCTGATTGATGATGATTCCCAAGAACAGTTCCTAGTATGTGCTTTTCTCTGTGTGCCTATGCTTGCCTGCATCTGTACACATTTTTCTGAGAAGAAAAGTGTTTTCCTCCGCAGCCTCTGTAGCTGTGAGCCGTAAATCCAGCCGTGTGCTCGGGGTGTGCTGCCTTTGCTGCATGTGCAGGAGAGAGGTGCAGCACACAGGGTGAATGCTGCCAGAATACCTAGGACATGATGTTACAAAGGCCAAGCAAAGGAAGAATTATCTATGCATAATGTGAGTTTAGAATGGGCTTGACATTCTCACACCCAAACATTTCCATCTGTTCCTAAGCGAAAGGAAACTGAGACAATATTCTCCTATCTTCTGGGCTAGCTATACAGGGAATAGGAAATGTTCTTTGATATTTTTTTTCCTTAGGATGTGTTCAGTTTTATTGCAGATTCAGAGAAGTCACAGTATAAAGTGGCTTCTTTTAAAGACAGTAAATGATATTAAATTCTTTTTAATTAGAATGTTTAATTTAATTCTGAGAATTGGCATTGAAACTGTAATACTGTGCTTAAACAAGCTGTGGCACTTTTAGGTTATTCTTAAAAAAATAAAGCTGTTTTTATGGGTTTTATGCCAACCCTGATATGTGACCTTTCTCATTCTTACTTTCAAAGCTTTCTGGAAATTATCCTTAGCCTTTGCTTTCTCTGTATGTATTTCTATGTTTTGTCCAAATATCTACTTTTCCTCATGTCTTTTTCTTCTGCCATGAAAGGCTGCATGCCTGATGACATGTTCTGTTCCCTCCTACTGTAGTGTGTACCAAGCTTCTAAAACATACCAACAGGAAGCAGGTGAACATTTCAGTTATAACATCATACATCTGCATGTATTTTTTGCAGTGTAACATCCTTGGCATCCTGCAACAGTGCTGAAGAATCTGCCAACCATTTGACCTACCTTGCTGGCTGATGGAGATGTAGACATCATGTTTGTTAGAAGTCATTAGTTATGTTTTCACAGCTGAACTCTCAAAATACAATTCCACAAATATGCATGATTTTTAGTGGATACAAAATAAGAAAGGAGAGAGATCCTTAGATGTAATGTTAAATTAGTAGTATGGTAAGAGGTAACCTTACCTTTCACATTCTTGTTCCAGCAAGTTTGTAAACTCATCACTTTTTTCCATGTATTTGCTGTGCTTCCTCTTCTCTTCCTCTAGTTCATACAGTGTCTGTCTGTGTGCTTTTTCTACCATTAGAAGTTGTTCCAGCATTCTTCTGTGAACTTCTTTCTGTTTCTCTACAACTTTATCAAGCTGCAAAAAAAAAAAAGGGGAAAAACTCCTGAAATATTTTGAAACTTTTGCTTTCTTGGTCTGCCATTATGAAAAGAATTTTAAGAGCAGCTTAATAATAATATAATAATAATAAGCCTAGTAGTGAGGTCATCTGGGTATCAGTTTAATTCTCAGTCAAATCCCAACAAATTAGAAAAATAAGGTACTGTTTATCAGGACCCTCAGTCATATTCCTTTCCTCCTCCTGCCATGAGTGATCCTCAACATTTTTAAACTAATTAACAGTTACTGTTCTCAGAGTTGTGCTTTTCTCATTGATCACTGCGGTAGAGAACCAGATGTCTTGGCAGAAGAATTGTCCAATGCTTCACATAGTGGGTGACTGACTAGAAATAGCTGCCTCACTTATAGTTGCCTAGGAAATAAGAGCATTAAATTGTTTTTGTAAGGTAGAGGTAGATCAAAAAGCAGTTTTCTGGTTTCACAGTAAATGCATGGTGGTGCCAAGAGTGCAGAACAATCCTGTCTCTTGTGCTTAGTCTGAGCATGGCTCTGGGTTTCTGAAATAAGTAAGTGCTGAATTTTTTTAATAGTTAGAAGTATTTCTTTTTAATGGTGGCATTTCCTATTATGTTCCTCAGATTGCATGTGTTGTTGAGGTCTTTGTCTTTCAGATGGCACCTTTATAGCACAGTTTGAACATAAAATTCTCCTCCTTTCCTCAAGGATTTCTGCTTAACACCTGATCAGAGAATCATTAAGGTTGGAAAAGGCCTCCAAGATCACTGAGTCAAATTTTTGACCGAACACCATTATGCCAACCAAACCAAAGCACTGAGTGCCATGCTCAGTCATTTCTTGAACACTTTCAGGGATGGTGACTCCACTACGTCCCTAGGCAGCCCATTCCAGTGCCTGACCACCCTTCAAATGAAGAATTTTCAATTTTTCTAAATATTACTATATAGTGATATTTTAATAGAAATAATCTATTTCAGCCTTTGGCAATCACTTTTAATTTTTCTAAACCACAGAGGTGTTGGCATAACTGTTCACTAGAGTTATGCTGTTAAAATAACGCCACAAACTTAGTGAAAACTGTGATTCTGAGGATTCTGTTACAATTTTGAGTTCAATATGTGACTGAGCTGTGGAAGTGTGTGTATGAAACCGTGAGTGGTTTTCCTCCTTGGCTATTACTGATCTAGCTGAAGTTTCAGGGAGGATCACTAGAGGCCATGAAAAGAGCTGGGAAGAGTCTTTATTGGTGAGCAACTTTGTTCCCTGCTTTGGAGACTGCCTCCCTCATCAGGTCAACATAGGAATCCTTGTGTCCTCTTTGGAAAAGAGAAATTCTGAGCTCACAGCCCAGGGCCTCCTTTTAACCACAGTCTATTCTAGTAGGTCAATCTGATTGTAGTGTTTCACTCTATTAATAGGAAAGAATTCCCAAATGGGCAGTGTGGGAAGCAAAGCTGGTTCTGGTTCTCTGATGTTTCTCCCACAAGGAATTCTATGTGCCACAAGAAACCCTGGGGTTTCAGATTCTTAGGGCCACTGCTTGTTTTGGACAATTTAATTCCAGAGAATATGATTAATTATCTTTTCCTCATGTTTATTCATAGTTTGGCCAATAGAAATGGTGACAGGGAGAGCTGGAATGCCTAAACATGAGTTTCTTGAATGAGTAAGGATATCATCAATTTCTGCTTAGGTTTCCAAGTCTCCTCCTGCTTATCTCAGCTTCTTTTAAAGCTATATATATTGTCTTATGTTCTTCCTAAGTAATTGTTAACTTTTTGTTGGCACTGCTATGAATGAAGAAAAAGGAGCTATCGACAAGGCCTTGAAGATGGTTTGAGTCCAAAATATTCCAACAAAAATGTGAACCATTTTTTAAAACTTCCTGCAATTTCTACTTATGGCATTAGAGAGTTTTTTCTGTTGTAACATAGCTGAGCTTGTTTCATGCATGATCAAGAAATATGAAGAAACCTTTGATTATTTGTTTTGGTGCTATTTTGTGGTGCTCTTACAGCAGATCATTGAGGGTTTTTTTACCTTGTTCACTGATAATTTGTATGCTTTACCCTAGCAAGGTGACTGCTTTCTGGAATCATGATCGAGAAGCAGGACTTCCCCTGGAAAAACATTTCTTACCTAAACCCTTGCATGTGCAATCTCTCTTACTAAGAGTGGCCTTATACAGGAGTCTTTTGGCTGTGCTTTCTATATCTTTTAAAGCAGTTGAAAACTGGACTGCCTTAAAAGGTCAGCTTGAGGAAAACTGTCCATTTTAATTTTTTCACACTCTCCCTTATTTTACCAGAAGTGGAAATTTTAAAAATTGAAATCTTTTGTTTAGCTTCTAACTTAACAGAAAGATGTTTTATCAACCCTTCCCAGACCCCACCACCCAAGATTTCAGAGGGGTTTTTGGAACAGGTATTACAGATGCATGAAGTGCCATCACCTAAGTTTCTAATCCTTGTCTTTTTAAAGATGATGCTGTCAGGTGAATATACACTGTTATCAGAAAGTAACCTGGCTCCTGGTTTTTGACAAAGTTCTAATGCAGTGCTGCTTGCAACTATGGCTCTGTTTTGCTTAAATTAATATGAACTGGGCATCAGCTTTGCACTAGTGCCTGCTGGTCTCAGCCCTCGGTGTAAGGTCAGGCAGGCTGCCTGGGTGGGTTTAAGAAAGTAAAGGGATTTATATGGATTGGACCACTGATGGGATAAGTAAATTGCTGTCATAAGAAAGCACTGGCGTGTCTGGCTACAAGCTGATCATAAATGAGGTGATCCTGGTTCCCAACATGTAAATGCTTGATTGAGAGAGGGTTAGTCATCAGCCAAGCAACATTAACCAAGTATAAAATAGCCCTGCTTCTTGCACTGCTTGATGTAAAGGATGTGGGACCTGCCAGGAGGGTTTTATATGTTCTGTATATTTTGTTTGCTCTAGAACACTTGTTGAATGGCTACAAGAGGTTAATTCAAGCAGTAATCTAAGCAGCATGTATGCAAAAATAAAAGTTATTAATTCAAGGTTTTTGTTTTGCAGCTCTCTGTACTTTGCACTTCACAGCAGCACATTTGTCACTGTTGATATTACAACAGTTTGGATTACAAGCTGGTATTTGGGATGGGTGAGGTGTGTATTCAAGGCAGGGAGATGGAACGAAGAATTTTAAGTGGGAAATAGAAGAGTAGTATCTCGGGGAGATCTACTCACATGAAAGAGTAAGAGAAAAGTAAATAAGCTGCTGTATTAATGCAGTTTGCATTTTGCACTTTCCTCCTGTTGCTGGGACTAGAAGATGCATTTCTGTTTCTTTGAAGCATGCTGTCAAATCATTTCTGCTGTCAGCATTTAGCTCTTGTGGCTGGGAACGAGGTGGAGGGTGTGAGCTCAGGAGAGAAGGGAAGAAGTGCTGGCACTGTCTCCTGGTACAGGTGGGTCATAAAGGAGAGAATTGGAGAGACAGCAATCCTACATCACAATTGATGCACACACTGGAGGCCTGCATGTGAGATATGTAACAGGAATGGGCATTTGGCCTTGTGACACTTGTGTGTCTCTGTGCACACCTTTCCCTCCCTGCACCACCACACAGAGCAGAGCCTGGGACTGGGTTGCTGCACTTCCATGTGGTTTGTTGAGAAAATTATGTGTCCTTCTGCAAGATGAGGGCACCTCCCTGGGGAGCAAATTTGACTCTTACATTTTCCCTGTGGGATCTTGTGTCTGACTCCCACGTCTCCAGCAGAGAAGAGAGAGAAGTCATGTGAACCCTGGCTGGTGTGAGATCCTCACACAGAAGCGTCTCCAACAGCCCTGGGTTCCTCAGACTGCTCTGGCCAAATGCTACATCTACCCATGCAGGAATACCCATTTATATGCATGCACACAAGTTTACTCAGCCTACACAGTTCTTAGCTAAAAACCACAGAGGACTAATAAGCAGCAGTATAAATGTCTTCTGTTGAAAATTAAAGTGATAAAATCTTAATTAAGTGATTTGTTGTTTTGTTCTTGCTAACCATATGGGCTTTTTGCTAGAATTAATACTTGAACACGTTGTACAATACAATGGAAAATCAGAGGCATAGCCTTACGTAACTGTGAACAGTTGAGCAAGCCAAAAATTCACACGAATTTAACAGCTTAGCTACGTTTTGCCACTAACTCTTAACTGAAGTCAAGCGAAGATGGCGTATCTCATATCCATTACATCAGAACTGAACTCTTCATCGTTCTTCTTTTAGATTGTTTTGTGTTTGGTGATGTGCCAGAAGAAAATCCAGGGTAGTTACATTTTTTATCCTAAGTTCAGTGTAATATTATTCCTGTTAATAATATCCTCACGGTCATTGTTTATAAATGTATAATCCTGAGTTTAGGATTACCAGAGATTATGGGAGCACTTCTTCCCTTGCCTTTTTTGACCCTAGCTGAGTCAAAATTCCATGCAGATATGTTGGTGGTCTTCTCTTGAATGCCACCTTACCAGTGCTGTCGTTTCAGTATCTTTCTGTGACTGACTTATTGGTGCCCTACAGCTGTGGTCCTTGGAAAGTTTTGGCCAACTCTTATCAGATGTTGTGAGGACACAATCAGATAGGCTTTGTTAAAATAAAGTCTAAATCCCCAAGGTGATTGGCAATGGGATTTCAAAAATAGATTCAATTTTTAATTATCCTTGATGGATGCAAAATACAGGCTTTCCTCACATTTCACTTCTTTTAGAGGAGCTCTCCAAGTGAGAGAGGTTCGTCCTATATGGAACAGTGAGGCACATGATTTTTTTATCTTTGGTTGTATTATTGGGAGAGTTAGAAACCAGAATCTGCTTTCTGATACCATGAAGAGAAGAGAAAAAGACACCACAAAATCTGCAGTGGCTTCATCTTTGTCTCATTTCCTACATCAATATCTCTGATTTTTTGGACTCCTGTAAAAAAAAGATTGTTTATTTTTGAATCAGGAAAAATTATTCTTATATTGTTATTCTGCATTTACTAGAATGTTGAATACTCTTCATTGTCTATTCAAGAGAAGTGATGATTGATCTGAAGACCGATATTTTTAACAAAAACTGACTACTTCTAAATTTATAAACCATGCAGAAATGGAAAACCTTTTCAGGCCTTTGAGTCAGAAACAAAACCAAAATAAGAGTCTAATGTCTTTTATGGCTCTCAAATGTGAGTGCTAACAGTAATCTTATCTGACATTTTTTAGGTTGCAGAAAGAAACAGCTGTAGAGCCAATTTGATTGAAAAAACCTGTTTTCAAAAAAAAAAAAAATAATAATATGTCCTCATGGCCAAAGAAGAAAGGGCTTTGGTCTGTCACACTTCTCATAGGTTTTGCAGAGGAAGATGTGTTAATACTGCTTTCTAACTTGCTACATTTCTTCACCTATGAGTCCTGTTCCCAATGAGTAAAGTTGTCCAGTCACCAAATTTTCCCACTACATTCTTAATCAAATTCGCCAAGAAACTTTATGTTTAGACTAGGTAAGAGAATTGTGAGAGAATGGTAAAGGACTGGAAATTTTACAGTTGTCTTCTGAAATTAATTGTAATTTCACTTGAGTTTTGGGAACATTCTCTTTGTTCAGAGCTACCAGGCAAAACTCCTAAAGGTGAGATGCACATGCAGATACGAAGGTATATTGTCCTAGTAGCAAAGGGGGGAATTTAAATGGTCTGTTCCTGGACTTTGTGGCTGGTTCCACCTCTCCTTTGGTCTTTATATGTGTTTTAAAAATACAAAAAAAAAAAACAAAAACAAAAACCAACCAAACAAAAACCCACCAACAAACAAACAAACAAAAAACCACAAAAAAACCCCCAAAACAACAAAAAGTATCTTTGACATAATTTGAGGGGATTTTGAAACTGAAATTGTGGGATGCCTGCCTATTACAGCATCCTTTGGTTTACCAAGACCAAGAAGTGGCAATGGTCCTTCAACTCTTTCAGTTGCTCTCAGGATGTTTACCTTTGCCTTTTGAAATTGCCAAATCCAGCGGTGCTAGAAATCATTTCTCTGCCATTAAGTGTAAGAAGGAAAGAGTGTGTATAAACTTACGTAAAGTAACAGACTGAGCTTATGTTTTCAAACTGTTTTGGACTTCTCCTCAAATCATTTCCATTTGTGCTCAAAGTTTCTGTGACATAATACTGCAGTGTTCTAAAATAAATTAGGCTTCACAGATGAACTTTATCTGTTTCAGATTATAGTCAGAGATTTTAACCTTTGAGCTTCTGTAATGAGAGTTGACCTTTTCCTGACATAATTTTGTCTGGAATAATCTCTGTGTCCTTAGGTACATTTCTGTTCAAAAAACTTGGAAAACACTTGGTAGGAGAATTTTATTAATAATTTCTGCTTTTATTTTGTGATGTTCATCTATACTGAGCAGTATGTTAAAAAATGTTTATCTGAATTGGAGACAACAACCTGGGATAAAAAACCACAATCTGATGCGAAGGTGTTTTAATATCCAGTGATTTGCATTGCAGGGCAGAAATGAATCAGATAGCATTGTTCAGAAAGTATGGCAGCTGCTGCTGCAGTGCAATTAAACTAAAGGTTACTTAGGTATAATGTGAGAATATTAGATTTCTGCCTGGATGAAGTTTCTAATGCCAGCTCATTATGTAACTCTGTAGGCCAAGCAGGTCCCGAATTAATGGGAGCAGGGATATGCAGAGGTGCACAGCTGTGTCACTGCTGCTGGATGGGCCCCTGCAGCCACTGGTAAGATGGGCCTCCATGAGACAAGTGGGGACTGGCCAAGCTTCTGCCTGTATGGGCTGGGAATGTGGATAACAGAAAGGGAAGAAGAAAAAGAAGATGGTTTGAATTAGACAGAATCATTTCTGTCAATGTGTAAGGCCCCCAGTCTCCAGTATAAGTGAGGATCATTAGATTCAGGTCCCAACTGGACACCCTGCTCTCACTTACACTCATGTTCCATTCCAGATTTAGAGCTCATTTGCCTCCTTCCCCAGCAGTGGGTGAGAGATTTTCTGTTGAATTTGGTGGGAGCTATGGTTAAATATCAATTACTCGTTCTTACCTCTCCCATAGGCTTTTCATAGATATCTTCTTGCCATTGCTCAGCCCTTGTTTGAATAGCATCTCGCTGGAGTGCCTCTAACACCTTCTTGGGAGTAACAAAGCCATATTGTGCTTCAAGCAAAGCTAAGTCAATTTTTTCAGCCTTAAGTACTCCTATAACTTCATCTTGAGCCTGCAGAAACACAAAGTAAGACTTTATCTGGTTAAGGTGTATATATGAATTTACAGGTTAGCTCTCTGCTTTTGATTTTAAGAAAACTGAAAAACTTCTAAAATAACACTGTGTATGTTAAGTGCTCCAAAACAGTGAGTAATGTGAAGACAGTTGAAAAGCATGAGGGAGGTATTGGTCTTTTTATTTTAATAGTTCAATTTAAACCCCAAGATCTTCAGACCCTTCATCAAAGCTTAAGTACTTGTTTAATGATTGAATCGTTTTGCTCTTTCTGGACCAGTGTGTAGTATTCACAAGACAAAGTTTCAGGGCAAAGTTTGGCTTGTGGTATTAGAAATTGACTTGTTAGTGCAGGATGGTGGGAGGTGTCTTGAAGCCTGAAAGTGTTGTACATTCTGTATGTTTTAGGTGTAGACAACTTCTGTAGTTTAAACCCTTGAATGTTCTGGAATTTGGAAAGGAATGACATTTAAATTGCAAACTTAGTTATGGTTGGGTTGACAGCTGATCTTCAGCAATTTGACTTGCCATTACAGGAGGTGGAAAATAAGGGATAAAAATGACTTCTTATCTTTTTCATTCATAATACTCCTTCCTTTTAAATTTCAGACATGATTTAAAATGTTCATGTCAGGCTCATTGTTTTCCAGTTTCTCATTTCCCTATTCCAGCTTTAAACCTTAATTGAAGTGTGTATATGTGTATGTATCTTATTTATATTTATGTATTTATGTTTATATATTTATATGATGCAAATGTAATGAAGAGTGTGTGTATAATATAAATAAATATATAAAAATGTGTGAAAATCTGAATTTTAACCTAAACTAAGAAAGGCCAAGTGGGCAGGAGAGAAATGTTTTGCAAACATGGAAATTGTTCTGTTAGAAGTTTGCCTTGGATCTACCCTCAGAGATTGGTGCAGTTATTAAATATTCATGTTCTGTTAGGCATGTCTGTATTATTATATAAACATACACACATATGTTAAGAATAGAACTACCTAGGTACTGTCTAGATAATAAACTCTGAAACCATGTGCTACACCCATTTAGCCCATTTCAGCCAGTTTCCTTTCTTCTCTGCCTGTGAGTAAAGTCACTGCTTCTGTGCAGTAAGCCTGCCACAGAAATATTTTCCCTGCTCACTGGAAATCTGGTTCCCACTTCCTGAAATTATGTTTGACTAGATTAGGCATCATTTAGCACTTGACAGACAGTTCTTTTCTAGGTAGAAAAATGCTCACTCTGAAAATCCATTAACTTGTGGGCTAAGTGGCATGTAACACTTTTGCTTTGTAGTATGGGAAATAAAGTAGCTATTTTGATTTCTCTAGCAAGAAGTGTTAGAATACTGTTAAATGAGTTACTTCTTGTGAAGGAGCACATACTGTTTCATAGGGAGTAAAGCTCACGACTTCATAGGAGTGGGAGGGTAAAACATAATTAAGTAAAATATCTTAAAGGTCTGTAATATGTTCTCCATACCAGCTGTAAAATGACAAATACTTTGTAGTCAAGATATTTAGAATGGGGGCAGCACAACTAGAAAGTTTTGAGTTTTCTGCTTTGAGAGTTTCTTGTGGTATAAAGGTCACGTTTCCTGTCTGATAGCTATAATAACTATAATTTTAGGGGGTTTTTGTATGCTGCAGTTCATATTCATCCTGTATCAGACTGGTAAAGTGTTTCCTTAACATGAAAGCACCATGTGTTTGTGGTGGAACAGGGAATGGGAGTGGAGTGTCTTTTAATTTGGAATATAAAGTAGGACAATACATTACCTGTAATTCACCCTCGAGGACACTGAGAAGAAATAGCAAGTCATCACGAGAAAGATCCTCCCTTTTCTTGACAGAACTTTTTTGTTTTTTCTCTGCCTTTGGACTTCTCAGGATGGTACTGGCTTGTGCTACATCATCCTTCTCTTTCTGCCGTGCTTGTGCATTTCCTTTCCCACTGTAACCAGCCTCTTCTCTGTGGTGGTCTTTCGCCCTTGGCTGGCTCAGCTTTGGTCTGGTTGGGCTTTCGGTGCTGGTACTTCTGGAATGCATGGTTTATGTCTCTGAAGCTGAAGGAAATTGGGGAGAAAAGTAATTGTTTTAGCTAACAGAGACTATAAAACTATTACTATAATTGATGGTGGGTGTTTTTCCCTCCAGAATGGTAATTGTCCTGTCCACACAAGGCTGTTTGTCATTTGACAAAAGCTGTCAACCTTGTGCAAACCAGCAGGACTGGGCTGTGATCCTTACTGGATGTCTGTAGTGAAGTGAGTCTTTATACTGGTCTTATGCCATTGTGACAGTTCCCTCCTTGATACTTCTCAGGCATCATCTTTGGCAGCAGCGCTGGGTGTATCACTGCAAACCACTTCCTATTTTGTGACAAGGCCTACCTCACCTTTCAGGTAGATACTTACTATAGTGAGGCAGATTTAGGTTCAAAAGCTCTTCACTAGGAAGATCTTTCTGTTCCACTTTTCCCAGCCCATACTGTGTTCTGTTTTCCTTTGTTTTTTTCAAGGGAAGAGCACAAAAGCAGTCCTCCACTACTGCGTGCTATGCAGGCTGCATTATCCATGTTTGGCAAAATGCAGGGACAAGCAAACATCCAGACTGCAAGAAGTGAGCAGCACTGTAAATCCTCGCTTCCCAACACCACCAAAACCAAACTACCTGGTAGATCATGACTTGTCCACTCTTAAAACCATGCAGTATAAAACCCTGGTGCTTCTTCAGTGCTTGAGTCTGGCACTTCAGAGGTGTTAGTACCTGGTAAAAGGGAGACTTATCCTAACTAGGCCCCTTTGAAGTGCCACTGTTAAGGAAACATGCCCTAATGCCTTTTCAGATAAATGACTAATGCTGTGCAAATATTGATTAACCTCAGGAGCTCGTGTTTTGGTTATCACCACTCAGATTAAGGAATGAATGGATTATAGTCCACCTCTGCTGGAAAATTGTGGTCATGGATACCATCTAGCAAACAATAGCCTGATCATGTGATTCAAAAGTGAAATTCAACATGTTCCAAATACAAATAAGGCACAATTTTTCTTACTAAACTGCCAAGCTAATAACTGAAAAGTCCAGAAAATCATTATGGTCTGTGATAGGCACTAGATGATTTCTTGGCTGCTTTTTTGCTTTGGTTCTGTGGCTGGTAAAATTCTTTGAGAGCCTCCTCTCCTACTCCCTTCCACCAGATTTTGACTCTAAATCTTAAACTCTGTGACTGCAGTCCTTAACTGTGGTAACTTTCCACTGAATGCTAAGAATGCTTCCTTTTGTTGTTTTTCTGCAGGAACAGAGGAGGCGGAAGTAGCATTTGGTTTGTAATGGATGATGATCGAGAGTGGGGTGGATTGATAAAAAACATTACAAGAAAAAGAAAGTGACATTTTCTATAATGTTGAAGCCTCTTTTAGTCTGATTTGAAGCACTCATAAATACGAAAAACTTGTTTCTCCAGATCTCAGTAAACTACGCCGTGTCAGGTTTGCATGGCAGTGTGCACTGGAAACTGTTTTGTGGGGCATCAACAATGTCAGGTTAGGATGGGAGCTTATTATAGTACTTGTAGGAAACTAAGAGTTGTTCATAGCAGGCTGGCAGTGATGTTAGCTGGTGATGATTAGTTTTAGTTAGTGTTCATCCTGGCCTTCACTCAAATGTAGATTCTCTTTATCCAGTGCAGTGTGTTTATTAGGATACTCACCTTTTGTCCCTTGCTTACAGATTATTGTTACTTGGGAAGAAGGCTGTTGGTTTCCTTTGAGTGTCAGATGCTGGATGCCTACTTGGCTTTTGTGTGCAGTTAAAGGCTCATGCTTTTAACTTCAAATGCAGGAGTTGTGAGCTAAAACAGGTAACCTGAATGTACTCTGAGCTTGTCTGTGGGCTTTGACACCACAAGCACAGGACACTATGAAATGCATAAATAGTCCAAGAAATCCCCTTCATGCATGCAAGTTGCAGCAGTGGTATAAACTGGACATCAAGCTACTATCAAACTAGATGACAACAAATGTCAATATGATATTTCTTGTGGAAGGAAGGGGAAACCAGCGTATGAGGAAGACCTTCATACTTTTTCAGGCTTTTGGAACTGAGTGCACCTCAAAATCCTGAACTTGGAAAAACAGTCCAAGAAGGACATCCTCCCCTGCATTTACTCTTGCACTGTATGTATGCTATTGGCTTCAAGGCCACATGCCACCCACTTTTCACAGCCACAGAGAGTTAACTGTGACTCCCTTTTAGGGTTGTGATGCCTACTTCCTGTTCAGGTGGATCTGTCCTTACTGCACTGGCAAAAGGCACTTGGTCCTTGGGAAGGCCAGCTGACTAGCCAGACAGGCTGTGCTCTGATGGAGAATGGCATCTTTTCAGTCTCCCAGGATGGAGTATTTCCTTTCCGTGCTGAGAGTTCTTACGTACACTTTACCTATATTATCTTCTGACATTCCTGAATGCCAGTGCTTACTATCGAATCTGCTAATGCAAGTATTTATCTAATTAAGCAATTAATGTGAATTATTATTAGAGGTTGAAGTGAAATACTAAAGGTATACTTCAAGCACTTTTTAAATGGTACTTGAATGTAGCTGATGAGAGGCCCAAGCACTCTGGTAGTAGTAGCCTGCTTTATTAACATATTCTTTCTCAGTTGATTTATTTAAACTTTCTTACTGCCTGTACACTGATAGGCATTATTATTTATAGTGTTGTCTGCCTACAGAAGGCTGTTAGTGCTGATGTGGTTGTCAGAGGAGGTAGGTATGAGTAACAGGGCAATTTAAAACTTCAAATGCACAGTGTAACTGCTGGTGTAGCAAGCAAAGTGGGACCTCAGAAATGGACAAAACCAAACATCCCATTCACCTACCCTGAAATCCCTCACTTCAAATTGTCAGATTTCCTAGATGTGCTACCACTTAAGGCACTCACCTTCAAAACACACCTGACATTTTGGACAGAACATCAGCTACTCATGCCCTTGCAGCATGGCACAGAACAGAAAAGACACCCATTCTATTCCAGAGGGTGCTGGTTTTCTGCAATGTTATTAGACCCTGGAATGACCGTAATGACACCTTTAAAACAGAAGTAGCATCACTGAAAATTTTTCACCAGTGTGTTTTGGTACATTGGGTCATTTTCTGTTTTCAGCAACTCTTTCCATGTTCTTGAAGGGTTAGTGAAGAGCAATGTTTTACTTCATTGGTTTTTTTCCACAAGGAAAAAGTGTTAATAGAACCATGAAATTTATGAGTATCTTAAATGTTGTTCTTGGCACCCAAAACAGTGAGCCCAGGATCACAATATTAGACTAATGAGCATAAAATTTGCCTTTTTTTGTATCTGTCTCAACCAACACTTACATTCTGTAATGATGGCATCCTGTACAAGAAAGCGGTCTTGCAAAAGAAGGAGGTGAGAAAAAAGTGTTTCTTCTTGTTACAGAGTTTGTAATTCACAGAGGCTTTGAGATTTCTCCTGGAGAGCAGACTCTTGTGTCTTGTGGCAAACTTTTGTATAGAAGTTAATTTAAGCCCTTTTTATCTGTACCACCAGGAAGGATGACAATGTAAGATGCCTTAGAAAACAGTAAACAACAATATCTGAAAATTAATTGATTGTGTGTCTGTGCCTTGTACTTGTGATCTTTCATCTGTTTTGGCTCAATTACTAAACGGAAGGGATTGTAGCTGTGTAAACAGAAGAAGCAAGGATACTTGCCAGCATTCTCATATGATGCATTATGTACCATTGCTTGCATCAAAAAGAAAAGAAGATTGACAGGGAGCATCCAGATCATGAAGTCACATCTCTTGAACTCACAGACCACTACGCTGTGGGTACTTAACAGAGATTAGGTTTCCATGATTGTGCTAATGGAATAGCACAAGACCTGTGTTCTGCACTATTGTGCTTTCCTTCACATTATGAGGTGCCTGTTTTACAGAAGATTTTTGCACTGGTACTTGGTTGAAGTGACAATGTGATGGTTCCCAAGCTCATCAGATTTGTGCAGCTTGGTAGACTGGGTTCAGATTCTAAGGGGAATGAGATTAGGTTACACTGAAACATTCTGGTAAATCAAATAATCAAGTTAGAGACTCAGCAAAGTTTGCATCTATTCTTAATGTTCTTGTTCTTTTTACGGTTTATTTTCTGTTCTGTTTTTTAAAGATCTTGCTCATCTCTGAACTAAATGCCGTCCTTCTGCATATAAAGGAGGTATTTTCTTCCCTTGGTGATGAACAAGCAATCTGAAGTGTCAAAATATACTTGCCTTAAGAGCCAGGTGAATAAAGGACCAAATGTTTCTATGTTGTTAACTTGGTCTTCACCCTCAATCATATTCTGAAGGAGATTAAACTGCATTTGTCTCTTTGGCATCAGTGAATTAGCAGGTGGTTCTGAAATCCCTGCACTTTTGTGGGAAGACTGAAATATCCTTCAGAGATGGCTTCATCTTAGAGTTTTAAGAGATATTTTGGCATTTATTTTCACCTTTACTGTTTTTCTTTTTAGACAGTGATTGATTTACGAGGTAAGAAAATCGCTTACAGGACTACATATTCCATTAATCCCAGGGTAAGGACCCTGAATTGTTAAGAACTTGCTGCTTCTTCCACAAAATTCATGACTAAGCAAGGAATTATAGCACTCTGGTTTTTAGCATCCCTTAAAGGGCAGTGCTTTTGATTTGCTGAAATGGATAGAACTGCTACCAACAGACTGACTTTTAAAAGGAGTTGAGATCTGATTGCTTGGCATACCAATGTAATGGGAGAGTGCAAAGCACATGATGCCTTTTGGAAAGAGGTCTGCAATCCTCTGCCCGTCACTGTAAGTGTGGATTGGGGCAAGAAGAAAAGGGGTCCCATGATGGTTTGTCTTGTTCTTCTTTTTCAGTCCTGGTGTAGGCTTCAGGCCAGCAAATGCACCTCCTGAACTAGGGTAGAGCATGAAAAAGTCTTTTTAATAATTAGAATCCCAGGATATGGTCGTTTCACAGCATCACTGAGCCTTTCCCGGAACTGGTGCCTTCTGACAGAATGTGCTTAGGACTTTTATTCTTCCCTTAAGTGGAAATAGGTTGCTTTGTGGTAGGTTTGCCCCACTTCCAAAGAAAACAGCCCTTCCTTTTGGGTAGACTGCATTAGTGTTTTCCTGAAAACCGTTTGAAGTGGCTTCTATCCAGAAGGATGTTCTGTTCAGAGGGATGGTCTGTGCCATGACCAGCTATCTCATTTCAGCTCTGCTCTCATTCACAGTAGACTTTGTGCTGTTTTGGTGTATAAAAGGATAGTCATGTAGTGAAAAGAGACTCCTTTAACAGGCTCTTCACTCAGAGAATCTGGGATAAGTAAGTATTTCCATCCTGGCAGGGAAATGGCAAGATTAAGCCATTTTTGTGGGAAGACTGATGCAAGAGTGCTTACCTGTGTATCCTGATGCATCTGTTGGCATGCAGAGTTGCAGCAAGTCAAACAGCAGAAAGAAAATAAATTAGTAGCCTGTTTCCCTACTCACAGGATCTTGTCAAATTTTGGTCTTTGAAGCCCTTGGGGATCCTGCAAGAACAGCAGTAACTCAAATGGGAAGAAAGTCTGGACTCAGCCAAGGATGTGAACACTCCCAGACAGGAAATGTACATGGGTGAGAACTGGACATCATTTTTGGGCTGGTTGTGGTTTATGTTCATCCGACCACAAGCCAGATTCCTCATCCCTTGGCTACAGGGAGCCTCTTCTGAGACAGTAAGATGCCTTTTGAACCGTGTTGGAGTTGTCATGGTACTCTGCTCACAGTAAAGGTACTGTGAAATTTCCACCATCTGTTGCCTCCTCCTCCTCCCCCTTCCAATTCTGTGGTGTTTGGCTGG
Source organism: Argya squamiceps (assembly GCA_037834095.1). Classification (NCBI taxonomy): domain Eukaryota; kingdom Metazoa; phylum Chordata; class Aves; order Passeriformes; family Leiothrichidae; genus Argya; species Argya squamiceps. Next base: position 16,636,121 of record JBBMKD010000001.1, on the reverse strand, counting down.
ATATGTTGTGAGTGTGGTAGCTAAGATCTTCCCAACTCCATTTTGCATATATGCAGGCTTACAGTCATATTTAGAAGGCTGAGTCTGTCTGGGAGGTTTTGACCAAGTTCTTTTGGAGGATGTATTTGTATCACTTGTCTGTCATTTCATTATTGGCGTGTGAATTTGTGATCTGGTCTTCATTCTTGTAATGTCTCAAACTGCAGATATATTGATATAGATAAACACACACACATCCCCACACCCACTGGATTTTGTGCCAGGACAAGAGTAAAGGAAAGAACCTGTGCCATGTGGCTAGTTCTTGGTTTTGTGGCCTTGAGCTCAAGTCAAGCCCGTTCTGTAGATTAGCTGCTCTCAGCCCATCTCCTACTAAGTCTTAGGTGGTGTTTGCCCACTTCTTTGGCAGTTTAAAACATACACATTCACAGTGCACAGCATGAAAGCATAAGATGCTCACTTTGAACAAATTCGAAATTTTCACATTGGGAATATATGGTTAGATATGTATACTGCTGGTCAGAGATATCAAATTTTGTCTTAAATAGGATTCTTCAGATGGTTGAGTAATAGACCTCTTTGCGATGATCCATGAGAAAATCAAGAGTTTGGGCTTCTTGGTGCATCACACAACATTTCTTTGCAAATACTGGGTGTCTTTTTTAAAATTTGAAATGAAGGCCTGGATTCCACAAAGCTGCCAGCTCAGAAATCAGTACCTTGAGACATGGATGGATTTTTTTTTCCCTTCTTCTGAAACAAGTTCTGCTAAACCCTTCTTTTCTCTCCTCTGCAGAAATTCAGCTCTCCTAGTCTGTGGTCCAACATTTTGCCGAGTTGATGGTAGTCTTGGAAGATGACAGTATATCACATTATAAGTGATGTAGCAAATTCCTGTAGCAAGTAGGTGAGACACAGTGGACATGCTTGAGGTGATTTGTCTTCTCAGTGAGGTGCTACCCTTGCCATGAGGCCACAGTGTGAAGCCAAGGGTTCCATTGCAGTGGGAGAAGGACTCTGATATTGCAGATGTGCCGTAGCTTCAATGTGCTGCTGCAGGGTGACAACACTGGTATAATCTTTGGAGGAATCAAATATATTTGATTCCTCCTCAACCTTCTGAACCTGTATTTTCAATTAAAATACCTTGAATATGTTTAGCTTTCTACTGCTGGGAATAGAGGTTTGAGGGAAAATTTACACAATTAGCTGAATTGCCTCTGAAATTAATAGGGTTTGGAGTTTTTTTATGTAAGGTCCCTTGGGTTTAGGTTTGTTTTATCTTTCTTTTAAAAGTAAAATGTTTCATACTTATATTGTAATTAGACACTAATAGTGGATTATTTAAAGGGATTAGTGCAAGAGAGATTTTTTGGTGAAAAAATGTGAAGAAATGTCACTATAACATCAGGTAGATCTAAGTGTTAGAAAAGGTAAACTCTGCAATGCCATTCAATCTGCTTCTCTTGCTAAACAAAAAAGTGTGAATCTTGCACTCTCTGTATGACAGATTTTCATTAGTAAACAGAAATAAAACTCAGCTGCTCCAATTTCAATTATATAACTTTACTTTTCAAATATAGAATTTTCTCTTTTTATGAGCATAAGAAATAGTTAACATTATTTAATATAGTGTTTGTAGTTTAATATTTAATTTACTATTGAATTTAAAATGTATTATTATTATAAACATAGTTTAATATTTATTATTCAGCTGCTGTAATTTTGACTCCAATGTATAATTACTGTGTAATCACTGCATTATCTGAAGCAAAATGATGAAATAGTGCTACATAAAACAAAAGTGTTCCAAACTTAGAAACTGTGTGTCTAAAGTAATCCTTTTCCCTGAATATCTTTAAACTACCTGGACTGTAGACATTTATGTAGCTGGATAATTCAGTGTTTCAGTTGATAATTTCAGTTTTTCCTCACTGTGGCTATCTCTGAGCTCTCTGTAGGCATCAATATCCCTGAAATTTGTAGAGATGTCAGTACCTTTTCCCTTCTCTGTGCCCTGTTTGGAACTGGGCTGGGACCCCTGGTTAAGCATTGAACAAAATGTGCAGCCTCCTTGTTGCAGAGAAACAAGCTCAGGCTGTCCTTAGGAAAAACACTGGGAACTTTGGTTGGCCCTTCCCAGATTCCTGGGAATGTCTTGGAGACATTAATGAAACAGAAGGGTAGGATATTCAGACTTGTGAAACAAATAGGTTTTTGCATGCATTACATGTTACTGTAAATCCCACAGTGAGGCAATAGCTCAAGTGAGGTATTTTAGGATGCAAGAAGGGGTCTCCATCTGTTTGGTTTCAGTCTTGTTATTTTAAAGAAGGAAAAAACCCAAACAAAATTTTCTAAGTTTAGGGTTTCAGGATGGGCCAGAACATTGTGTGGAAAGCCACACAGCTTCTGTCAACTGAATGGTGAAGAGGTTTTGTTTTGTTTTGAGGTGGTTTGTTTGAGGGTGTTTTTTTTGCAAAATTACTGAGGGTTTTTCCTGGCTTTTATGTTTTACAGGTTATCAATCTGATCGAGTTCATATATGCATATCTCATTTCTCCCTCTTTCACATGAGATCCATGTGCCTCCCACGTCAATACCTATGCTTCTGGCTTTTGCTTTCCCTCTCTCTACTGAAACTTAGTAAATGAATTCATAGGTGTGAACCTATGTGAAGGTATTGTCTCAACAATGGCATTAGTTTTGTGTAAGTACATGTTTTGGCAGAGTTTAAAAACCAAGAAAAGTTTCTTACTGCACGAGTCTCTCTTAAAGATTCCATGTGTTTGCTTAGCTGCAGATGGGCCCTTTCTTCCCTGGTTTCAACCTGATTTTTGGTAAATGGGAATCTACAAAAGCAACCATTTTTGTCTTCCTGACAATATAGGTTAGGAAATTGCCCATACTCCTTTTGCTGCCCTCAGAAGACTTGATGGTGACCACACCATCATTATGTGGTAATTCTATAAATATTTCAAGGTGAGTTTTGTGATAGCAGGTTTAAGAAAAACCAAAAATCCCATTTTTATAGTATTCTCTCACTTCCCAAAACATCCTATCACTGCCAAAATGGGAATATTTAATGTTCTGTTTTAATCATCTAAGCAGGATTTAACCGCTATAAATTGAATATTTTTCTTTCCATGTTTGTAGCAGCATGACAGATCTCATTTTAGAAATATTTCTCAAAATAATTAGGATGCAAAACCTGAATATAACTAAGCAAAGCTTATAAGAATAAAAGGCAAAGGAAGTTTACTCAGCCATTTTTACACCTCTGACTTCAGTGGTTAACTTTCCCTTCACATAAATGGTTGCACATACCAGCACCATTTCAGTGGTGTTTACTGTAATAACGTCCTGCCTTTCTGATGGAGTGTAAATTTTCTCTGCCAAAGTGTTTGTGATAGTCATTTTTGTGCCCTTCAACATGCTGGTAATGTGGTACAAGGTCATTTTGAAAAGCAGCCTATAATCACCATTCTTCAAAAAGAATTTAACTGAAGAAATAACACATTGCAATGTTATTGGCTGTAACAGCTGTGGGCAAAAGAAAAGGAAGAAACCAGTGATAATTCTTGTATTTCAGTGTGCATGTGTGTGTCTTCATACACATATATATGACATTTGAAATAATGCATTTGTGTACCAAATGTGTATCTGTGCTCTTGTTCTTGGTGCTCACAGTAAATACAAAATAAGTAGCCTTTATAAGATACTTCTGTCAAAAGCACAGTAGAAGTCCACAAAGTTTTGAAGTATCTTGCTTTTGTTTTCAATGAAAATGTATGGTTAGTAAGAAGGATTATCTAGGATATGAAATCTAGTGTAAGTTAATTTGTTAACCCACACTAATTGGTCTGGGTGTCTGAGACTGAAACTTCTTAACCCTTGCAGCCATCTCCATTTCCAATTTACTCTTGGATTTTTTGTCTGCTTGGTGTTTGTATGGAGTTCTCTATATCCATGAGTTGTGAAATAAGCAGCAGAGGCTACAGTGAGAACTACAGAATAAAAATGCACACCTTCAAAGTGCATATATGTTAATTTTCTTCAAGGGTATTTTTGACAAGCATAGATTTGTTGAGACATTTGTGTGGGAGTGTTCACCTCAGTGTTGCTTTTCTCCACACATGAAAATAAACCACAGACTTTTTAAATATCCTGAGAAAAATTTCTTCAAAGACAGATCAAAGGTCTTTACTAATGTCTGAGGAAACTGCCTCTCTTGTGAACTCATGTCTATGGAGAGCTGGTTAAGACAATCAAGATCGTTATTCCATTGATTTGATCATTTGCAGCCTGCTCTGAGAGGAGATGCCTTAGTTGGAGGAGGTGGGGGAATCCACAGATGCTCCTAATCTTACCAAGAAAGTCATGAATAAAATAACTTCTTAAAACCAACTCTGTTGGCTTTTCCCCCACTATGTTCTGTGGGTTACTCTGCTTCAAACAATTGTCTTAAACAGTGCCTGTACAAGAGTTTTGTGTAAGAATGAGTCAGTTGAGATTTTTTTATTTTATCAATTTTTATCTGCTTTTGTGGCTGTTGCATTCAGTAAAATGTCCAGGTATGACTTGCACATCACAGACATTTTACATCTTTGTTTGTTTGTTTATTTTTGTTTAAATTTTTTGTTTGGTTGGTTGGTTTTGGGCTTTGATTTTTTGCATCTTGGTTTTGGTTTGATTTGTCCAAAAATCTCTTTCTATCTCCTTTTGAATCAAAACAACACAGAACTCATATGAGCTAAGCTTTGAAAGTTTGTGAACTCCTTAAGCTGGAATTCCCCACCTTTAGACAGCATTCTGGAAAAGAAATTGATTTTATTCTTTAAGGCCTGGGTTTTATTTCTTATATATTTCTTATGTCTCTTTGCTTTGTGAACTGCATCTTTTATCATTCAGACCAAATTTTTGTAGGCTCTCTGATAGCAGAGAGCTCTTAACTCTTAGAAGCTGCTGAGAACAGTTTCTCTTTTGAAACATTTTACTGGTTTTGTCATGCTGCCACAAAGCACCTGTGGGTGCTACGTGGGACTTCAGGCTTGTATCTAGACCTAGGGTTTCCAAGTTGGTGGGTTAGGGTTTTTTTATTAGTTGTTGGTTTAAGACAAATATTTTTAATACCATCTCCATCAATTACTGTGTTCTACTGCTACCTAGAAACTGGACAATAATCTGGTTTTTTGTTTATCTGATCATAAATGAAATAATTTAGTTTTCTTTTTTGTAGATGTTAAGGTTTTCTTTTAGCTGTGGACAGGATTTTTTCTGTATATCCTAAAGTTTTGATCTTCATTACATTCTGTGATTTGGTACTTTGGGACAATACCAACGTTTTCTTTGTAGTCTGTAATACAAAACCAGTGTGATATTGTTTTATTTTCTCCTTGCTTGCTTTTCTCATTCATGACAATATCTCAGTATGTAACAGTAGGCTAACATCTTTTTGTCTGACTGGGATAATCCTTAGCTGTGCAAGAAATTGGCTCTGCCATTTTACTCTTCCAGGTGCAGCTACAAAATCACAACACATGCATGGCCTTGGAAGATTCCTCACCTCCTTCCCCACGCTCACATCCTCCATGTTTAATATTCAAGAGAAAAATTTGGATAAATATCTGAAATATTTTCCCCAGGAGTTTAATGAAAGTATATCTCTTTCAGATCTCCAGTTCTCTCACTTTTCTCTGCAGATTACACCTTATTGTCTATGGAACATAGAGGGTTTAGGTTTTGGGGGTTTGGTGTGGGGAAGGGATGAATGGCAGGAGCTCCCTCCTCACCTCTGAGCCAGGAGTGCTCACTGGCACTGCCCTGTATTCTGCTTATCCAGCTCCACAGATGCTGCCATAGGACTCTTGTGATACCTGTGGGCAAATTGCAGGATTTTGATAAGAGTGCCCTGGAGTCACAAGATGCTCCTAAGAAATCTTGAAATCATTAATTCCTAGGCTTTGGTGGAAGTGGAAGTAAGTCTTGTGTCGGTCTTCTGAATCACATTCCTTTTTGTGACAGGAATGTGTATTTCTGATTTTTGTTGTTTTGGAGTATTTTTCTTGTGTTTTCTCTGTCTTCTTTTATTCTTTCTTATTGTTCTTATTAACCTCTAGTTCTACCTGTTGAAGTTATGGCAGCAGGATATTTTAAATTATCTACTGCATGTTCAACTCCACACAAATAAACACACAGGAAATGTGAGCTTTCTCAAGTCAGCTTTGCAGTTAATTTTTAAAGGTTTTTTTTTTTCATTAAAATTGATTATTGCCTTAAATAAGTGAAAGTAAAATTACAGTGGTGGCTTATACTTTTTGATATTGTTCATATTAATTAGTGACCGTGCCTATATGTATCTGCCAGGAAAATGTGAAAAGCACAGAATTTGAAAAGTAACTGTACACAGTGAAATTAATTTTTGTATGTTTTCACATTACATGTTTTATTAGCCATGACACTCCTTATTATTTATGATAATGCTTTACAGTATTCCCATAGGAATATGCCCTCCTCTGATGACACAACTTTGGAAAATGCAATGAAAATGCACTGGAACCTCAGCTTTCTAATGGGGAGTTTCTTGTCAGCAGTGAAGTTAAAATGCCTCCTCCCCGTAAAAAGGAAGTGGGACAGAGGTCAGTGAGCCAGGTAAATGTCCCTCCTCTCTGTCACCAGCTGTGCTTTCTTCTTCTTTTTCCGCCGTGTTGGAAGTTTGGTCTTGAGGCCATCACCTGTGTTTTGGTGTAGGGCAGGTAGAGAAACCCCATATCTTCCTCTCATTGCTGCATAAGGACCCCATGGTTTTGCCACGAGGTTGACACCTAAAGGCAAAAGTTGTTGATTTGTGGCTGCAGCAGTGACTTCATCCTGGTTTTGATGATACTGTAGCCAAGTCCTTGGGGAAGGGCAAGGCATGTGGCATAGAGCACCTACTGTTGTTTGTTCCTCTCTTTGTTTTTCCACTTGCTCAAATAAAATATGTCTCTGGCCAGCTGCTAGCCCAGTGGCTAGTGAGAGTGGAGAAAACAGATCTTGCAGATCTAAATGAGAGCATCTGTGAATATTTTGCAGGAGTCTGGTGTTCAGAGAGGTCCGAAGGGAACACCAAGGTCTGGACGCCTTCTTCCCCATCCCCACCCCTCCAAAGGCTGCTCTGAAAAGCCTACTTGAAACACCTTTTTATCCTTTTGGAAGAATTGTATTTAAAATGAAAGCAGAATCACTGTATTGCCCAGCTTAACTGCTTGGCAGAAGTTGTCCTACATTTTGGTGTGGCTTTGTTACATTTGTGTTGGTGCTGGAGACGTGCAGAAAGCGTGTCCACCTGTCCCTGATGGCCAGTAACAAACAGTGTGGAGCTAGGCAGAAGCAAGGTGGAGCCTGGGGGACACATAGGGACCCTTCTGCTGCCTGTGTTCAGCCCTGCAATTATAATGAGAGCATTGGGGAAGGAACTGCTCCCTGAGCAGCAGTTATCATAAGTGGGGTGATCTGCCAGGACAGCCCTGTTGAAATTGCTTTTTTGGTCTTGGTGGCAATTATATTACGTTTCTACTGGTGTCTTCCTGGCAGCTGAGGACAAGTCTACAGTTTTTAGGTGTGTTAAGGAAGGCATGAACAGGTGACTCCAAATGTTTGCATTTAACATGCAGGTCCTTCCTAAAGAAGCAATGAGTTAGCTTGCTGCTTAGCAAGACTTCACCAAAAATATTTTATCAGAAGCTAGTATTTAGCTTCTGAGAGCGCCATGCCTCTTCTGCACATAAATAATGCTAATTTGTTATACATTAAACCAGCGGGTTAATGCCACTTCTGACAGTGCCTGTGCACCTCATCATCTGCATGTAGAGACATCTCTCCTATATCGTTCCATATAGTACATATACATATATGGAAAAGATACTGCCTGGTCAAACTTCTGACTTACAAGTCTGTTTGAACATTTTCTTAGCATGAAAAAAGAAGATGAATTCCACAGTGGACACCCCTTCCCCCTTTTGGTTACTGGGAGGTTGTAAAGGAGTCATTTTAATGCACAGCAGGTGCATGTATGTTGTGATCATATGTTCCCATGCATTAATAGTATTTATGTTCTTTCTCTAAGAGGATAATTTTTCTTACTGCTCTGTTCAAATCAGTTCTGTTTGAGTATTTAAATGTGTTAACTGTTAGACTGGATTTACCTTGATTAAGATGATACACAGCCCTGAATAGCTAGATGTTCCTGTATGTGCAAGCAGTTCTATTTGGGGAACAATCACAGATCCTAATACTTCTCTGACACCAAAATTTAAATTAAATTTCCAGAGGTAAAATAAAGGTAAGGCTTTTAAATAAAGGCCTGAGAACCTGTCCTGTATCATTTAATACCAAACACCCAGAAAACATCAGAGTGCACAGGGTGGGATTGTGCAGGCTTTCTTTGTGCTGATAGGCCTAATAAAGTCTGTGGGGCTGCATGTGCAAGATTGGATTACAGGGTTGGGGGCTGTATTTTGTGACTCTTACTGCTCCTATAACTCTGAGGACATGTATTTTCCTTTAAGTATAGTCTGGACAGTCTCAAAATGTAGCAGTTTAAAGGTCTCTTGTTAACACAAGCATATCTGTTAATTAAAGAAACAAATGTAGAAACCATAAGATGTTTAAGGTTTGGTCATTTTCTTGTTATAAAGCCTAAAAAAAGAAGATAACGAGAAGAAAAAAAAAACAACAAAACCCACACACACATGAACAAAAAAAAAAAACCCAAAAAAACCCACCAAAGAACCACCACTACCACAAAAAAAAAATACCCTTAACGACCACCACACATAGAATTTACTGGGGTGAGAGAGGGGAAGGTATATTCATAACTTAGAAGTAAAACTGAATGTCTGGTTTGGTTTTTAGGGCTGGAATTGAAGGAAGAAGTGCATATGTGTGATAAATATGGTGTAGATTGTGGCTTTTAACACCAGCCTTAATAGTGTCAGGAATACTGTTCATCATCATCTTCTGTTTTTGCATGAGCTTAAGACAAATTATGTAGGCTTATCCTCCGAGCATTTACATAGTGAGATTGTTTAGGTCATAGTTTCACCTTCGTGCAAATTAGAGCTGCTGAAATGTACCCATCTCTTTAACATTAGTGATGTGTTTAAAATGTATGTGGTGACAGGCAAAGGCTTCAACAGTAAATACTAGTGCTTCTTGTTTCAGGAAATAGAATTAAATTGGAACAAGTTGCTCTCCTACGAGTTAAGTAAAATCCAGTCTTTTTGGGATAAAATGAAAAGTAGCCATTTGCAAATGTACATTCTAGATTTAGTTTTGCTTTATTTGAACATGATATATACAGCTTCCTAATTTCCTGCTAGGTCCTAGACAGGGTTCCTAAATGCCACTGAAAATTGACAGGAGTGATCATTCAGAAACTTGATCATCTTTACCTTGCTGCATCGTGCCTTTCAAAATGAATTTGTTGCTCAGGAGATATTGCAATGCACTCCATTTCTTTGGGATCTGAGCAACAATGAGGAAGCCTTACAGCAAATTCTTGTTCTTGTGGTGTTCTTCAAATATCTGTTAAGCCAGTGTTACCCCAACTGATATCCTTTATGTTCTGTGACCAACAGAGTTTGTCAGAGATGTGGGGCTTTAAAAATCTAGACCAGATACAATTCAGTTTAGCAAGCAGAACTTGATCCTAAATGATTACTATTGTTCAGTGCCTGTAAAAATAGTTTGGAGGCTTAGTCACTACTACAGTAATAAATGTAGTGAGCAAACTTTGAAGAAAATATTAAGACCAATATCCCATGAAGCTCTACAGGCCACCTGTGCAAAACGTAACCCTGTGGAGATTTAAGACTGCCTTCCTGAAGGGCCTGTATGATATTTGTAAAGCACAGCTTTGTTGAGTTTGCACCTGCATGGTTAGCATGGACCCTGGTCATCTGCTCCCCAGCCTGGCAGGTCCAGCAAAGGCAGCATTTGGCCACTGTCCAGCTGCTGGAGCAGAGGTGTTTGCCAGTGCTGCTCCAATGTCCTGTGTGTCCCTGCTGTGCCCCCCACCCCAGCTGCCTCCAGGTTTGCTGCTGTGCCCACAGAGCTCCTCTGCTCACCTTGGCACTGGGGACAGCAGGGTGGCCTGGGAGGATGAAGGGGCAGAAGGGAGGGAGGGAAGAAGCTCTTGACAAAACACATGTGACAGTTTTGGGAAAGTGGCCGTGTCACCAATGTCGGAGTGTCATCTTTGTCTTAGGGAAGCTGTGCATGCAGGGTGAACTGGATGTGAGTAACTGTGGGACACAAAAAAGGCTCATATGTATTTACACATATAAAATTACCTGTCTCTAAAATTATCTAGGCATACACATATGCAAACACTGTGAGGAAGAATTGTGAGGGCTGAGACCATGATACCTTGTGAAAAAAGGATGACTCTGTGTCCAGGATCAGATCTCTTAATAGAAATGCTAGTGCTGGGAAGTTTTCACACTAGCTTTGCACATGTACCTAGCCTGTCTGGCTGTAGGCAGTGAAGAGGGATGGAGTTGGCGTTCAGAGGGCACTTCCACAATTCCAAAGGTGGGTTCCCACTTTGGAGAAGCCCTGATTTCTCCCTGAGGCGTAGCAGCAGATTGGTTGGTTAAGAACCTAAACTCTGAAGTGTGAAAGCCTCTTTCCTTCCCTGTTCTGCACTCTTCCTTCTCAAAGGAATCAGTGTTGCTTCTCAGAAATCTTGAGCTTCTTGTTTAGTGCAACATACCAGAGTTTGCTTTGCTTAAGAATTAAATGTCAGAATTGTAGTGTAAAAATAGGTGGCTTATCAGCCTAATTAATTAGGTACTCCTGTCTCTAAGAAAAAGTCCTGAGGTATTAGCAACTCATAGTCAGCTTGTGGGAGGGCTTGTGGGAGATCCCTTGTTATTGTTCTGGGAGTACTTCAACTTAGTCTCCAGCAGTGCTCAGAAACCAGAGAGCTTTAACACAGCAGGTAAGCTAAACAGGAAAACATCATTATGCCTTTGTGCAAACATATTTTGGGTATGGGATGCAGCTGATTCCCTATCTTCCTAAAATGTCGCCAGACTACCTATGCTCTTATCGTCTGGGACAAACAAATCATGACTGCTCAAATAGGAAAGAAATGTGTAAGAGACTTGTGATTTAGGACTCAGATATCCTGAGCAGTATACATGAAGTAAATGGAAATAGTTAATTGCTCATAGCATGATGATGGGGGACATTCAGTGGATCTGTTTGCCACAGAATTGAAACAAAGTGAAGTATTTTGATGTACAGCATGTAACTAAGCTCCTGAGGTAAGTGCCACAGGGTACAGCTGAGGCCAGAGGTGTCAGTGCTTTCAGTGAGGAGATTCACAGAGGAACAGTTTAGTTGTGGTAGTTCAGAAGGATGTTCTGAAGGCAGCTTAAATCCCTAAGTGACAGCTGAGGGCATGCTAGGGGAAGGATCAGTCCCACTGCTGTCTGTCTGCAAACACCTGCTTTTGCCCACTGTCAGAAAGGTTTTTGAGCTAGATCAGCCTCCAGCTTTCCTGATGCATTTTTCCTGTAGCACAGGTGAGACTCTAGACAATTAATTCTCCAGTACCTTTGAAAGCTAGGTAGTGAAATACATTTTGTAACAATCCACTAATTATTTGCAGTAGGGAGTCAGGCTAATTTTGCACATGCAATACTTCATACATTAGAAGTTAATTGCTGTCACGAGTCATTATTTCCATTGAGTGATTCATCTTTCCATGAGTAGTCAACAGATCCCTCAGTGGGAATGAAATTTTAGCTCGTGTCACCATTCTGTAGGACAAAATACATATGTCAAGAGGACATTGTATTTGGATACATGTGTTTTCTGTTGAACTGTGTTGTCTAAAAACTTTTGTCTCAAGTGTTTTGAGCAAATTTAGTATTTATTTGTCCATGATTAACTTCAGAATAGTTGTGGAGGAGAAGGTTTGCTCTTATGGGCAGTATAGCCTCTCAGATGTGCCTCAGTCCTGATTAGGAAAACCAGCTTTTAGCTGCTGTAACAGCTACTGGGGATGGTTTTCCAATCAATATTTATTTTACTTGGTGTGCATTTCTGCTGTATTCCTGTCACCTGTCTGGTGGAAATTTGCCTTACTTTTCTTTAATTGCTCTTCAGAATGGTCTATTAGAGATGTTACTTACATTGGAAAAGCCTCTTGGGCAAGAGCTAACCATACTAGATATGCCTTCTGCACTACTGTAACTGTGAAAATTTGGGAAGAATAACCATCTGGAGAACACAATTTCAGGATCTATAATAAATCCAGCATATCACAAGTTACCTTGCACTTCATTTGTGTCCCTGTGTTGAAATTTTTATTTTTTGCTTTGCCTGACTTTTTCATACTCAATATGCAAACTTAGTAGGGAAGTTGGATGGAATTTGGAAAAATCTGAAGTTCAAATGTCACTGTTTTACAAAGAGAATAAATATGGTACTGAACAGCATCTGTATTAAATTGGGGTAACAGCAGACATATTTTTAAGTATTGTATTTCTTGTGAAGACATGTCTGTGTGGGTTAAATCAAAGGGCAGCTTTTTGAGAGGGCTTTGAAACTGTGCACCATGACAGGATACAGGACTTTGATCTATTTAGTTTTAAGAACTAAATTTTGGCACGTATTTGTCCTAAATCCTAGTCTTCAGGAGTCAGGATGTTGATGTCCTTAAAATGATTTTCACTGCACAATCCAAGTGCAGGAGAATCACTCTTCCAAGTGCAGGGTCCTAAGATTTGCACTTTTGTGCAACCACAGAAGTGATGACAGTCAGAGGAACACTGTGAGATTATCAGTAATTTTTTTCTTTTGGTGCTTCCTGCAACACACTGTGTTTCAGGCAATGATTGTGGTAAGAGGCTTTTAAATTGATGTAAAGACCAAGTTGATCTGACATGTTTTTTAACCAAGTGTTTATTAGTTGAAATAATCTTGGGTGTCTTTTGGCATAGTTTATGTTTGAGTGGGAAATTGAATCATTGTCAGAAGTCTGTTAACATTTGAGCATGTAAAGCTGAAGTTACCAAATGGAACTGTGGGAGGCTTTTGGCTTGTGTTTATGGAGTATAAACCAAAGCTCCTACCTTGCTGCCTCAAGAGCCACAAAAATGTTAATAGAAATCAGAGATGCAAGAAAAAAATGTATTCCATATAGCCTGTCTACTTGCCAGTACTGGCTTTTTCCTTGGGTTACTTTCCACTATTTTGTTCCATCTAGTTTAAGATATTGCAAGGGATGAGACTTCCTCTGCATTCCTGTGGAAATTATTTTTCAGTCCTCATAAGACTTTGTGATTTTTTTTCCTTATTTATATTTCCTGATTCTTATATTTCCAGAGCAGAATCTGCACCAAAACTGTCAGGGGTTGCTTTCCTGTTAGTTTTGGCAAAACCATTCAGGTTTCCTTCTTGCTCCTGTCTGCTTTTGTTAACTGAATGAAGCAGTGAACATTCACATGCCTCAAACTACAAGTCTTTTAGGATAGGTGATACTTTCTGAAGGCTGCTGTGAACATTTTAAATCAACCTGCTTGTATTAGGTAAAGCAGCTGGAGCTCTTAGAGTTTCTTTTATTGCATTTTCTTTTGTGTCTTTTAGACTGGGTTTTCACATGTGATTTCCCATGTTCTCCTCTCTTCCACCCCTCTCCCCTTTAACACTAAGGTACTTGTGAATAAACGTCACGACAGGCTTATGGAATGGCCAATTATAGGCACTTTAGGCTAGACTAAGATGAAGTCAATGATTCATCAGTAAGCAAAAGCTAAAATTAATCATGTAACCTGCCTGTAAGATTGGGCAGTTTTTCCCCATTGCATCAAAAATAATTTGTCCCTAAAGAATATGTTGCTTGTATTTGGACTGTTAGGTACCCAAGACAAACTAATTTGAATTGTATGAGTCTTCAGGAACATATGAGCTTTTGCAATTGTTTCAAACCCCAAAATATTTCTGGTCTATTATAATTTATTTGGTTTCCTCTATTTTATCTTTCCATTATGTATAATAAAATTAAATATATATTTACTTTAATCATTGTAACTAAATTCATCAGGAACTGTCGTGACAGGACAAGGAACATTCATTTGAATGTTATTTGCTTCATGAGCATTTGTTCATTTAATTCATAAGCCGAGTGAAGTGATTGGAAATTGCTTACTTTTTCATTCTTTGTGTGTTGCTTGGTTTGCTGAGCTAACTTCTTGAGTGTTGATTTGCTTCTCAGCTTTTAGCTTGAGCTACTGTACACAATAAGGTGCCCAGTGGCAGCTTCTTCTTGAAAAGTTGCCATTTGGAAGGAAGCACAGAGGTTGTCCTGCAGACCTGCACGCACATGTATAACACACATCACATGTGGGCACGCCCTGCCTCAGGAGGGAACAGAAGCTGCCAAAGGCATACAGAGGCTTCTGTAACACAGGATCAGTTTTGTGAAAGATTTGGTTTTAAATCTTTTTCTCCCCCCAAGTCGAGTTTGTAAATGCCTTCTTAGATCTGTTGTATGTTCTGAAGTGTTTCAGGGTCTGATAACAGATGAGCTAAGTTGCTTGCTGCCAAAACCCTGCAAAGTGTGAGCAGTATGGAGCCTAGGGAGGAATGCTGGTCTTTTAAAACTATGCCAACCTTAATATTGTAACTAAATCATGGTTTAAATCACAAAGTCATCACAGTATTCTCGGAAGAAGATGCAAACTAGAAGCACTGTACATAAAGGGGGAAGATGTGTGCAACACCTGTAAACACAGTGAAAAAGGAAAGTAGGAAGCTGTGGATGATATCTCTGTTACCAGGATATTTGTGCTGCATGATCACAGTCTCTCACCAGTCTCATAGCTGAGCATTTTTAACACATACTCTGCACTCTTAGTTGCTGTTCCCTCAGAGCCTTTTCTGGTGCCTGAATTGGAGAGATTGTGGTGTGGTGTAGAGTTTTTCTCGTCTCCTCCACAGCTCTTACACAATGTGTGGAAAATCAATAAAGCAAAGAAACTTGGGTTTGGTGACGTGGTAAGTTTGTATCATCTTAAAGCTGCTCAAAGGGAAACCCTGGCCAGTGCAGTTCGGGAAACTGATAGCAAGTAAATTTACACCAGGAGTGGAACTTGAAAATAATTAAACACATTAACTTTTATACAAGTAAAGCTTCTATGCCAGATATCATTAAGCCTCCCACGGCCAGTCTAACATGGGTGCAGATTGTGGCTTGTTTAATGGAAATATGGGCATGATTGATCCAGATCAAATCAATTTTTGTTACTGAGAGATTAATTCATGCTCTGAGCTCATGCTATTGATTGTGTGAATGCTGCTTCCTATATGAATTTAAAAGGTTTCTGACAATCTGCCTGACGTGAGACAGCTAGTTTTAAAACATCAGGAAGTTTTGTGATGGTATTGGGGAGAGAAGTTTGTTGTGTAATCCTATAACTTATTTCTATGCAAATTCAGAGTACTCTTTGCTGCTTATACAATTTTAGTGCAGATTTATTGGTGCTGCTGAGCAAATGGATGGTTTTATTTGCTGAGAGTCATCCAAGTGGCTCTCTGTGGGAGAATGCTGATAAACTTGACTATTTTAAACCTGGGTGTCTCTCTGCTGTTTTTCAAACACAGTATGTCTCTTCCTTCTGTATATATCATGTTGTCTTGCCTCCCCATCCCTGATTTGGCCTGGCTGCCACAAAGCTGGTAGCATTTCTTAAGTTCTCATCATTCTTCATGATCTTGGTCATTTTTGGTCACCTGAAAAGCTCAGTCTTTTTTACTTCCCTCTGTTAAACCCTTTGAGACTACTCAGCACGCTGGAAAGTCATTATTCTACCAGTGTTCCTGCAAGGCTTCAGTGTCTGTTTTGGTGAGGCAGTTAAGGAGTTAAAGGCTTGTGGAGTTTCAAAGAAATGCGGGACAGCTGCTGTAAAGTATTGCTACAAATCCTAGCTGACCTCATTCTTGTCAGACAACAGTGATAATATCCAAAAACGGGTGCAAGACAGGAAGTGTTTCAGGAAGGTATGTGTTTCATGCAAAGACATCAGAAATGTGCTTTCTCCCAGGGCCACTTACCATAAGATCCATATTAATTTAAATGAAACAGTGAAATTCCAGAATATGTTTACAGAAACATCGCTTCAGTCCAGAACAAACATTACATGTTGCTCTAATGTACAGATGGCAAAAGCAGTTGTAGTAACCACTGTATGTATTTAATGTAATGATACTTCTGGCTGTATGAACCTACTTTTTAAACATATGGGGGCTTCACATAATTTTTGATAATTTTGTTTACTATTTTAAAGGAGTATCTTTGACTTGAAAAAGTGGTAAAGGAGGAATACAAATCTACTTACATTTTCCCATTTATTTTATGCTCAAAGACTGATTTGATATCTAATGTGCTTTTCACAAATTGAATCAAGTTCCTTAGTAAAGCAGAACAAAATCTCATTTTCCCCCTAATTCATTCTCTGACTTAGAATTTAAAAGAATTGGCTTTTGAAAGATTTAACATTTTTCACTAGTCAGTCTACCAAGTTATCTGCAAAAAGTGTCCTGTATGTACAGGCTCTTATTATTTCCATTCTACTGAAAAGTTCAGACATGAGAAAGCTTGTATTTTATTTATATTTTTCAGAAGTACCCACGTAAAAGCATGCAAATAAAAATAATTCCTACCAGTTCAGAGCTCTTCCACTGCTAGTTAGGGATATTTTCCCTAAATTTCTTCTTGGTTGTCTCCAGAATTGTGCCTCTTATAGTATGAGTCTGCAGTAAAAATCAAACATAAATTATTATTTTTTTAACAAGCATAAGTAAATATTGCTTGAGAGATTTTTTTTCTTTAGATTGCAGAGGTCCTTATTGTGGCATTAGCTTGATACAGTTTTATAAAATAATTTATTAAGAGTTGGACTAGATCCAGTAAAGGTTCTACCATTTAAAAAGTTGCACATGAATAATATGATTAACTGAAATGAAGTGTAGCAGATGCCTGTAGGAATACTAAAATAAAGCACTGCTATTTATCCTGATTTTTGTTTCATTTAAAAACTTGTTTCTTCTGTACTTTTTTTTCCTATATTCTTCTGTAGTTAAAAAAATATTCATTTATGTTGGTAGGGAGTGAACAAATTCTGGCTGCTGGAACTTGTGCAGTAATTTCCTTTTTGGAAATTTGCCTGTTTGTGAAGCTGGGTCACTGACCTTGAAGGGCCCTTTGAAAAGTGTAGCTCATGGCCAGGGATCATGGGGATGCTGAATGGTATAATAGCAGAGGTTGAGCGTGTTTATAGAGCTGTGACCTTGGAGCTCAGGTGAGGTGCATGAGGAGATAAAGGCAGGCTAGTGGATGGAAGACCTGAGTGCAGCCCAACTCAGCCCTGCTACATGCTGAGCAGTGAAATAGGTATGAGCTATGTTTTTAGATTATCCAAGAATGTAACAGAAAAGAAAGGGAAGGGAAATGGGATTATTTAGATGCAGGAAGACATATTTTTTTATTATTTGCTGGTATCAACTAATTTGATATACATACACAGTTGTTTCAAACTGAATTACATTTTAGATTTATCTGCTGTTTCTGGAAGGTTGTGCCAAGAGTGAAAAACCGCATAATACATTTCTAGCATCGAACCATCTATTACTGGTGGGTAATGACAGAGTAGAGGGAGAAGGCACCAGTTAGTCTGGATTAGCTCATGTGCTCTGGATAACTCTTTCTTGAACTCTTAGATTTCTAAAATTCTACTAGGCTGTGTTGATTTCCCACTGCTTTTTGGATTAATTGTCTCCATGTCAATGTCAGGTAATCCCAAGTATTCCCATGATTGTCTGCCTCAAACTTTTTCAGGTAATGTGCCTTTTGAGCACTTTTCTGTTGGCTATTTTAATAAGATAACAGATACCAGAAAGGCCGCAATAACACCTTTTAACAAAAGAAGCACGTTTGAGTTTTAAAACTACAGATGCTCTGCATTGTCACTTACATTTTACTTATCTTTGCTTTTAAATGCACAAACTTTTGGATCTGTAGTGGCTTTTTTGTTTAAATATTGAATTTTTGATAGTGAAGCAGGGAATTCATTCTCGAAGTCAAAAGGGAGAAAGTTTTTGTAATTGCCAAACAGTTACTGATTCAGACACAGGAGGGAGATAAAACCAGAATCCTGTTTTACTAATTGTTGGTTAAAACCAAAAAATTTTTGTGACATGCAGTGTAAATATTCACCTCACAAAATTATCTAGCAATGCATCATATGAGAAATTATGTCAATCCATCAGTGAGACCCATCAGTCTGTCTCCTCGGCTTTTCAAGGAGATCTACCACAAGGAACTTTAACGTTTTTTCTTGTAGCAGTGATGTAAAAAATATGTTATTTTTGGGTTTTTTTTAAAAAATTTTCTTCAAAGTATATTGGGTTAATTCTGACCAGTAAATGTGAATTTTGATTCTGTTCAGTCCATAATTCCAGTTAGTTCTGTGACTGTCCCTTTTTGATCTCAGTGTATTCTGTTCTTTCTCCTGCGTCTTTAGACATGCAGCTGAAGCATTTATCTTCTCATCAAATGTATAGAAGAATTTGGCACTTGTCATGGTATTCTGAAAGAAACTAAAACTGGCTGTTGTGATTGTCCACATCAAAGGCTCTTCCATGGTACACATCAAGGAATGTATTGTCTTACTGCTTAGAAAGCTCTGTTTAAAAATCTGCAGATTTGTTTTTGGAAAGAGTGGGATTTCTGAATTGATTTGGTGGGGTTTTTTCTTAAATACAAGAAATTGAGATTTTTTGTTAAATTAGTGTTTTGACCTTCATGCTACTGAGCTTTTTAAGTCAGATAATTGAGATAAGACTTGGCATAGATGAGCTAAAGGTGTCAATTTTTTGAGTAGTTACCCGTGAAACATAGAAATGCTCAAAATCACTACACCTTGCTCTTTTTTGCATACTTGTAATGACACCTGCATGTGAATGAATAATCAAAAGGAAATATTAAAGTATTCATAGGGTGCATGAAAGTCCCAGTAGTAGCAAGGGTAGGTAGTGTTTCCAAAGAGCAAGGCTGTAGTTTAGGGTGGTTTGATATGTCTTCCTTGAATGAATGGGATAAAATACCTAAATCACTCCACTGTTGGCACCTCTCTCCACACTTACAGCCTGTTAATGTGCTTTCTGAGTAGTTGTACAAACCCTCTGGGCCATTTTCTCACGGAATTCTTACAGTCGCTCCAAGAAAACCATTTGCATTGCACCTCTGGCAGTTTGGTAGGAGCTGTGTGTGCTCTGCTTTGACTCTCTGCCCTTCTTTCAGAGGGTACCATTTGACTCTCCTGAGCCTGTTTCTGCTCTGCTACAGTGGGTAGTGATGCTGGCCTGTTTGGGTAAGGCATCCTTCTGATCAAGAGGTGAAAGACGAGGTAGAGCCTTCTTTTCACCGATCCCGAGAGAGCTTGAATACAAACTGCATGAGGGCCTGCAGTCTCTGAAGGAGATTTAAGGAAATCCTGCTGGGATTTGATTCCATGTCTGAGTCATTTGAGCTTGTTTTTTGACCCATTAATAAACCCTTGTCACACTACTGCTGTTGCCTTTTGTTACAGTCATTACATTCCTCTGGAGTCTCTGTAGCCATTGTCTGCTTTGTTTCTTTGGTTTTGTTTTTCTTCACTAGGGATAGATTTTTAAGTTGGCAGAAGGCGTAAAATTCAGTTCCCACCACCAGAAAACTGTGCTTTTGCAAGGGGTATTTAATAGCCATGCAAGCTCCACTGCATGTTCCCTTTGGGAAAGAAAGTGCAGCTTCCAGTCTCACTTGAGTAGGTGTGCAGCCTTAGTGGGCTGTGAGTGGTCCTCCTCCTTGCCATTCTGCAGCCCATACTGGCAAAGGCAGCAGTGCCACAGAGGAGGGTATAGGAAAAGTCTGTAAGGACCCAGATATGTGCTGTGGGATATTCAACACTGCAGAAAGCTCTTCTCACCCTTTTGTGTGTGCATGGAGGCACGCACGGGCTCTCCCCATGGGACAGATACCTAATGTGTTTGAAAGAGTCTCTGTGAGCTCTGGCTTTCTGCTGAGTGTGTGTGGGCCATTTTGAACAGACAGCTTTCTCAGAGGGGACAAAGGTCAGTTTAAAATTTTTAGGTGTACTATGTAATGCAAGCTCTTGGCGGATTTGGAAGATACGCGTGAAATCTTTGTCAAGGAAGAGGCCTTTTGTTTCCAAGAGAAAGTTTTGGATGCAGAGTGGGAAGAGGAGTATTTGCTAAATGTGTCTGAAATATGTTTATTTTGAAAGCCACTATTGAATTAGGTGTAAACTGTGAGCCTGGTTTATATTCCTCAAGGCAGGGGAAGATGGAATCTGTTGTTTATCTGAGTGCAGGTTTTCCCCAGGGTGCTTATATACACTACAGAATATTCATTAAGCTGTTGGCATTGTGTCTCTAAATCTTTTCTTTGATTTCAGTTCTTAAATTAAAAAGACATGCCAGATAATCCCCACTCCTCCCAAAATAAACCTAAGTTGTGAAACTGTCCTTAACACTTTTGCTGAATGAAGCACAAACACCTACTGTTTTCTGGCAAACCCTGTTTATCAATGTAGACACTGTTCTGAGAGTTGTTTTACTGTGTCCACATAGTCTTCACCTGACCTTCAGAAAGACTGATGGCAAAGGGAATAGTTGTAAGGCAGATTACTGCCTGTTTCAGATTTGGGGTTATCTGTGTGTTACAGCACATGACATTAAACTACCAGGGACAAAAGGACTTTTTTGCTTCTCTCAAGTTACTGTTGGCTTTAAAGCAAGAAGCCAGGAAAGGGACATGCCATTTATATAAGTTTAGAGAACCTTCAAAACATTTGTTTTAAAATTTTTATTAAGAGATATAGGGCTAGTGTCATGGCATTATGGAGAAGCTTTCCAAACTGGTTTGAGAAGATAAGTGCATTTTCTTTGTTATTTTGCATTCCACTAATATTGTGATTGTTGTGCTACCATTTTAGCTATACAGTTGGTCGTATTTTGTACACTACTATTAATATTGCAAAAAGGATGCCATTAATAATGAGTAGGAACAAAATGGCTGGTTTTTAACTGAGGTTACAGTTTGGCTTGCTCAACTGTTGTAGAGGGTCAAAGACAAAGGAGATTACAATTTCTAGAGCTTTGCTTTAAGATGGAAAGTAGACCTGCAACCCTGTGGTTCAAGGTCATGAAGGTAAGAAATGAATCTGGCAGTTCACAGAATTGTTGCTAAGATAAAATGAGAGGAAAGTGAGGGAAAAGGGAGTGTTCAATGGGAAGGAAGTATCAAGAAAATAGACAATCTACTTAGGAAGACTTAGAAACAGATGAAGCCATGAGAAACTAAATAAAATACCATCATAAGAAATGGGTTTGCCATACACTTAGACTTAAGCACACATTTTCTTTGGTGTTTAAACACAGCGCCTGCTACTACCTCCACACCTTGTTTTGGGTGATAATTTTGTCTCAAGAAACTAAAGGTAATTCCATTCTGCTTTTAAGGTAACCTACAGGGGTTTTTATTTGTTTCAGAGTGAGTGGTAGTGATCTGCCCTTCCTTCAAGTGACCATTACTTTTACAGGATATTTAAGGTGAAATAGCCATATACAATAATGTAGATTATATCCAAATTTATCAAAGTGACTGCTATCAATTCAGACCAAGTAATAATTTTTAAAAGAAATTCTGAAATCTTCAATTTTTTGCTTGCCCCAGTGATTCCCCTTATCCTTTTTATATTTAGTGGAGTAACCAAGATACCTGGCTGAGACATGGATCTTTCCTAACAGTACACTTTGTACTCATTGTACAATTGGTTCCCAACTGTACACTATGAAAGATGTTTAAAAACATCTAGACTAACATGGAAATTATGTAACTGTGGTGAAAACTTCAAAAGAAGCTTTGGGGTTCCCCCCCACCTCCCCACCCCCTTTGCTTTGTTTAGGTACATGTTTGGGCTGGATTTTGATCCGTGCACTCTTGCAAATCCTCTGTATTTGTACTCTTAAGTAACTGGTTCATCAGGAACTTTTAATGAAGTATGTAATCTCACGCTGGGAAGATACCTTTTTTTGTTTTTTCTTTTTCCTAGTTTCCATGTTCTTTTAGGGTGTGGTTCGAAAATGAAATTTAGGTTGGTCTTTCCTTTTTTGACCTGCCAAAGGGTTTGTTCTGTTAGCATTGCTCTGCTCCCTGTAAATCAGACATTCTTCTTGGGCTGCGTCAGGTTACTAATGACATGATTAATGCAGGAAGGGTAGAGAAGGATGACGTAGTGGCTCATGCAAAGTTTACCTGAGAATTATCTGTAGCTCTCTACTGTTTAGTGTCTGTGTGAGTCATGGCCTGAAGCTTTGCCATTCCCTGTTCTTCAGCTGGGCAAGATCACACTTACCTCATTCTATGTATGCATTTCTCCCTTTCCTGCCAGATCTGATTAGAAGCACTTTTGTTTTAAACTCTGTTTATGAAACATGCAATACGCTTTTTGCAGATAGCTGACCATAAGGCTAAATGAAAAGTGCCTTTAGATATCTGTGATCCAGACAGCTTTAGAAACTTTCTCTGTCCTTACATGAATTCTGATTTTTATCAGCTGAAGTCTTTTTCACGTTCACGGGTTTAACAGCGATAGTGTTTTGACATTAGTGAGCTTTGCAATAGGACCGTGAGTCAGTCGCTGTCTGTCAGTAAAGTCTCTGTTTCTTCTTCTGTACTTGTACAGATAAAAGCTTACAAAATACAAACAGCAAGTTTGTGCTGCTGTCTCCAGCTTTTGAAACTTCCTTGGGCTGCAGGTGCAAGAGTTCCCATCAAATTTGGGTCACCTATCGATTCCTCAATGAAGCATTTGGGAAATTCCTCTTACTGATGTGAAAACATGGGCATGTTCTCTGATACTCTTTGAAGCCTTGGTCATTCCCTTATTGAGGGCTGGCTCAGTGTACCTGCAGACAATATTTGTTCTGCTGTTTGTGTATGTGTGTCCTTTAACTGTCACGTGTTCTCAAGTCTCTTTTAAAAGACCAGAATGAAGTCAGTGTAGAATTTTCAAGTAATGCTGATTAGTTTTTCAAGATTCCTTTGTTTTCTCTGTAGAACTGTCACAAAGTCTTTGGCATCCTTCAGGACTTCAGCTTTCCTCAGCTGAAACTGTCGCCTTTTCTCTGTGTGAGCTGCTCTCTGAATTATCTTGTGCAGAAAGTGCTCAATGTTTAACTGTACAAGAAAATGCTGAGAGCAGGCTATCGTTTTCCAGCCAGCCTGTATGTCACAACCTGCCAAAGCCTATACTGGAAACACAATGTGTGGGAAAAAGTTCTAAAATGATAGACAGAAAAATGTCTTGTGGGAAACCTAAAATGCCTTGAGACTCATTCTGTTAATAAAGAATGTTTTTACAAGCACAGCATCATCCCCTCTACTTTTTGACATTTTCAAAAATGAAAGCTTGAGAGCATAACATTAGTGTAGAATGTAAACAACCTTGTTAAGTGGAAAAGTGACATTTCTTGGAAATAACATTGCCTTAAGAGAAAAGAATGGTCAAAGTGAATAATTAGCCAGAAAAAAACCAAAACCAACCCAACTTAGCTCTAAAAGGCTCAACTACTTCTAATAAAGTCTATACTGATGTCTGAGATAAAATTTTATGTGCACTTTGATTATATTTTGCAAACATATCTTAAAGGAAAACAAACGTCCTATGATCTGTTAATCTCAAAAGGTGCACCAGATGAGTAAATTCTTATTGTAAACTTATCATTAAAATATCTAAAAGTTCTTGAATGCAATGTGAACACATTTTACAGCAGCATATGCTAATAGAGTTAATGATTATAATTACACAGGTGCCTGAATGGGGATGGCAAAAGTTCATGTTCAGCTTAATGTTGCCTGTATTTAATTTTCCTGCTTTTAAAGGAACTGTTTATATAAAAGAGTAACATAGATTTTATTCAGTGAGTCAGTGTTTAGGCAAAAAATAAGCATATTGTTTGACACGTGCCTTTATGTAAGCTGTGTTTCTAGAATCTGTCTTTCAGTTTGAGCAGTGAAATGGTATTTATGACTTTTGTTTTATTCTGGTGAAATAGCCAGTGCCGTGGCTGTAGAACTGATTTTTTGGTTTTTGTCCAAACCCCTCTTCTTTCATGTTTGCAACTAGAAAATTAATCAAACAAAGCTTTAAAATGTCCTTTTTTTTTTTTTTTTTTTTAATTGAAAGGCACTGAATGAAGTAGAAGTGTGAAAAATAACTGTTCCATAAAACTTGTACCTTCCCTTGTGCAGGTTTATGAGGCAGGACATCACCACCCTCCAGTTCATCAGGTTGTGGTTACCTCTTGCTGCACAAAGCAGCAAACAGTCCTGCAGAAAGAGCAAGCTCTGTCTGGCTCCTTGCCTCAGGCAAGCCCACAAATCCAGAGGAAACTCTGATTGAGGAAGGACCCAAGAGGCAGGAAACAGATGTTGGCAGCACTGTCCTGGCTCAGGTAGCCAGATAACAAATGTACCAAGCCAAAATAACTAAGTGGGTTAAATGGCTATAACTGTAGCTCAGTCTTATTTACTGGGCTACTTAAATCTAGGTTTACCTAAGGAGTGCTGTGCCTTTTGCACATAGTCTGCTTTGTTTGGCATTTGTGGTGTGTTGTCAAGCTTCAGAGACCTTGTCTGATCACACCAAGGTCACCCACCACGTGTTTTGGTGTGCAGTTAGGCACCTTTCTGAAAGGCTTGCTAGGGTCATCTTGGTATTTCAGTAGTTACCTTCTTCTGTGTGGCCAAAGATCACCATGCATAGGGGGATGCAAAAGGGCAACATGAGAGTCTTACATATTCAGAAAATGTCCTTTGAAGTCTCCAAAACAATGCAGATTTAGTATTTTATTTTTGCTGTATATGCCTTTCTTCCTGTGGCCTTTGCTAGTACATTATTTGTACCAGCACCATAGGAAGCCTACAGCAAACTCTTTCACTTGAGTGTTGGCACCTTATCTTCCAGGGAAAGTGCATAGAAATGCATTTTCCAATGTGCTTTCAGGCTTTGCATGTTCCTGGTATACATTCATCAGTTCAAGAGCCTCATATTACAAGATCCCAGAAGGATATGGGGAATCTCAGGGTTAAAAATAACGTGAATTTAAAAAACCACAAACAAACCCACAAAAAAACAAAAACTGTTTTAAAAGCTCAAATAAACAAAACAAACAAAAAGCCCACTCTTGAGTAGTACAAGTGGAATTGAAGAAAACTATGATCTTGGGGGAAGTAAGTATGATGCTTAAAGGTTGTGCCATGAAGGCACTGCTTGTCAGAGGTGGTCCATGCTTGTGATTCAGTGGAACAGCAGTGCAGAGGTCTGTGCCTGGAGCCTTTCTTCTGGCTCCTCTGGCTTTAGAGAAGGGCCTGGACAGTGCCTCTGTGATGGGATTTCTTGCATTTTGTTTGAGGCTCTGCATGTGTCAGGTGTTTCTCACAAGCAAATCCTTTGTGCCTGGTTTGTTGGTGGCCTGCCTGTACTTTCAAACCCTTTCAGGGTTGTTGCTGCCTGACTCCTGGCTCGCTGTGGGAGCCCTTAGTCTGAGCTCCTGCAGGTAGATAGCAACAGGGTAATTCAGAGGGTTTTTCAGTGCCCTCTTGCTCTTTGGTTTAACAGCATGAGAAAAGTGCATAATGTTGCTGTCAGCAATCATCCTTCATTCCTGCTCTAAATTTCCTCTTGGGGTTTGGTGAATTTGTCTTGTTTTTAGATAGCCCTGATTTTCCCTCATCTCCCACGATTGCTGCCGCCACCATTTTTCCATTTGAGAAGGTGTTTCCAGAGATAACCTCTTAAGCTTCCTGAGTGCAACCCTGTGACATCCTTAATTTGTACACGTTATTTTCTGCCACTTCTCTAGCACTGGAAATTTCCATTTCCCAAATCTCTTCAGGAGCAGTAGGACAAAACTCACTCTGTGCGGGTGATGAGGCGTAGGTGGTGTATTTGTCCTTTAGATTGCTATAACAATTATTTTCCATTTCTGAATTTACTAAATTCCCCCTGTATGTAAATATTGGAATGTGCTGACTGGGGATTTGTTTTAATATCATAAAGGTTTTTCTCTTGTAGTGAGTCTCCTGAATGCCTGAAAAAGATAACAGGAAGTCACAAAACTTAACATTGCTATAGTATTTTAGAAGCTGCTTCAGATATGAAGAGAGTTTTTTTTCTTAGTTGAATGCCACTTAGTAATAATGGAATGAACCTGTGTAAAAGTAGTGGATCTGATACTTCTGTCGCTGACCTGTTGTTCTGGGCAAGAAGGACTTTTATCTGTTTTTCAGTCATTTCCAGTGGTGGGGATGGACCAGCTGAGAAACAGAATTTGATGATGGTCAGTTTTAGCAAATTTCATTCCAGTGTCTTCCCAGGTAGGAGAGAGAAATCCTGGTATGAACTTGTGGACCTACTTATGTTTTTTTAAATCCCCATAAGACACAAGTTCATAGGAAGCCAAACCACATTGGTTCCACTGTAGAGCTGCTTGCTTTTTTCTGTGGTGTTTTTTTAAATCAAATTATGTCTGCATTTGCTAAACTTCTGTTGTGTTGCTAGCTTTACTGTGTATATTCCAGTTGCTAAAATACAAGAAGCCACAAAGGGCACCAGTATAATAAACAAGAACAAATAAGGACAGTCTGAAATGCTGTTACTTGCAGATAGTTGACTTAAAATCTGAAATAAAAAATGCTCCTGTATTTGGTACTTATTTTATTTATTACTTTCTTACACCACTATGAACTTCTTTTTCTTCCACTGGAATAAATACAAGAGGACTACTGCTCACTTGCAAGTATTTAAGAAATGCAAGCAATGAAAGTAAAAAATACTTCAGATTTGAGAATTAGTTTTTATCTAAAAGTAATGATTTTATATTCTGAATGTTGGATCTGTTTTCAATTCTGTATGCATGTTCCTTAGGCAAATTTTTGAAAATATCTTTTGATGAAAGTTCAAGTTTCTGATTTTTCATCTTTTCTCATTTCTGATTACCATTTAATATAATGAAATAATCACCATGATGCTTGTGCTTACTTTAGCTGTAGTTGTTTATAAATAACAAGGATTGGACATGGAAAGATATGATTATAAAGCCATTTAGCCTGGTAGATATCCTTCAAAATCCTCCTGTTTACGTGTGGCAAGAGTATGAGATTACATGCAGTTTAAATTTGAGTCCTGTATTCAAAAGTTTCTGAATTTCTGTGGTCCAGCCTCCTCTCTGAAACCTGGAAAATTACCTATTTGAAGTTTGTGCCTGCATGATCCTTACTACAGAATTGCTCCAATTTTCTTTAGAAACCCATTTAGAGACCATCAGGCAAAGTGTTTTTATATTCTCTTGTCATGCTGCTTCAAGACAGGTTTCCCTCTGGTAAAATGGTTTCCTTTATTACTTATTTGTTTATATTGATAGTAGCTTCCCTGGTAAAGTTAATTACTGTTTCGAAGAAATTGCAATTTCCTGTTCTCTTGTAACTTCTTTACTTTAGATTTGTTTGGGAATTCTTTCTATTTTGAAGGTGTAATGCTCCAAGGGATGATTCTTAATCTTTCTTACCTTTTCCCCTCTCTTTTCTTCTATTTTTAGGTAAGAATGAGTTTGCAGTGATTTCTTGGTTTTGAAGAATGTCTGCTTGGGTAAAGTATCTTCCTTAAAAAGAAAGATATTCTTTTTCTCTGAATTTAAGGAAGGAGGAGGAATTCTTGGCCAAAGCTAGTGCTGTGCCCTTCTAAAAACTCTGATACAGTTGCTGGAAGAGAGTTTAAAAATTTCAAGTAGGTGTTTGGGTTTTTCTTAATAATTTTCTATATGCAGGATGGTGGTAAAAATGTTCAATCAAATTATTAAGTGTCCCCTGTAGTAATTTGGAGAAGTTTGAAATATATTTCTCTTAAATGAAGCAGTGTACTGCTTCAGATTTCATGTTGAATACCTGAATGCTCAAAGGCCCTGCCCAAGTATATAATAAGGCTTACATAGTAGTTCTTCATCTGTCTATATCCAAGAAGAATTTAAAGCTCGATAGTAAAAAGTGGGTCAGATAAACACACACTGAAAGTTAAATGGTAATTCAACAGGGTAATAAACAAACATTGCAATACCAGGATTTCAGAGTTGTTCCTTCTTTTTTGAAATAAAACAGCCTGGTATGTCTTTAGTGTGTAATAATGATGTGGGGGCTGCACTGAAGCATGTTTTTCCCTCCACAGCCATCACTAACTGTAGATTTGGAAGCTTTCTGTTAAGAGGCTGCAGTGTCAAGGGAAAAGATCTTTCATTTAGCAAGCCTAGAGACAACTTCTGATTATAGGAGAATTGGTTTATTGTGGAAAGTAATGCAACTATAAATATGACTTCCTGTGCAGTAGGCATGTTTGCCAGTTTCTGGAAGCTTGAAAAAGGAGATCTTGTCTGGTTACAATTCACAATCAACCTATGGAAAGGAGTTGGGAACAGCAGCCCGTTTCTTTTATCAGGGACACTCTTGGTTCAAACTACTGCAGTTCTGCCTTTTTGTTCTTTTCCCTATACATATACAGTTTTAATTAATCAGTGAGAGGCCCAGCATGAGGTAATGCTGGAAATCAACAACTTGAATCCTGTGATTCTTAATAGAGAATTAATGGAAACAGAGGTATTGCTATCTCCTTGGTCAGAAAGTATGTAATTTGGACAGTATCTAAAGGCAGGCTCTGGGCTGCTGTGTGCGTAATATTCCTTTGGGGTTTGTCTGGTTTTAGAAGATCAAAACTAAAACAAGAAATAGTGCAATTCATACTGGGAAATAACCCTGATCTTTAAAATTCTCTAGCATATGTGTTGTCACAACTTAGTCAGAAGGACCCTCTGTAGTCGTCTGGTCTGATCCTTTGTGTAATGTAAGGCAAGAATCTCTTGATTATTATTCAAACAGAGTTTATGTGGGCTTCAGCCTCTGATAAAGCCACTGCAAGCGGTGTTAAATTTAATTTTTCTCAAGTCTTAAATATGCTCCTTCCTTGCCATTTGCTCTGAAGGGCCATTAGAGGTGCTCTCAAAAGAAAAGTTTGAGATGTTGTGCTTCTAGAGACAAAACCTGTAGTTGCCCAGAGGTGGGTGCATGGTGTTTGTCCTTATCTTTACTGCTCCCCATGAAACTGGATCTCAGGTGGAGGTGAGGAGGAGCTGGGAAGCAGTGTGACAAGGACAGTAGGGTAGAGAAGTAGTGGCACTTGATGGCATGAGAGTGAGGAAAAGGTGTGAGAAAGCTGACATCAACCACTGCTTCAGAGAGGTAAGAAAACATTGATCTAGGACTTAAAAGGTGGGATTCCTATACTTGTTCTCTGTATACTGGCCTTGACAGTGTTCTTATTTTTACAGTAATCAGACTTAGAAGAGGTTCAGGCCTTTAAGTGGTTCTCAGTGGGAGAAACCTGAGAGGAGGAAAGGGGGAAAGCACTCGTGCTCCATGTCCTGTACATGGTCTTGATTATGTACTTTCTCTCACTCACTGTTGTCCTTTCCTGGCAATCTCTTTTGTTGGTTAAAGAATTACTGTATTTGAGAGTTTGAGGCCGAGCACAGCTTTAATTACCTCTCTGGTGTCTTTAATTACCTGGTCTGCATTAGTTTCACTCTGTCAGCTACCCACCTCCATATGCTCTTTCCACTTGTGTCCAACTGCCATGCAGTGGTATGTATTCCACAAAGGACCGGAAACTGGACATTGTGCCCCTGCTCTGGGCCACATCAGCATGCAGTGCATGTATACATACTGCACACACAGCACAAGCCTGGGCCATGTGGATAGCCTTGCTGCAGTGCAATTTTCTTTTTTCTCTTCTGTGTGTTGTTTTCTGAATGGACAGTAGCTTGGGGGCAGGGAGGAAAGAACAATACACTATGAAAAAACCCTAGATTTCACTTCCTTGAGATCAGTTTTTGCACTGGTTTTATAGAGTCATTGAGCTAAGAAAACAGTTAATAGACCTACATTTGAGTACAGATAGAAACACTACTTTCTTTGATCTGAGTTCTGTCTTGTGACTTAAAGGAGCCACATTCCTCCAGACAAACTGTCTCTTCTGAATGCCTTCAATATCATAAAGCTCATAATCTGGGAAAGAAATGAAGTATGCAGTTCACATTATTTATTTTAAAATATAAATTTAACTAAAAAAAAAGAAAAAAAATAAGTATAGATGTAGATTACATCACTTGTTCTGGAGTACTTATATTTTCTACAAGGATACCAGTTTACTGCCAAAATATGACTCAAAAGATCAATAGCAAACAATCTGTACAAGTTTACACAAGAGAACTGAAGTAGTTCATTCCATAAGCATTGTGTTTTAAAAGCATACATTTCAAAAATAGATACTTCTTTGGGTAGGCTGCTTTCTTAACTTTCACTGTTGCTTTCAGAAGTATGTCCAAATAGTTACAGGGTTGTTTTTTTTTTTCTGAGAAATCTGTTGCTGCACACTGAGGATGTAAGGGAATTGGAATGGCTATGGCTCTGAATGCTTGCAGTTAACAGAGGTCAGTCATAATATTTCTGGCCACAAAGACAGTTTTAAATTTAAAAAAAAAGTACAAGTTTGATGCCTATTTATTGTAACAAAGAATTGAAATGGAGGTCTGGAAGGTTCATTCCTATTTAAGGTTATGCTGATCGTGGTGGCTGTGGTTGAGGGAGACTCATTTGTCATGTCTTTATAAATATTGCTGTGCTGTGCATTTAATGTTTAATGTGTTTTGATTCCTTTAAAACCTTTTGGATTTTTTAATCTAAAAATCTGTGTATTAAGAAGTGAATGATACTTTCTCCATATCTGTGCTTGGTTAACATTCTAAAGAAAAAAAATTACTTGCACAATATAATACTGCACTAATAGACATATCTCCTTTTTTGTATAGTCCTTTCTTGTTGAGAGTGTGAAACATTTTGCTTCTCAGTCATTGTCTTCAGAGTTCTTTTAATCATCTATATATTGGTCCATTTACCAAGCCCAATATCAGAAGGGAAAAGGAAGGAGAGCTGCCAACTCCCCTGTTTTTTGTTTCTGAGATTAAAAAGTTTCACACAAATTTCTCAAGCTCTAGGAGGAAAAATGTGCACTTTAGGAATGAATCTTATCCCTTTTGTTCAGCTCCTTCTTTTTATTAAACTCTTTGACTCTTGATTTTACTTTATCTACCCAGTAACTTATAGTCAAAGTCTCCACAGGATTTCCAACAATTCCAGAGGCATCCTGACCATCTACAGATAATAATGTTTGATAGTACAGGGGGCTTTTTTTGATACAAATGTTTGAGTATGTCATAGCTTTTAAATTTGAGAAAAAGCACACATTTTAGAAAAACAACTGAAAAAAGTAGAAATTGGAAAAATTGGAGTAGGTGGGAAAGAAGGGCAACTGAGGTAGTCAGGGCTTTCAGCTCTGGGTGTATTGCTGAATGTTCCTTAATTTTGGCACTTACCTGTTGAGATTGTGAGAACAACCTTCATTATTCTTAGCAGCTAACCTACCACAAAGGTTTGTTCTCCTTTTATAGAGGACTTGTCAAAATACTGTGACAACTAGACTGATTTTAGACAAACAGATCCTGGCTCTAAAAAGACAGTAAGTCTGCAACTCAAACATGGAGGGCAGCCATTGGCACTGGAAGAAGTAAGAAACCACAGATTGTTTTCTCATTGGATGAAGAGCTTGAAGCAACGTAAAGTTAATTGAAGAATTCCTTGAAAGTGAAGTCAGCCTAAAATAAAAGCTTAGGGGTCTATAATTTACTAAATGTGAAAGCTTTGTGAGCAGTAGTGAACATAAAAGTTTGAAAAAAACATTTTAGTAAACATATCTGGCTTGTGTTATATGGACTGTCCTGTTTTAATTATTTGTCCAAATAATGTAGATTTGCAGTATGATCTCTAATTAGGCACAGTTTGATTTATTGAGCTGGCCCCACATAAACCGTGATGTCATGCTGTACTGCTCAAAATTACAGCTCTGCTCTTGCAGTTTAAAGACGATTATTTTTAACTTTGGAATGTTTCAGTTTCGTGCATCTTGGCTTTTAGCTTTGTGAACTTAAGCTGTGCTCTGCTCCTCTCTCCTTCCTCCCCCCAGATCAAAGCAATCTGTTGTAATGTAACCAGAACAAAACCTATTGAAATGGGCTTCTGAACACTCTCAGCTTTAATTCTTGTTGGTAAATAAGAAGAAAGGCAAGACTCTTCATGCTTGCTGTCGGGAAGGTTGAGAAATAGGTACAACACATATTGAATTGTGTTTTGCCAGGTGTCCAGATGCTGATGCCATTCCAGAGCAGGAATGCTTCATTTATGTCTCCAAAAGATCTTAGTTTTCTTTTGATGCCATAATTGAAGAAAAAGAAAAAGAGCGGGGAGGGAAAGCAGGGAAAAAACCCAACTGCACACACAGACATACACACACTCAAAATGGAGGGAGGTGGGATCTGCACTGCCTGCTACTGCAGGTAATAATTATTTACTAGGAATGGGAACTCTCACGCACATAAGTTTTTACTCTTATGTGTTGCATTTTCTGCTTGTTTCCCATTTGAATAGGAAAATTTGCCTTTCCTTAAACCAAGTTCTGTTCCAAATGCAAAAGGAAGCTTTACACAGGAGGATTTCTGCATTTCCCTATGGAGGAGGTCTTCTGCAGCAATGAGCAACATCCCTTCCTACCAGCATTCCTGGTCTGGACTTGTGGGCAAAGGGCCAACACACACCAGAATGTGGAGGAAGGGAGAACTAACTGAAAGCTGGATCTGAGTATGATCTCTCCTGCCAAGCTCATTGAGCGTGTTAAGAAGAGAACAGCATTTCAGGGCTGTGGGAGTCTTTCTGTGGAGGTGTCAAGACTACTTCAGGCAAGGCCCCCATTGCTTGACAGCAAACTCGGGGGGGAGCAAGAATAAAGGCATGGAGGCGTCACAGTTATAGTGGAGGCACCTAATTACCTAGTCATATCAAAGGTGGGAATTGTGTTGGGAGGGCAGTAGCTGTGGCAAAGGAAGGCAGACTCCATTTTCTAACAAAGCAATTTCTGACTGGAAGGGGAAGGTGAAAATACTTTCCTGTGGATTTTAGTGGGAAGATTCCATGAGCTGCTCTTGGTAGTGATTGCAGTGTTTCAGGCTCATGCAGGTTGGGAACAATGCACATTGAGTCATTGCAAAGCTGTACTTCTCATGAGGAGCCTTGATTATATAGCAGCTGACTCAGTTTCTATGCTATAAATTGATTACAGCTTAAAAGACTCATAAAAAGTCATGGGATTTCTTAGGGTTTCTTATAAGGATATTCTCAAATGAGTATCACATTTTTAATATAATCAGTTGTTGACTAATATATTGGTTTTAGATGTGTAACTGCTCGTAGCTGTCCTATAACTATATTCAGTTTAGGTAATGAGGCTTGGAGACGGTGTTGCTGCAGAGGAAAAGGGGAAAGGAGTTCATACCCTTTTGGTGCCAGTGAATGTAAGTGGATGGAAAGTGTGTGCGAGTTTGCTACTGAATCATATGTAGAGTGGAAAGATTGGGTGTCTGCATTCATCTGCTTCTTTTTTGACCTGGCAAAATTGCCAACTGAAACTAAATTCAACCATCTAGAATAAGGTGAAAGCATTATTTTTTTGAACATTTAGGTCTCTGGTTAGCTATCAGTTACAGGGGCCTGTAATGTCTTGATTGTAACATAGTACCAGTAAAAGCAGCCAACATTTGCTTATGAGCAGACCACCTGTCTTGTTTCGATGAAATGAAATTAGCTAAGTGGTAGGTTTCAGATAATTCCCTTGTAAGATGCTCATGTTTTGTCTTGTGTTAGTGTCTGTTTGGGCTTATTTTTATTATCAGTTACCAATCTGAATATAATCTCTTTTCCAGGATGGTAATTAGCATAGTTGAAATCGATCTTGCCCACAGGTCTGAGTGAGGTGGCTGTCATGCACTGTGTGTGTCTGGGCACATGAATGCACGTCTATTGGTTTTGTTGTCACTTTCTTTAGTGGATCTGGCAATATACTTGGTACAGAAACAGTCAGACCTTGAGGAACCTATGACTGACAGCAGATTAATGCTTTTCAGTGTATTAAATGACTGATGCAGGTCTAATTATTTTTTTTTGGCAGTTCTTCTCCTGACACTTACTTGTAGAAACTGGTCTTGGAACTTAGAGGAACAGCTTGCCTTTGAGAGTAATAACAGCTAAAACTGGATGTTCATCCACAAGCTGTCTCACAGCTCTGTAGTTAAGGACTGAAAATACTCTGTGAGGATCTTTAGCCTGCAATGTATGCTGAACTGATCCTTATGGCCAAAAAGTTAAGGGGGTGATGATGACTGTCATGAGAAACAGGGAGGTGGGACATGAACATGCCTGCTGTGATACCTCTGGAATTGCCAGGAGCTGACCAGATGGAAAGTTAATGACACTTTGCAGTTACGATATTTCCAGTAGCTTCCCCTTCCTTTTGCTCTATAATATAAAGCTGTTTAGTGTTACAAAAAAACTCAGTCTCTTCAAGAGCACGTGCCTGAAATTATTTTCTTGATACTGATGCCAAAACCAACTGGGATCACAGCATACAAAAGTACTTGAACAGAGAGGTGCAGGTGATCAAATCTGGTACAAAGGGAGTGTCATGATTGTGGAGTCTTGTGACTGACACAGGGAGGAGCACATCTGGCAGCTGCATAATTTGAACAAGTCCTTGGGCATTAATTAATGGTGTGCTGGTCACATTCAAGGATTTACCACATCTCTTGCAAAATTCTGCCCTCTCATACCAACTTTCTCAGCTGCAATTGTTCCCTGGCTTGTTTTGGTCAAAACAAGCAGGCTCAGAATAACCAAAAAAGTTGAGGGAGCTCATCTGTGCTAATCTGTCTTGGGTGGAAATGACTAGAGAATGATCCTCCAAGCAGCTAGGCGAGTTTGAGGAGTGTTGACCTGCCCTTTGGCTGTGTGTAGGAAAAGAGACATATCCTCTGAGGAAAGGTGACTCCTGGCAGAGGATGCATGCTCACAACCAGTGATGTCTCTGCTCTGCACCTGGGGGCTGTGAAGGCAGGTGCACACAGATTATCACCTGACTGCTGTGTCTGCATTGGTAGCTTGAGTTGGTTAGCAGAGAAGCCGTGATGCCACAGGTCAGAGAGGGGATCTAGGAGAGCTAAGCACCTTTCATGGCTGCACACTTGAAGGCAGACTGCTGCACTTGCTGGCAGAGATAAAATTAGCACAGCTTTGCTTTTGGTGTTTTGTGAGACCACTTCTGACAGGCATAATGGAAGGCACGCTTTTCCTCAAATGCAGCTTTTGCCCAAGTAAAGCTTTGGCTCATTATTGATTATATCTGGATTTCAGGAGGCAGTGCTAAGATGATTCACATTCATTAAGTAAACTTCCAGCACCGTCCTGGGAGGCAGGTTTAGAGAGGGTTTAGAGAGGAGGAAATGCAGATGAGTAACCTTAAGGTGCAAAGGGAATCTGCTTCAGAGCTGAAATTAAACTTAGGCTCTAGGCATTGTGCCTCTGGAAATTCCTACACTGAGTTTCATGTCAACACTGTCCATTACACCACTGT
This sequence comes from Argya squamiceps, assembly GCA_037834095.1. Classification (NCBI taxonomy): domain Eukaryota; kingdom Metazoa; phylum Chordata; class Aves; order Passeriformes; family Leiothrichidae; genus Argya; species Argya squamiceps. The sequence goes on along the minus strand of JBBMKD010000001.1, from coordinate 16,600,386 downwards.
AATTTAGAGTAATTTATAAATCTGTATCTGTGGTGGATATGATTTGCATAAACCGCATCCATTAAAAATAAAAGGACTGCTATCAAAAAATCAAGTAATAAAAAGATCATAGCATCAGTCGCATGGATAGACTGTTTAAGAAAGGGTATCACTTTATATCTGGCTTCAACTGAGCATTGAGAAGCAGATGTATTCGTTGGCCACCTAGTCCTGTCTGTCATTGTAACAGCCAGAGAAAGATCACAGGAACAGGACAAATCTACAGTAATGCCTTTTTTTTGTCGTGTCTTGCTGGTTTTGACAAATCTGCTCAAATTCTATTCTGAACTCTATTTTCAGCTTTGAATTTTGGAAGTTGTGCCTTGTGGTAACATATCCATAGTAATCAGTCTTTTCTTGTGAACTGTATAATTAAGCACACCTGTGTCTCCCTCAGACACATTTTGTAATCACCATCTGCTAGGGGTGTACTGTGATACATACTTGCTTTTGTGAAGTTTCTTTTAAAGCATCTTTTGTGAAGTTTCTTTTAAATTCGTCTGTCCACCATAGCCTAGAAAACTTGAGAAATGTGGTGAGCCCAGTTACAGTGTTCATTCTTTCATTTATTTTATAGAAGAATTAATGGTTATGGAAACTGCCAAATGACCCTGGTCTATAGGAATTTGAAGGGACATAGGGAAGGCCCTTATAAAATGTGGAAGAAGTCATTGGTTTCGTGTTTTCTTCCCAGAGCTCTGTAGTTACCTCCTTGCCATGGGTAGGCTGATCATTTATGCTAGCATCAGGACATGCTTGCACTTAGTAGCTTTTGCATTATCATAGGCCATCCAGTCCATTTAGTAACCTTTGAGAAAAGACTTTTATGGCTTTGCTTTAAGTTCTTGTGTGAGTATTGTTCTTTTAAAACAACAACATCATAAAATGCTTTTATTAAATGTTACTAAAGTGGGTAATTATGTTTTTTTCTAAGATTTTAAAAGCAAAGTTGTGATTTTTATAGTACTTACACTTGATTCTATATGGCTGTAAGGAACAAGGGAAATCAGGAAAACAAATGTCCCCTGGTTTTCAGGGGGAAGATGCAGGCACATGGGTCAAAGAACCAGCATGTTGTTCTCGGAAGAAGCAGTTTCATTTTTCCTATTGTGGACATGCAGTACTAAAGCTGGTTTATGACTGAACAGTCCTAAAATGCTGTTTATTGTCAGTCTCTTCACATCTGAATCATGTTATTCAATCCAGATCTCTTGAAACCACTGTCAGATGTGCAGTATGGATGAAACCAATGGGTGTTCAGCACTCTGATGCTTTTAATTATTGAGGTTAGTTTCACACGTGGAGAGAAAATGCTTATTTCTGTTATCTATTTAGATTTACATGTTGAATGAAAGGTATAGCTGATCTTTTTGGTGAGAAAAAATAATTATGGAGAAAATAGTAGGCTTTTGCTTTGTTTATGCTATGCATTTGGAAACAAGGTAGAGTTGGTTTTATGGATCCCTTTGTAATCATGAATGTATTTCTTTGTTTGCTTGAACAAGTATTTCACTAGGAAACAGTGGCATTTAGTTTCATTGTTCCTTCATCCAAATTTTACGAAGGAGGAGGAGAAAAAGAAACTTTCTGCATTCCTTTCTAGGTACCCTCTCTTCCTGCAAACAAACGTATCCTGATTTTTTATCTGCAGATAAATATTGAGTTATCTTCATTTCTCATGTGCAAATCAAAGGCAAGAGCTTCTCATTCCATGTGTCAAATCAATGGTTAGTATGTGCTTTGTTGCATCCTCACCTGACACACATTGTTTTTGTTTTCCTTTTATCCCTTAATTTATAAAGGTGACTGAAACTTGCAGAAAATACCTTGGTACCTGGAAATTTAACTTTTAGCTGTAGGAATGAAATCTGGTACTAGGTACTGCTTCTTTCCAAGAACCTTGTTGTGCCTGCAGTTTGCAGAGTATTTCAGGAGCTTTTATTTGATCATGTATGGATGAGCTTCTGATTTATTTTTCTTGGTTATAGATATAGTATTTGTCAAGTATAAGTAATGAAAAATGAAAGAGCTATACCAGAGAAGCAGGAGTTTAATTTCTGTTTGGAACATGTGCCTAGTCATGATTGTGAAGGTTCTTTTTTCTGCTCTTCTGGGTTTTTTTTAAAATTCATGGCTAGAACATCCCCCATGCTGTAATACTTTCCATTTGCAGAGCCCTCTGTTTGATGATTGCAAGCTGCTCTGTAAACATTTTTTGGTCTGACAGTCATTTTTCAGAGTGTGGAGCCCTCTCCATTTTTGGTGGGAATGCAGCTAAGTGATTTGTTTGGGGTCATGCAGGGTATCAGCTAGAGCATCTTGGTAACATGGATTTGTCCATTTTTTGCTTTTCTGATGTCTTTATTGTATTTTTTACGCTACATTATACATTACATAGTATAGTGCAGCATACCTGGAAAATAACTAGAAAAATGTTTTGGGCTGAAAGTAAAAAGTTTGGAGAATAACTTGAAAGAGTTTGGAGTAAGTAATCATTTACACATTTTAAAAATGATGGTCATTGAGAATAATAGATAAACTGGACTAGTAGATGAACTGTACACTAAAAGTCTTATGAAGATACTTTCTTTTGTATTATTTTAGATCATACACAGATGCTGTATATTGCCTATATATACACTTGAGTTTTTAAAATTCCAGAATAGAAAATGTTAAGACATTTTGATCTGTGTGGTCTTTCTCTTTGCGTTTGATGGTTTGTTTTGGTTTTGTTTTGGGTTTTTTTTTTTGTGCGTGGGGGTTTTTTTGGTGCATGGGGGTTTTTTTGTGTTCCTTCCTTTTCTCTGTTGGATACAAGTGCAATACTTCCACTGCTGCTAAGTGTAAGCAAATCTTGCATACCACAAAGGTGATAGGCAGAGGGGATTGTAGCTGAACACAGGAAATAGTATCAGTTCTAGGTATGTAAGGAAGGTCTTGCGGAAGAATTTTGGTGCCCCTAATAAAGAGGAGCATTTAATAACAATGGAGTTTCTTTCTTCCCTTTTTCCTCTTTGATTCTGGTAGTTACTGTGGACCATTATTTCTGTTGCTGTTTCAATACTTGTGTTTATGGAAAGATATCATCACTTCCAATAATACTTTTGTATAGATGATGGTATTCCCTATATGTTAAATAACTTGAGAATTTCAGGAAATTCAATCATGTAATCACAGGGGATTTTCGCATTGCTTTTTGTGGGTAGCAGAACTCCTTAAAAAGGAGTTCCTCAAGGCTGTTGAGAATATTTTAAAAGATGAGTTAAGTGAACCATTAGTTCAGTTACCACTGGTATTCAATAAGGAAGAGAGCAGATGTGATAGTGGTTTGGGAGGCAGCTGAGGTAACATCTAGGAACATCTGGTGGATGTTTCCCTAGCAGCTGAAGGAACTACACAGATGCTAAACATTTTTTCCCCATGTTCTGCCCAACTACTCTTATGATGTTTGTATGTTTGTGACTAGAAAGGACACCCATCTCCCCCAGTTCCGACTTGTATTTGCATCAGTGAAAGTTTGCCTATGAAGCTGAACAGAATTATTTGAAGGATTTGAAAATGCTTTGCTTAAAATTGCATCAATGTAATAAGAAAACTTTTGGCCATTTCTCTCCTGCACCCACTGTATGTAAGGGAGTCTGTACTAGCTTGTATTAAAACTTCATATTTCACCCCAGGTCACAGGCTTTGTTTTACTAATCTACAGCCAGCTCTGAGCCATTAATGTATGTCGAAACAGTTTCAACTTGGCTGTTACCTGTTATCAGAAACTTTGAGCTGTTTTTTTATACATGTTCTTGACATGAAAATCTGAAGGTTGGTTTCTTGGGTTTTGTTTTGCAAATAACAATGAGTTTTACGAGCTGTTAAGTTGATTGTTGCAACTGAAAAGGTAAAAACCAAATAATTTTACTGTCTTCTTTTGAGAACTCAACCTCATTAAAGTTATGAGAAGAGCTGAGACTGTTACTAAACATTTTTTTTGTTTGTTTTCAGTAGCATCTTTTTGCAAGTGTTTTCTGAAACCTTATCAGTCAACCATCACACTTGTACAAGTCACATGAACTCATTCCCTCAAATGAACAGACTGAGAGCAGATGTTCCTATGAGTTTCAAAGCAGCTGCAAAGCTGTCTGGAGTCCCAGCAGCACAGTCACATGTTCCAGCCTACCTGGGCAGAGCTAATTTACTGTTGGGTGCAGTTTCCATTCAGAGTGCCATGTCGATGGGCAAGAGCACAGACTGTCTTCAGAGCTTCAGATTTGCTGTGATCTTTCTGGCTTACATTGGCCATTTAGGTTGTTCAGTGTCTAATGAAACCTGTGAAGAGACTGCTGTGGGCTGCCCTGTGGTTAGAGAAGCTAGTAGAGCTCATTCTCAAATATGCAGTCCCTTTTGCTCAGCCTGAATGAAAATTGGTTGGTGGAGCAAGCTAAATGTGGGTGGGATGGAGTGGGATGCCCTCTGGCATGACCATGAAGAATTACCAGAGACCATGCACGTGTTGTCATCTGAGAAATCTTGTTTAGAAATTTTCCAAGAATGCATAATTTGAAGCCCACGTTATCACACCTCTTGACCATCCCACTTAACAAGTGGAAGGCTTGGCCTTGGTGAGCCACGAATGTGCCACATTTAGCTTACTATGATGATTTGCATTTAACTGATTGCAAATGCTGGCTCCAGGCTCCAGCAGGTGCTTACAGCACTGTCTGTGGAGTTTTCCTGCCAGCTGAATCTAGGCTGAGTGGAAGGAGGAGATTCTCTTCTATTTATTAAATGGTGTTTTAGATCAGTCAGAGTAGTTCTTAGATATGTTCATTTTTTTTTCTTGCTATAAAGATCCATCCAATTCTTCTTGTGGGACTAAGGCAATTCAAAATTCTGAGTTTGTTGTCATGTTTCGAACTCAGCATAGCTGAGGATTTTGAGCTACCATGTACTATCTCCATTGCCCCCAAATGGAGGAAGAATAGGGAAGAAAAGCCCTTAATGTTGGTGGTTGCAGCCTGAAGAGTGTTATGCCACCCTCTGCAATAATTATGTCTCATGAATGTATTCTTTTGTGCTTTTGTTTTCTTTCTACTCTCTTCTGGCTTACATTTTTCTACTTTGTGTTTTCTGACTACTAATTGCAGTGTGCTTTAGAAACAGTAATATGAGCAGTTGCTAATTAATAAGAAGAAACTAAACGTTCATATATTTTAGTGAGTCTCACTTGCCAGCAACTTTAACCACATAACCAATTTTGGGAGAGAAAAGAGGGAACCCCCTTCCCCATGAATTCTTAATTACAATAAATGAGTTGCTGTATTATTAGGAATGTAACCTAATGGCCACACAGTTAAATATTTACTTGCAAGTTTATTTAGTACAGCTTGCTTTCTTTTCAAGCTACAGATTTCTACATTGCATCCTTTATTCAACTGTTTGGTCTTCCTAAACTCATAATCTCTGTATCTGTGATGTTAAAGAAACCAGAGTGTGAGGTCAAAATTTCCATTACATAGCCAGAGAGGAATTTCAAGGAACAATGCCAAAATCACTTAAAAAAATAAATTTACAGGAAGGATGACTCATCAATCAACAATTGCTGTTCTAGAAAATAGAATTACTTATATATGTTTTGGACACAGAGATGGACAAAATGCACCCTGACAGGCAGGGTTAGATCGGGACGATTTGTTTGTTTGTTTCCAGACATTTTTACCTTGACCTATGGTTCTTTTTCATCCTTAAGGAGGACCTTAAGTAGCACACAGCTTCCCATTGCCAGAATCATTGCCTCTCAGAACTACAACTATCTAGGAAAAAGAAAAAGATTTTCTTGTTTCTTGCACTAATTAGCTAAGCAACTGAAGGACAAGAGGAATAGTCTCCTCCTATACTTAACTGCTCTTGAAACTTAATGTGAGGCCACCTGAGAGATGAAAATACAGCCTCTTATACTTAACGGAGGTGACAGACTTCTGCTTCAGTATGGAGTAATATGAGCATGAAAAATATGTGACAAAAAGCAGATTGCCCTCTTCTAAAAAAAGTGAATAAATAGCACACAAGCGTGAAAACTTCCGAGAGGAAATATGTTGAGCTATGGCAGTGTCTCTGGAGGAGTGTGGCAGGCCTGCTGGCTTTTTGTGTCATGCCAGCCCTTCAGTGGGAAAGGCTCTGTGTTTCTGGTCTTCCCTCTCCCTTGAGCCACACAATCTTTTTGCTGGGTTAACTTTAAATGTGAAGAAATGAATGAGTAGTGTGACTTTAAAGAGATGGCACTGGAGATGAATCTGGCACAATCCTAGGGTTCTTTCTGCAACCATGTTGTCTTTCTGCCCTGAACAGGGAAGAGGGAAGGAAATGGTGTAACCACTCACTGTCTCTCTCTCAGAGGGCAGACTGGAGATTTGCACGGCTGGATGTTTCTCCCTGACAAAAGACATAATGATTCTGTAAAGCTTTCCTGCTCATGAGACACTTCATCAGAGTAGCATACCAACTAAAGGTGTGACTTCTGACTTCATTGCCTTTTAGCCTTAGAAAACATTTAGTCAATACTGTAGTTATTTGTAAATAGGAAGCACACTCTTGTACCCTGCATTATACATGTTGTTTTTACAGATTTTCCTTTGCAGTCACATTCTTTCCTGGAATAATAGTGTGGCAACCTTGACAGTACATGCTTTTTGAAAAGTCTCTTTTGTGTGATCTGCAAGCAAACCCTGTCTGCTGTATGTGTTTTTACTGCATTTAAGTTTGATGCTTCCCTATGTTAGTGTTATGAAGACGTTAGCATATTTAGAGCTGACTTCACATATTGAAGCAGATAATGTTTACAAGAGGGCAGACTGCCTGTTTCTTCTGGAGCTTAAACCTGTCAGAACCTCAGGGACATCTCTCAGTATTGGTGGGTAGGGTATTGCAGGTAAAGGGTTTGCACTTCTCACATTCAGTACATTTGAAAATCCTTGTGAGAAACAGCTGAAGCCTTTCTGGGTAGAGGATGTGTCATTGACCTGTTCTCTGTTTCTTTCCTCTGATGTCAGATGTGTTTACAGCACGGCAGTGCAGGGTTCAGTGCATGTTAGCAAACAGCTTAGTGTGGGTAATATGACTGGGGACAACAGTGATGTGGCTGCAGAGTCCTTTTGAGGGTTAAATGGGAATGCTGCAGAAATTCCTTCACCCCAATCTCTTTCTCCTTAGAGTTTGGGTTTCTGAATATTTGTTTTTAATGTGTTAGTGCAGAGAATTGGATCATGGATGACATTTTTGAGTGATGGCTACAATACTTGCAGCTTTCAGAACACAGTATGGGGGCCATCTCTTGGCTTAGCCTCACCCTAAAGGGTGGTAAGTAAATGCACCAAAAGAGTTTCTCCCAGTCTTCCTCAAGAAATATTCCCTTTTACCCCTAGAGGCTGGAGAGCCTAGCAACTATCTCTGTGTTTTATTTTCCTTAAGATGCCGTGATACCATGGTGATGAGTTATTAATAAACCTCCAGGCAGATGGAGAGAGCTTTTAACTGAGAATAACCATATATGAACAAATGTCATGATTTGGTCTGTTGGGCAGAGCAGCTGAGCATTTAGTGCAAAAATACGACTTAATCTGCAAATAAATCAGAGCAGTCTTTTTGCTTAAATGTCACAATTACACCATGTTTATGGAAGAGCGAAGGATTGTTAAGCACTGCATGGATTATTTTAAGTATATGAACATAATGAATTAGAGTTGAGACTTTTTTTTGTCAGATTTGTTGCATTTCTGAACATATTATGAGCTATTATAAGTGCAGTGACAGTTCCCCATACAGCACAGTGCTCTGCTTTGATGGCACTGACTCAGAATTCTGTAAGTCTTTATACTAATGTGCAGTAGTCTCTGTAACAGTGACACTAATCCCCTCTTCTAATATGGAACTTGAGTTAAAAAATCTGTGAAATGAAAGCTTGAAAGCAGATTTTGGGAATTAGTAATTTATAAACCCTCAATCTGTCATCCATACCAATAGAAATGTCTTTATAGTAACAGAGCAACAGGATACTCAAATTAGGAAAAGCAGTGAAGCCTTGAGGATTTAGCGCTTTTTTTGTTGTTAATTTGTGAATGACATTAATTGCATAACAGGAGCAGCAAGAGATTGGTTATAAGTGGTGTGAAATTGTTATATTGCCCTACCCAAATGATGCATCCTTAATCTCTTGTGCAATTTTACTGTGCTGCAGTCAGCCTACATTGTGCTTCAGCTGTTGTTAAAGGTTTGAGGTAACAATGTCTTACATAGCAACATTGTGGGCTTCTTGAATTTCTCACTTATCAGCTGCCAATGAGGAAAAAAGCAGCCATCTCCATGGATGTGGAAAGCTGGACAGAACATTTCTTTTTAATATTTCACTTAACAATTTCAGATGATTGTATTTATTGAGAGAATAGGCCCTTAAGATTCTCCAACTGCCTTGACTTGCAAAAGTTTGTTCCCTGTTTTGTGGCCTTGAGCAGAAATTGAGCTGTAGCTGTGAAAACCCCCAGGTAAACAGATAAGAAAAACCATTATGGGCATTTTTGATGTCTGTAACACCCAGTGATTTAGATAATGCTGTGTTCCCTTACACACATTGTGAGAGACATTGTCTGTGGCCAGTATTCTATTTCAGTATGGTACAACCCTGATTGGAAGCCTGTGACTACTGGGGTGGGGTAGAGTGGTGTGTGTTCATTGGGTGAACAGCATTTAGATCATAGTGTCAATCTATCACTATCAATCCCATTGAAATTTCATGGAATTAAATGTGTCATTCATGAGAAATTAGAAAATGTTATCAATGATAACCATATTTCTCTCCTATCCTCTTTCCTCTCTGCTGTGATCATCTATGTTGGTTAACTGGAATTTCTTCACACTGAAGAACTGAGAGCAAAATTTACATGACCTCTCAACTGAGGTATTTGTAAAATATAGGTGAAGTGTCAAGAACTGCTGTGACTTTTTATTCCATATGGGGATATGAGGGATTTTGTGAAGCATTCCAGCAGAGTGAGACAATCAACAATCTTTCTGCTGTGTGCGTGAGGTTGTTGGGGTTTTTTTCATGTTAGGAATGCTACTTCTGAGTAAAAATCTTTCTTTTTTGTTGCTTTGGGGTTGTTTTTACATTTGTTATTGGGTTTGGGTGGGTTTTTTTAGCAAATAAAGACACAAAACAAGCTGTTCCATCTGTAAAATGTACTGTTGTTCTCCAAAGAAAACCTTTTAGTAGAAAGATGCTGGAAAAGGGACAGTCTTGATGAAGCAATTGTCAGGGAAACTAGGGGAGGAAGTGTATGGCATGAAGACATATTGATTTTCTTTGGAGCAACAATGTTCTTTTGCTTTTGAGGTTTCATGAATTCACAGGATAAAATATTTCTTATATAAGCCCATCTCCCTTTGCCTATGGGAAGAATTTTGTCTAGATTTAGCCTTGAGTGTACCCTTGCTGCTTTTGTCTCTGACTGCATTGTGGTTAAAAAAAAGGAGATGAGCCATTATAACACGTTATTTTCTTGTGACTATGTCAGGTTGGAGTTCTCAGAGGTGTTGGGCTGGGTGCTGTCCACTGTGCCAGGCATCCTGTGGAGCTCTGCTTTGTTGCAACTCCTCTGTCCCTGCTTTATTGTAAAGAGCCACACTGGCACGTTGTATCATAGAAAAAGGGAACGCATTTCTCTCAGCAGCCAACTAAGTGTAAGTTCAGGGGTTTACCATGCATTATTTGGCTGTGCAAAAAAGCTCAGAGAGATGACAAAGGAGTACAGGACATGACGTAAGATACAGACACATGCAGTGGGACTTAAAGGAGCAGTAAAACAAATGCAAGTTAGAGTTGGGGCAGTGGCGTTTCCTGTGGATTTAGGCACAGTATTTTTCTTCTCTTGAAGTAAGCTACTTTAAGAGAAGCCATAAACACAACAAACCAAGGAGCAATTTAAGGAGGTCAGGCATTGTACATGAGAATCAAAGAACTCGGTAGTGAACAGTGTGGCTGAGGAGTTATTCCCATCTTATCTTAATGATGTGAATTTGGTGTGCAGGTGGAGGCAGACATCCACTGGAAAAAGAGTTTGTGATATGATTTGGAATAATTTTTCTTACAACTCATTATTTCTCCAGTTTACAAATTACTTCACCTTATTTGGGTCCTGGACACTTACTACCTGAGAAGGAGTTGTTACTATTTATAATTTGGAGGTTTTTTCTCAGGCTGCTGTGATGTCTTAAGTGCTTCTGTAAAGGAGGAATGCAATATGGAAAATACTATAAATTGTAAAATAAATTAATGAGGGAGTTGCAATAGAGATGGCAATATGCATCTGGTTTGAAAACCATTGATAGTGTGGTAGAAAGTGTTTTACTAAAGGTATACTGTAGAGCAAGCAGTAATGCTAATGAAGTGCAAATGCACAAATGAATTTTTAAGGTAATCAAGGAAGCAGTGCATTCATTAGTTGGATAGAAACAAGGCAGTTTTATTAAAGGTGCAATTTGAAGTGGACTAGACTGATGTTAATTGCCTGTATTATGGGATAAGTATAATTTTGTGTCATAGCCATCTCCTCTATTGTTTACTGTGAATTTTGTAAAAGCTGCAAAATTGCTTTCTCCTAGGGCAGTTGATTTCTTTTACAAAGAGCAGAAGCTCTCCTACCTTGGTCTTTTACATTGTACTGGCAGGCAGCAAATTCCAAATTCAAACCTTTCTTTAATTTTCAGCAATATGACATAAAAGGACATTGCACATAAAAGGCTGAGCCTTTGCATGTGGCTCCTGGTATAAAGAGTATTACAGTAACAGAAATGCCCTGGTAATAAATTTATGTGAATGGTAACCATGTGTCTCTGAATGCCTCCTGTTTCTCATTCAAGTTAAACGTTGCTCTATCAATACTTGCCAGATATCTTGCACTCTCATGTCTCTGCAATATTTTTAAGCCTTTTGATGCCTTTCAGTTTTTGAAGTTATCGTATTATTTTTAAGATCCTTAAATTAGGTCATAACAAAAATATTTCTATTTATCTAATCCATTTCCCTGTCTTCAGACTGCTTGGTGTACTGGAGCATGTAATAAAGGAGGGAGATTTAAACAGCTTCCTTCAATATGAGGAGAAAATTCTCTGAAAATCACAAGTTTCCTTGAAAAACTGAAGGTTTTTCAACTGATTGCAGTGTTATGATTAAAATTCCTTGCAGGGGGTAGGATTTGTAGGTTGCAGAGCTAGCGAGTCATTTCCAATCCTTGGGGGAAAAAAAGGGGGGGAAAAGGGATTTCTATGACTGTTGTGTCAAAGTTGTGTCTCATATCAGTTTTCCAGGTGCATTTGTTCGATTCAGGTTGGAATCCAGTAGCCATCCAGTTGGCACTGCTCACAGAAAGAATGGAGGAGTTGTGCAGGGTTTTTTTTAATCACACCAATTATCATTTCTTGGTAATCTCACACCCTGTCGGCCAAAACATGAGCACATTTCCCTTAGTGCTTGTGATTGTTCTCTTACATGTGGTGAGGACCCTGCTTAGGTGGGTGAGAGCTAACAGTAATTCCCTCATCACTTTTGCTCAAAGCTGCAGTTGCTGAGGGCAGACGATATTCACAGCTTGAAATACAGGAACAAGCTTTTCAGACACTGCTTTTGTCCTGGAGTTACTGTCCATCCAATTCTGCCCTTGCCCTGACTATTTAGTGAACACCTTTTGCTACCAGTTAGGTTGTTCTGCCTTCACTTTCAAGTTGGATTTATTCAACACAATGGGTAGAGCTCCTAAGTAAAGATCTCATTACGAGGCAGTGACCCGATGCAGCATTTTGTCTGGATCCTGCTTAATTTGAGATAAGCAGTGCTTTTCTCAAACAAGGCCTGACTGTACTCAACATCTATTAAAAGCACCCTCTAGTTTAAAAACAAAAAAGGTCTTCTGGAATCACGTAGTCTTCTGAAATGTCTCAGAACTATTCAAATGCTGGCAGCCAGCATAAAGCCTTTGCCTGATCCTAATCTCCAGAATGCAACAGGCATCATTGCCTGGCTATTTTCAGCCAGTTCTGTGTACTGCACATCTAAAACTAGAACAAAACTGTCACTGCTCTGCTTTGCTTTCCAACCCCAACTGCTGAACTGGCCCTGTCCTTCTTTTTTTTCCTGTTTTTTTCCCCTCTTCAGATATTTAGAACTAAATCAGGCACTTCAACCCAATGTGTTTTTTTTGTTAAGGTTGCAATGTGAGAAGTGTGACATTTCTGTTGGCAGGTGTTTGATTCCTATACTTCCTGATCTTTGAATTAAATAAGCAGCTGCTTCAGTAAGGTATTTATTGATATCCGTAATTCCCATATTCCCATCAGCCTTTCAGAACAAACCTGAGTGTATTCTAGAAGCTTTTGTGGGCTTTAATCCCAGACTTGGTGATCTTCCATGGACTGTATAGCTTCTGATTGTTGCTTGTCTCTGTCTCCCTTCAGCATCCTACATTTATGTTTCCTGCTTTGCTTTTATTCCAAACTCTAAACTTTGCTTTTATTTGTACCTTCCTTCTAGAAAAGAAGCAAAGGTCTCAATAGTTGGGCTGTCATTTATGCCAGAAGCAGAATACTTAGTCCTTTAATTTTGTGTCATTTGCTCTGATACATAATAGGTGAAGGAACCTCTTTACTATGTGGGTAGAAAAAGAGGAGAAAAGTCTATTGTAATTTTTTTTAATGTTAAGGAAAAATTGGTAAAGGTGCAGGAACACAGGGGAGAAATGCAGGAGTCCTTGAGCATGAGAGAAAGAAAATTTCAAGCTTACAATACACAGCTCAGTGGAACTGGGCAGGGAAGCACAGAAAGCATGAGGAAATGTACATTGAAAGATTTCGAGGCAAGCTGGAAAAATGTATGTGAGGATATAATGCTTACTAATAGTGCCTATTATATATATATACACACACATCAAATAATAAGTGATATATTAAATAAAATTTAAAAAATTGAAGTCTGTTATGCAGATGTAGAAAACAGAATGGCATGTGGCTGGAACTGCCCGTCCCAAGGATCTTTATCTTGCTTGCCCTGTCCTGCTGTCACACATCAGTGTTTGCAAAACTGGTGAGGGACAAAGAGAACAGTGTATTTGGTGGACAGTGTTCTGAAAAGCTAAATTTGACTGTTTCAGCAATATATTGAGAAAATATCAGTTGACCCATCCACATGGTCTTCCATGAATTTGGCCCTTGTATTTCTCTAAAAAATTTTTTTTGTTGAATTTAGGTGGGGATTTGGTCTCATCTCTTTTTTATATAAACCCACAGAATAAAGACATTCTAGGTTTGAGGTTCCATCCACCTGGTTCAGATTAGACTTTTTACATCACTAAAATAGGATTTTATGGCTTTCCTACTATAACTTCATTTGAGTGCTTTTAAAAGCATTTTTTTAATTGGACATGATAATATTTGAGGCAGAATTTTGGCTAATTGTTTAAATCTGCACTTAGACAATTGTTAAAACGAATGCTATTTTTGTTATGTAATATTATAAACCACACATGCCCTATAGTCTCTTCTCTAATTAGGAAACAATTAAAATTACAAAAAGTCTACTTCTTGACACCAAATTTTAATGACTTTATGCTTGATTCGTGTTACAGCAGCTCAGGGGAATGCTAATGGGACATTTTGATCCCTTTAAAAACTTCTATGAATGCCCATGCAGGAACTGAATATAAATATTCTTTCAGTCTAAATCACTATAGAGTTGAACTGCAAGGACTGCTCCTGACCTCGGCTGCCTCATTTGTAACATTGTACAGTGTGTGGTTGTCACAAGGTAAAACAGCACAGAAGTCGACTGACAGTTTTTCAGACCCCATAACAGAAAAGAATAGAATGTCTGATTTACATAATTGAATAGATTTCTAAGATATTCAGGTTTGGAGACTGAATTTCTATGCAGACCAAGCTTTTACACTGGGAAATAAGACTCACCAATATATTTCATATTTGCCTATACACCACAGTATTCACAGCACGTTTTTTAAATTCACTTCAGTTCAACTTCCTTTCATCTTAATTATATATTAAAACACAAATACCTACAGGCCCAAATAATTCTCATTGTGGACTGCAGATTTTTTTCCTTTTTAGATGATGGAAACTGCCTAGAGTCCTAAGACAATGGAAAGTTTCAAGACTTTATGTACAAAAGTCATGGAAGAAATACTGGAGTGTGCCCTCAGGCTAATTATTTCATTCCCTCCCTTTCTTCCTCATAGAACAGATGTATCTCAGACCATGGTCTGAGCGTCTCTTGAAGTATTGCTTGCACTTCTAATATAGGCTTTTGCCTTTTTGTTAAGGTGCCTAGGTTGGACAGGAGTTGAGGGTGAAATTGAGGTCATGGTTCAGCCTTCTACCAGCTCTGTGACACTGCCCATGCAGAGTCATGATTCATCCTTCCATCAGTTTTGTCTTCCAGTAGCTCTGAGAATGTCTACATAATAGCTTAGAGCAGGGGTGAAGTGTTCATTAGAATGTTGCTCATGCCCAAAAGCCTTAGGCAGCCTGACTGATCAATTCTCTCTGGGCTTCCATGGCACAAATTATATCTCTATTGTGTGAGGATCTTTAGTTCTTCTGTCTACATCTAATACTCTTTTCTCTTAAAAATCTTCAACTGGATTTGATCTCTTCTCAGTCTTGAGATAGATTGGATTTACCTAAACTACAAGCACAGCAAAAATCAGTACTGGCTGACCACATTGTTTTAGTTTGTAGGGCAGATGGGATGCAAACTCCATTTTATATACAGTCATCATTTGCCCAGATGTGAAGGTCCACATACTCAATTCCTGACTTTATTAAAGCACTTGGACATGGTAAGACATTAATCAGGGCCTTCATATAAATATGGCTATTTCATGGCTTTGTTGGAGTTAATGTCCATCTTGAATTTGTTGAAATAGTTCCTCTTATGAAAGATTTGGTCTTGTACTTGAGCTGAAGCTGGACAAGCTCCAGTGAGTGGCTTTCCATACAGCCAAATCCACAGTGCTAGGCATCATGTAGTGCTTGGAGGACTTGAGTGAAAAGAAAGAAGAGATGACATCAGGACGCAAGTTCTCTGATCCAGAATTTGTTATAGTACTAATCTGACTTCAAATCATGATCCTCTTTTATTGTCTGGGTGGATATAATTTTTTACCCTAATAAAAATAAGGGTTGCAGTAACTATGACAAGGATTTGAGGTTGGAGGCCTGAATTCCAATTTGTTTCTGACTGACAAATGAGAAAATCGGTGAATGATTTTTTAGCTCAGAGTTGCTGTATTCCTTGTTCTCAGCAACTCCAGAATCCTTTGCAGCCAAAACTGCTGTTGTCAGACTTCAAGGACTGAATCCAAGAGATATAGTTTTCAAATTCTTCCCAACTGGAAGCTGTTTATTCTTTCAAAAAAGCTCACATAGGAATGGAGGGTCTCGTTTATCCCCCACAGCATTAAGTTCCCCATACTCTTACACCACATTTTTGCTACTTTGAGAGAGTCACTCTCCCCAGGTGGATTACTAACAAGGTTGGTATATGAGCTAATAAACTGCTCTGTGTTCCATAGTCACAGCTGAGCTGCTCCCATACCTGACCCTCACAGAGCTATTGCAGTGTGTCTAGACATGTCTTTGGCTCTGTGTTAGTTGCCTGCATGCAGTGGGAGCTCTGCATTCTCTTCCCTTGCAACATCTTCAGCTTTTTCCTCCTTTCCAGCTTCTCTGTTGCATTCATACGAGAACAAAATTCTGTCATTTCATCCTGCATGCTTTCTCAATATTGGCTGCTAGATAAATAGCGTGTACTTCCTGTTCATTTGTTGTCTTAGACACTGATTTTGCTTGCTTTAAATGACTTTAAGGTTTGGCAGGGCTAATATTATAGTGACAGTTGTGTTCTTTCACCAAGTTCTTCCTCTTAGCTTGACTGCTTTTCTGTTCCAGGGGAGAGCAATAACTAATTTTCCTTTTTTGCTTTCACTGCTCAGCTTGATGCTAATCTGCCAGCATTTCTTTCTCTGAGCACTTACTGTCTGCCCAGCCTCAGTCTTGCTTCCTTTATTCTGACAGCTGCTCCAGACTTGACTTCTTTTATGTCCTTCACATATTTGTGTGTGTGTCATCTTTGTTGGTGCCTTTGATGTTTGGCATGACCTTACCTCATGAGATCTCTGCTTGAAGGAACTTGCCTTTCCAGTGGCCCAGAAGGCACCAAAGAAGCAAATGAAGGGGAGGAATCATCTGGAACCAATCAGTTCATGGGCTTGTTATTAGCAAATAGTTGTATGTCTTATCCCTTTTCCCAAGTATGGGACCCTGTGCAACTTCTTACGTTTTCATCCTACACCTTGCACGCTCTGGCTGCATCTGCACTGTCAAGAGTGACCAGGTGCCAAAATGGAATGGGACTTGTAACTGAATGTTTTCTTTGGTTTAAGCAGCTGGTGGATTTCTTCTCCCATTAGGTTACAATCTTGTTTTTAAGGATAAACATACTTGAGATGCCTTTCACTCTCCCTTTGCAAGAGGCAAGTATTTTTTCCCCAAAAAATATGAGGCAATTAGGTTTTAAAAATGCTGCATTTTTAGACCAATTGTGGTGACTTCATCCTGGAATTATAGGGGGGTTCCAAAATTATATTTTATACAGTGAGGTTAGAATATGCATCCTTTCACTGTGGTATTTTAAAGAACTGATAGGGAGACTTCTACATGCAATTCAGCATTTCATAATTATATTGTATTGAATTTAGAGTATTTGGTCAAGAAATGGGATTATGAATAAATTAGTGGAGTAACTTCATTGCCAGCTGCTTTGAAGTAGTGCTCAGTCATTTAATTTGACATGAATTTTTAATAATGATTACACCCTGTTTATTGTATTTAATTCCACTTGGTGTGGATTCTTTGACCTCTGTGGTCTGTCGGTGACAGAAGGATTTTGAGATGTGAAACGGTTTACTTTCTGAACTTTCATTTGCTTTGCACTTTATTCCTTTTAATAATTAAATGGTTGTTTAATATCTGAGGTTGAGACTAGAGGCATCTCCTGCATAGTTGAAGTTTCTCAAAGGAAAAGACATAAGATCTGAATACCCTGAACTATTCAAATTAGTGTAATTTTCTTGGTGATAAATAGCGCCCTGGAAAGTATCAGTTAAATCAGTCTTAAATCTTTAAGAGGTAATTTTGACAGGGTTCTGCAAATGTAGAAAGTTCAACAGAGTAACCAGAGAAAGGTTCCTAATGAAATCCTGGCTTTGGTGGTGAAAACGTCTGTGTAGTTTTAATAAAAGCTTGATTACACTGCATTCATGAGGATTTCTGCAAGTCTGCCCTGATGACATATAAACTTTAAATTAGGCATAGTCAATAAAAAGCCACCTAATATGGTTTCATATTTTGAGAGGTTTCCCCATAATTGCCCCAGCTAGTTAGTCTGTTTTCTAACCATTTTGGCATCTGCATGTGCTGAAAGAAATCATCCTGGGAAAGATGGAGCTTGTACGGCTTGTAATGATGTGAAGTGACCTGACAGAGACCTCCCCCCTGCTGCCTCCTTATTTAGTGACCTTCCACAAGTGATGAGACAGCAGCCTTCTCCCAGCAGCTGTTTTCTAAATTTGGTCTGGCAAATGGCATCGTAAAGGTGGCAGGTGAGGTTAAGAGATCTGATCAGAACATACTGATTTAACAGCCACCAAAAGGTACAAAAGAATATAAGGAAAAACAATCAAGTGCTGTCTCTTTATCATTGTATCAGTTTTCTATGCATGGTCCCTTGTGAAAGCTTTTACTGATGGCTTTCAGCTATGTATCATTATAATACCTCCAATAAGCATTACATAATAGGAAAAATATGCTACATTGAGCAGTGAAACTGGTGTTAGCCAGTCCTGTGGCCCATATCAAAATGCTCTCACTAGTATTCCCTGTAACAACACTTCCTCAGATGTAATGGACTACAGCATATCATCAAGTAAGAGTTCATACATCCACTTTAATGTTTTTTGCATGTCCCTGATACAAGTAATGGCTGTGACTACTCAAGAGAAAAAGAATCCATTTTTTCTCTCTATAATAGTTCAGACAATTTTCAAGCATATTCTCTGCCATTGCCATGTTTGCATGGCTAAATAGGCAAATACCTTATGTGTTGATTCTCTCAGGCACTGAGGAAGGGGAAAAAACACAGTGATGATAAAACCACAAGAATTAACTAGAACAATTGGGTAGACAGTAGCACTTAATTAATGGTGTGGTTTATAAGAAGAAATCTGAAGAATAGGTGCATCTGAGGTGCTCTGAGTAGGTTGGCAAATCCTTATTTCAGAAACATTTCGGATGTTAGAAGCATTGGAAAGGATCTTCCCTCTTTACTGTAGAGTGATATATCGGTATACTCTTGGGCTGGAAATACAAAGATGTCATTGGAAATCAGACCTGCTGACTGGATGTGTCAGACCTTCAGTCTAGGGTAAGTCAGGCATTCAGGTGCTTACCTGAAATGTAGCTCCTGTACTCAACTTTTGTCATAAAATTATTCTTAATTATTTGAATTCTCCTTACATTAAAACATTGTATTCTTTAAGGTGCTAACTGGAAAAAAAAGAAAAGGTCCCTCTGGTGTCTTTATTTGGATGGCTATTTCCTGTGTTTTCTTAGCAGCATTAAAGCATAGAAGTTATTTTCTGCATGGGATTGAAATGTTGCAAGCTCTCTACAGGTTACAGATTTTCAGTTGTCATCTTGAAGAGTTTTGAAGACTGTTATTACAGATACAGGTTTACAGATCTTTTGTCATAAAGCTTCAGTATAAAAAGTACACTGAAAAACTAATATATTCCAAAGATGTTGAGTTGTAAAAGGCACATGCCTCTATGTATGAATGATAGTTTTGGCCAAATGCAACATAATGTAATAAGTATTAATGTAATGGATGATTAGATTTGTCACATTTATGACACAATGAATTCTAGCACACAGGCACTGTAAAGGAGAAGGTGACTAGTGGCAGTGGACAGATGGACTTCTAAATGCTTGCAGTGACAGCTGGAGAGGACCATTTTTGTCATGATTTTTATTTTCATTTACATTTTAGATAATTATCTGAGAGTAAATTGAGCCTACAAAAAAAGTTATGAAGGATCATAACTTATGGAGGATGGAGAAAGGCATTATTCTGTAGCTACAAACAGGCTCCATCAGGCACTCAGGACCTGAAGAAAAGTTGACAGTTGTACCTGTAGCTGTGCATGGTGTTTGCTCGTAGTGTGGGAATGATTTATTTCAGCTGGCTGAGAAGCTCAGCATCTGCAGAGTGTTCATGGGTCATCACTTTCTAAACATTAGCAGGCACCCATCCTCATGTTCAGGCCTTGCTCTGCTCCTGCCAGGCAGAGGGGTGGGAAGGGCAGCCCACAGGCCACGAGTGCATTGCAGCAGTGGCTGCTGTAAACATTTGTCTGCTTCAGCCTGCACATGGGGAAGCAGGACATAACAGAAACCCAGCTACAATCTTGCTTATCCAGTCAGCATGTTTTAAGATATAAGTATTTTTATTCTTTTTCTTTTGGATATTTGTGAAGTGGGTTTTGGGTTCAGTGGGAGATTTATAGTGTAATGTTTGGTGGTGTAATTGTAGTGTAATTTTGAGGGTAGTGCCATGAGAAACAGGATGCCCAGGTCCTACCTTGTTTGAACAATCTTTCTAGGTTTTACTGCCATGCTCTACACCATGGGATGCAAGTGCTTGCTGAGCCCTCTGACCTGCAGAGGCGGCAGGGGCAGGGTAGGCACTGTGCCTTAGGTTTCTTAGGAATGGAAGGAGAGGCCTTTTGCTCTGAGTTTTCCCTGATACAGCAGCAGTTTTGAGGTAGAGTTCTGGGTTCTGAGGTAGAGTTCTTCAACCACCTTAAAAGTTGTTGGCAAAATGACCTTGAAGAAAATTGCCTCAGGAACTGTACTGGAGGATGACACAGTGTTAATGTGTTGACCTGAACTTCAAATCCGAAGGTAGAATAGGGTAGCAGCTGTGTAAGAAGCAAGTTAACCAACCAGTGTTGTTAAGTGCCTTTGTCCAGGGCATACTGAGGAGCCAGTCAAGATCTTCTGGGGGCTGCTTTGCTAAACACAATTCAGATTTGAACAGGCCTTGTTCCAGAGGGCTTGTGGACAGTATCAATGGAAGGAAAAATGTGGGGAATACAAAAGTAAAAGCAACTGTGCTACACACGTGAAATCAGATTAATATTATGATTTTTGTTGTGAGGAAATAGCGTGCAAGAAGGAAAGACTGTTTTAGTGAAGAGGAAGAAAACCAGAGAGAATGAAGACAGAACAGAAAGAGACAAGTGTACAGTTAATGCAACCAAGAATAAAATAATGAAAGAGGGTGCAGAGGTTAGAGGCAGAGAAACACTATCTTTAAGTAAGGAATAAGGGTAAACCTGATGCTTGTACTACACTGTAGATTTTGAAGAGTGCATCTTGACCTGCACTCCTACAATATTTTCCTCTTAAATGTTGTATTGGAAAGGATGGAGGCTGAACTGTCCAAAGGACAAGTAGAACCTGCTGAAAGTAGTTGTGCCCATTTGGTGAAAGCTTGAGCTTCGGTGTGTCTAGTCACTGCATGGGTCTAGAAGCAGATTTCCTTTTTCTTCCCAACCTCAAGTCCTTCACAGTCAGATTTCCTATACTGCAATTACACTGTTATAAGAAAGCTGCAGACCTCATATATTGTTCCTGTATTGGCTGTAAGAAGAATTGAACCTGTCCATAGACACCAGTTTCACTGAGACTAAGAACCAACTACTGTCCTACAGTCTGTCCCAGGTCTAGACCCCCTGGCTCTGGAGTCCAGCCCTTCACTTTCTGTCTCTTATGGGTTAACTAGATCTTCCCATAGGATGAGTCCCAAACTCTCCAGGTCTCTATGTGCCTCCAAAGAAGCTCTACCCTAGGCCTGCATCCCTTCCCAACTTATCCTGCTCTAAGATATATCCCAAGAAGCAGCTTTAGGCCTTTTTGTCTCTGCTGAATGAAGGATTCCCTTCAGTAGTCAAAAAAGTAGAAACCTGAGGGACAGAAAAGCAGCACTTGATGTGGACTTTTGATTTAGAAACAGTTGAATGTTTATCTGTGTGTTCCTGGCACTGTTGCCTCCTACATAGGATGGTCAGAGCTCTTCCATTGTACAGCAGCTTTGAAGGTGTGCCCATAAGTATTTGCAAGGAATAAAGAAGGTAAGTTGTAAAAATCTGATGGCCAGCAATACTGATGAGGGTGGGTGAATCTCAGGAAGAAATTTAAGGCTATTTATCTTTTTCATCCTAGTCCTGCCTCCCATTTTGGCACCCAGAATTTATAAAATGAACCAAATTAGAGTATTTAGGTATCTTTTGTATGTAAGTTGTGCTTTTTCTGTTAATATACTGGAAAGAGCACCTGCACAGCCTATGTGCCAGTCTCCCACAGCTATTTGTCAGTTGGATAACACCACCACAACAGGCCATTTCAGCCTCCCAACAGTTGTCCTTGCCATTCTGTTGCACAAAATGGTGTTTTTCACCCTTCACCAGAGATGGAGACGTGCGTGTTGCAGCACTGCAGTAAATAGTAAGACAGTTTGTTTTCTTAACCTTTGTCTATCTGTATTTCAAAACTCACAGTTTATCTAGTAACTTCATCAGGAGGCTGGGAGTTTCTAAGGCAGTGTAAGCAGAGATACCACATAGCAGAGCTTGTTGGGAGAGCGTGACTAATGGATATAAGAAGATCCACCATGACTGTGGTGTTAACTCCCAGGTTTCCAGTGGGAACTTTGGGAACTGCAAGCTGCCACCATCTTCCAGGCTGTGTCCTTCCTCTTGATGTGCTGGGACCTCTCTGACATGGGGCTCAGCACACACCCTACTATGTCCTCTTCAGCACCTGGTTTTCCTCCCTCAGCCATGTGCCTGCTTCAGCTCAGGTGCTTCTGTCCCACAGTGACAGACACAGCAAAGAGCTGCAGGGCAGGTGTGTAAGTGGGGTTAGCTGTTCAATCTTTGCAAAGGAACAAACTGCACATTTACAATATAAAAGTGAACATTATAATGGGTGCTATGCCAGAATGCATTTTTGCTTTTGCTTTTAATAGCCCTGAATGGATTTAGTAATGTTTCCTTTATTTTGGTGATTCTTTTTTTACCTTGTCTACACTAGATTACTACATTCTATGAATATATAAATTCAGCCTACAAAGCAGAACACATACACATATTAGCAGTGGGAGAGTTGGGGTTTTTTTTGAGTTGGATGTGTGTGTTGGGTTTAAAGTGTCAGGTCTTCTGTCTTGAAGACATTTGGGATGGGATTCTTTCTTCCTCTGTGCAGCAGGTTGACAGTCATATTGATTAGAGGTTTTAGGTGCAACAGGAGTACAGCTAATAAGAAAATAATGAGTTGGTGTGTATTTCTGTGCTGTGCTGCTCCCTACTGAATTATCTGACTGCCAAATACATTAAGGAGTTAACAACTGAGAGGTGTTCTCCTGGAGGGGTGCTGATGGAGCCTGGTGGTTTTACAGCTGAAGAGCAGGGGTTTAGAACAAGCTGTGCCAGCCTAAGAAGTTTCTCTCTCTATTCCTACTATAAATTGTGATAAGAATTATCATAAATTATAATAAATTAGTTATGCTAAGGTGATACTCAACAAAAGGCAGCTAGCAGTGAGTGCAGCAGGGTCTTTAGATGGTTAATGTCAGAGTAAAGAGGAGGAAAGGTGATTTTCCAGTATGTGCTCCATGTTCCAGGAGCCTTTTCTGTGCAGGAAACAATCCCATGGTCATAGTTAACTGTCAGTAATTTACCATATTTGGATTCTCAAAACAAAATGCAATGCTTAGTTCAGCTTTGAAGGGCAAACAGTTCTTATGGAGCTTAATTGCTTTGTTTACATGTAGCTAGTTACTTATCACGTGGCAAGAACAATAGGCTGAGTGCCTCACTTAACCCATGATCTGAATGAGATAAAACACGGGAGACAGTGAGTATTTCTTAAACAGACCACAGGTCAGATGCAGCCTCCTTGGCTGGCTGTCTCCTAGAAAACCTGCTGCCTGGCATACCCTTTTTCTCCACAGCAGCTGTGTGACTTTGCCACATATCCTCACTGTCTGATCTTCAGCTAAGAGCAAGTGTTGTTTTTTGGGTCTGTATTTCACGTGGACCAGGCACCTTCCTGAGAGCTGTGTGACTCACTGACCATTCCTGGCACAGTGCATGCAGTGAACATCACACCATCACACCAGGCTTTGACTTCACGTTACCCCACAGCCTAACCTGGACCATGCCCAGTTTGCAACAGAGGCGGCTGGGTTTCCTCCTCCCCTTAAAGAGGCAGGGCAGGGCCTTGGGGAAGCCTTGATTTCTCAACCAGCCACACCTGTCCTGTGGGATGAGGAGCAGAATAGAGTTTACTTAGTTAAGCCAGATCTCTGCCAGTCAGTCATGCCTGCTTAGCTACTGACAGGAGACTTTTTTAACAAGGGTGCTTCAGCCATGCCAGAACACTTCTCTTGTTGTCACACAGTCCTCCAACCACAGGCAGTGCCCCGTGCTCCAGCAGGACAGGAGTGCGTGGCCCAACACGTGCTTTCCCTGCCCAGAAGTTGAGAAGTTCATTGTCAGGTCTGCCAGACTAATAGAGACAAAAGAAATTTTTTGGTTGGGACTGCAGCTCTCACACCCTCAAGGAGTCCCGTGTGTCTTGGGGGAGCGTGGGGATCATGCCAGCTCTCCCTGCATAACTGAGTTTTCCTGAGCTCTGAGCAGGGAGGACATTCCAGAGATTTTTATCTGTTTGCTTCTCCATTTCACAGGTGGCTTTTCCCCTCATAACATCTGAGTTAGTAGAAAGTTTGCTGAGAAAGACCCCTAGTTTGTTCCTCAGGTAGTTTCTTTTGGCAGAAGGGAATTCTCCATTACACCTGCATGTGCCAAAGGAGTAAAGTAGATGTTCTTTATTAATTTGCCAGAACTTAAGTAAGCTTCAACCATCCCTGCAAACTGGAAAACAAGTTGCTAAAATCTCTTATTTTGTAAATCTGTGTGCAGCTGGGAAGGAGAGGCCTTTGAAAATATGCACGGAAATTTTAAGTGCAGGAGAGCATCTGCAATCCAAAAATCTTCTTTGTCTTTTCCCATGAGTGAATTATTAACTGGCACAGTTGTCTGTTCAGATCTTAGGTACAATTTACAGTTGTCACTTGCACTTGAAGGGGTGTAAATGGAGGCTGATATGGTTTATAGCAGTTATCTCCACAGCTGTTCCTCTTCCCTCTGTAGGCAATCTCTCACTGGCAGAGGTGATGCAAGGCAGAAATATTTCCTATTTTTGTATGTTTGTGGTACAGAGGAACCAAATCATGCAAATAACTCTACAAGACCACAATAACAGTGGTATTGTAGAGAATACCACAAATTATAGTTACCTTCCCAAGCCTTTAGACTATGAAAATAAACTAAATGTCTACTGAAGATTTAAGCACTAAGAGCTTCTTCCCTTCCACCACCCCCTAAATACATGAACTGCTCCTAGAGCTGGAGGCCTCCTCAGTAAGACTACCACTTGTTTTGAGCTTATGAAAACATTTACAGCTACCATATAAATTGAAAGGTTAGCATGTCTGCTCTTGCCTTGTCATTCTTCTGTTTGTGTAACACAGAGCCCCGTAGTCATCACAAAAAAAGTAAACCTTTGGAAATATGTCTTTGAGGAGGAAAACTCTGCACAAGGATCAATTATATTCCTCACAAGAATTCAACATCTGAGTCAGGGGTTCCCGCAGACTAGCCTGGAAAGCTGCTAAGTATGTGACCCTCAGGACAATTTTCAAATTGTGGCTTTTCTGTCCTGTCCTGCTGATTTTTTTTTTTTTTTTTTTTTTTTTTGGTCATGCCCCAACCTGGTGTCCCAATCATTAGGTTGCCCCCCATGAACAAAACTCAGGGAACTCCTGAGTTCATCATCCAAGAAAACCTTTATTTTGGAATACAAACTGAAAAAGATAATCTGTTGTGTCAAGTGTTTCCACACCTCTGTAAACATGGAGTCTCCTTGTCTGGATGATCTCATGGATATATTCACCAAAGTTCTTACTTTGCTTTGAGACCACATTTGCAGCAAAACAGTAATATATGCAATATAAAAAGGTTTGGGGTGAGATCCAGTACAAGCATCTCACGGTGAAATCATTCTTAATATTATTTAACAGTCTGATCCAGAGAAAATGGTCACAACTACACTTTCCTTTAGACACTTAAGTGACTAGCACATGTGAATCTTGGATGTTACATGAATGTAGGGCAAGGAGGACACAGATCGTAATTTGTCTCTCACATTATCAAGCACATTCCTCCTCCATGTTTTGACAGTGGATTATTGATAGAGTGATAGCTGCTAAAGAGGTACGAGCTCATCACCACTCTTTACCAAAGAAACCTTGTCTGTAAACTCTTACCTCTCTCACTGGAAGTAGAGGGAAGGAGGAAAATTGGAAGTCTCTGGCTTAAGGAAAACCATTTGGTACTACAGAAGATAAGTGAAGATCAGCTAACCTGCTGGAGCATCACGGACTGGAAACCTGAATGTTCTGGCAGATGCCGTCATTTTGGCAAGGCGCAGGAGGCAGTCCTGCAAAGTCCTCATGGTCTTTGTCACGTAGTAGGAAGTGGCATTGCTGCCCTGGATGCAAACATCCTAAAAAAGAAGTGGTTAGTTAGTGACAACCTCTTGGACACAGTTGATACCACGAGTATTGAAGTGCAAGGTCACAATACGAGTACTGTAGAAGGAGTTATTGGTGTTGCCAGTGACAGATGTAATATCTACCAGTGATTATGTCTTACAAAACAAAAACCCCAACACCAAACCCAGCAGTCTTACAGACTCCTTGCTTTTCAGCTTTTAAAACTCTTCTAGAGAGTTTTTGCAAATGATTAAATATCTGCTGATTAAATATCTGCTCTGTCTCCTGTCACCTTGGAAACAGGTGAATGCCTACCGTGAAAACAATCTGAAGGATCCAGGATGGAAATTCAGATGTTCATGTACAAAAGACTTTTTCCCCTTTTTTGTTGCTCAGAGCAATAATACGAGAGTCCACAGCAAGGTCTGCATTTCCAGCTATGTGCACAGTGTAACAAGTACGTTGAGGTGTACAGGCAACACTTCATGGTAAATGCTACATTGAAACTAGGAGTGCCCATGTCTCTACTGCTGAAAGTAGGGAAAAAACTTACTTTCACACCCCATAATGCAGAGCATGCACCCACACAGTTTTAGCTCCTTATTTACTGTAGCCAGCTTATTGTGGGCCATGGTAACTATATCTATGTTATATGTCTGTTCTTGCTTGCATCCCTTGGAGATAATGAGATTGTTTAGTTGTTATATTGACAGCAGGGTTTCTTTTCCAAATTCCTTTGCTTCTGTTCTGTTCTTCGTGCAGCGCACTGAAATAATCTGCGGAGTTCTTCCAAGAGTTTTTTCTTTTTTGTTTGGTACATTCATAAAAAACCAAGGCATTCTACCTTGCAGTTTTGTTCCCTCAAAACATCAGTCTACATCCACCCATTTAAGTCCTCTTACTTTTGTCCCTAATTTGTCTTAATATCTTCAGGCAACTGAGAAACTGGCCTTTCATCTGTCTTGAACTCTTGAGAATTGCTCAACAGTTGCACAAAATTGTTTTTCCTCCTCCTGCTGTGAAGATAGTACCAAATTAGGAGTGTATTATGGGCCATGCTTTTCCCAGCTGCCAGGGGCTGTGATCTTGTAACCTAAAGATGGAGAGATGTTCCTTGCTGTGCTTGACATGGAGGCCTGAAAGTCCTGCACTCCTTTAGGCATTTTAGGGTTCTCAGTGTCCTACAGGGACTTTCCCAGCTTTCCTGACACTTAACTGTGTGTGGCCAGTAAATATTACACAGTGTGCACAACTAAAGAGTACAGTACCCCTAAAAGATAGTGGAAAGAAATGGAGCTAACATTAGGCATGATTTTCTTGCTCCTTTGCCAGAGGCCATTATGGATTTAACAGTTTGTGATGACTAAAATGTTGCCCTTCTAATCCTGTTTTTTCACTAAATTTCAAGAGAGATGCCAGGATTACCACCTAGGGTTTAGTTTGGGGGTTATAGTCTCAACACTAGTAATTACAATAAACTAGGATCCTCAACTTCAGATCACTGCTTGATGTCCTCTTATCCTGGAAATTAAATTATGCTGATTTAAATGTCTGCATCCGTTGTCTTTCCAAAACACACGGCTTGGTTTTAAAGATAAATGCTTGTCATTTTGGGACAGGCTGTGTGCTAGGTTTAAGTTCACTTAGCAAAGCTTTTTTATTGGAGCCGCTCATATAACTTGTTAACATGCAAGAAATTATTAAGCTTTCAACTTCCTCCACTCCCATTTCCTGTTTGGATGTTGAAAGGAAGCCCTGATTGCTAATTTGTGATTAGCCAGCAACCCAGAGTGAACTTAATGCTGTGGGTTTGTGTGGTGCTGGCCTATGCAGGTACAGCCTCACTCGAGAGTAGGATTGCTGCAGCTCATGTTTTGTGGGGAGAGCTGTAAACAATCTGCTCTTCTTGCCGTGAATTCATGGCCTGCCGTCTGAGAACAGAGGTAGTGCCTGTCCTCCCAGGGCTTGGAAGGCAACAGTAAAACCTTGGATGCTGCAGCAGAGAAGGGACACATGAGGGTGTTTTTCCATTCTTGCTTGCCCAGGAGGTGGCACTGTGCAATAGTGGGATTGCTACCTGCAGCGTTTGTCGTCTGACCCGACTGTGATTGATCGAGACGTGACAGATGAGTGAAGTTCCTCGGTCAGTAAAAACAGAGTGACGTTTACTTCTTTTAGGATGCCCTGACTCTCTCCTGTGTGAAACACATCATACTATCTGCTTTGTACTCATGCCTTAGGGAGCTGACCTTCGTATGTGTTCTTGTGCAGTCAGGATCAGAACTGGGTTTGTGGGTGAAATTGTTCTGGCCACAAAAGAAGTGGTGCTGTCTTTGGAGCATCTTTACTTCTGAGGCTTTTGTGCAAGTCCTTTTTGTCCCCCCTGATATTTCCCAGACCTACTGACAAAGCAGCCAAAATGAAGAGCTCTACACATGTAGCATGTGCTAGAAAACTAGAAAGTTTTGAGGAGTCTCTGTGGGATCTCTCTGTCCTGCATGCATTGTGCTATGCTGCTGTTAGAGTACTGGTTGCTCTGGTTTAGTGCTTGTATATAACATACACAGAGCTTTCTTAAGGGATCTCTGACCCCACCTGTGAGTGCCTGACCTGACTTATGCTGCCAAATGCAGGCCAACACAGCTGAGATAAATCTAGAAAATCTTCCAGGTCTTTCATTTTTATAATGGTGATAAGCAGAGACCCTTTTCATTTCCCTCTCCAATAACAGCCTGAGATTACGGATCTGTGGGAAATTCTGATCTTGGAATGGATATACCACTTTACAAAATCTTAGGCAAGCTTATTAACCTGCTTATTTTCATTCTCAGAAAGGTGAAAAGGGGTAATGCTTTCATAACACAAGAAATACAGGAATATATTTGTAACACAATGTAACAAATATGTTCACAATATACCTTGGAGCTAGAAATGTTACGGGAATGTGAAATACTTTTGTTATTATTAATCAAATCTTAAGTGGCCTTTACATCTATAAAAAAGGCCTCTTAGCAAACACATCCTTTGAAATAGCCTGACCCCTTCCACTTTTTCAGAGACATTAATAGTTTCCTGGCTCAGTGTTTTAGGAAATGTCGTCATAGTCTGGAGGAACCAATAAAAACATAAGTCACCTATTTTGTCTGATCGTTTTACACCAGGATATTTGAGGCTGGAAGCTGTGGAGGGGTAGGAGGGGCCTGCTTCGTTTGTGTGGGTGGAAGATGTAGAGATTTAATACAGCATTAGTATAACTTTACATATTTGGACTCTAGAGCTGTGTGAAAAATAGTATTTTTTTTAGTTCATAGACAGAGGCTTTAGATAGTTTTTGTAACTAATGATTTTTTGCCCTTCCTATGCCATTTATTGCTTCAGTGCCTGATGAAAGGGATGTGTTTGGGGAAGAGTATTCTGTTGGTTTTAGGCTTTCATTGTCCTTTAATAAAGAGGCAAGAGCTCTTACGAAATGGCAGTGCCTTAAAACAAATGTTGGTAGCTGATTATGGCAGTGTGATCAATGGGACAATAGCTTATTTGGTATGGTCAAAAGGGACCATTTCCTACAAGCAGAAAATGTAATTACTTAAATTAAAGAACTACTACTATATGAAATCTTAGTACAAAGCATTGTTACATGACACTGTAAAAAGCAAACCGTGAGTGTCTGCAACATGCAGCCAGTGACACTTTGTTCTCCATTATAAATGCCAGCATTTACAGTGGGACAAACCCTGCCATCCTTCCATGGGTTTGATTCTCTCCCTTCTGAGGCAAACCTTCCAGCAAGTGTGTTAGTCCTGACTGTGATCTCTTGGCTGTGGAGAGCAGATATGCATTGCAGTTTCTCCCCTACTGTGCTGTTTTCTGCCACAAGCATGACACAGCCCCCGGAGGTAACATCCCAGTTACTGCTGATTTACACTTGGTTGTGTGGAGCTGGGAAAGGCTGTTCTGACCCCATTTATCCTCTGTCTCTTTCCCAGAGCATCCTCCAGAGAGGACCAAAGTTTTTGCCCGTTTTTGGGAAGTCATGCTCTGTGTTTTCCCTTCTGTGTTCCATCAGCGTTGGAAACCAGTGTAATGTTTGTCAGCAGTCTAGAGAAACTCAAGGGTAACACTTACTTCATCCTGCATAGCTGTCTTTACAGAAATGAGCTGCAGCATCAAAAGAGAGCCACCACCACTGCAAGCTGCACCATAATGCATTGTGTGGACTCTTCTCCTCACCTGCCCCTCAAAGCAGAAAAATCAAACATGATTTATTTTCAGCTTTTGCTGTAGCTTCAAACAGAAGTATGTGCCATCAGTGGTTCACTAAGAGTTCAAACCATGTTCAGGCTGCAGTTCAGGGTCTGCAAACCCCCATTAAAATGTGCTTCAAGATTTCAGAAAGATGCAAAAGGAGGGCAAGGGTACCAAGACACCCTGATTAGATTCCAGTCCAAAGGGGAAATTGTTGCTGATGTAGTGCATTTGTGTTTTATGAATCCAACAAGGTGCTATCTCAAGACTTATATAACAAGCCAAAAAATGAACCCCACAAATTAACCTTTTTGTTAACTCTCACCAGACATCTGCCCTTTGTGTTTTTGGAGGCTTTTCTCTCTACCTTTCAACTTAATGTGCTGAATGCTGATTCTCATTCTTTTTCAAGCTGAGTTTGCATCAGCCCTGTGGCAAGGAGACTGTGTCCTGTTACCTTCCATTCACGACAGCCACTAGGAGATGTTGCCACAGTAGAGGCGTCCCCTTTGTACCTGTCAGTATGGCTTATCCCTTTTGTGTATGCTTTAGCAGGTCAGGCCTAGACCTGTTACTGTGAACTATGCCATCACATTCCCCTTTCAAATTCCTTCTGAAGCTGGAGCTGGGTCTGTGTGTGGAGGTGTCCCTGGAGTGTCAGTATACCCGAGCACTTGGTGATACCAAAGTCACTGCTCTGTCCCAAAGCACAACATGCAGGAAACAGCCAAACTGAGGCAATTTCTTCCCCAAGTATCACTACTGGAGACCTGAAGAAATGTACTTTGAGCAGGATGTGTAAGTGAAGGGGTGAGTACAACATTGTTATTGTTGTTGCTTGTTCCCAGGACAAATTCAGAACAAAGTGCCTATGTCAGATGCTCCTACCAACTACTCATAGCCCTTGGAGTAGACAGATCTCTCTTTCTTGCTGCTGTCTTCCATGCTTGGATTTCATCTCAGTCATCAGGAGGTGTGGGGCCTGATGGGAGAAGTATAACTTTTTCTCTCATCCCTGTTTCTTGGGTTTTCAGGGTCTAGGGAAGGCAGAGCTCCTCTCAGTTAAATCCTTAGTTCAGTCATTTGCAAATGGGAGCTTTTTAATTTTTATTGGTATGTGGTTAAACTGTCATGAGCTGTGCATGTATCAGTTCTAAAATAAACACCTCTGTCATCCAGCAGAGGAATTGTGACCTCAGGAAGAACCAGATTCCAAAATAAGACTATCATTTCAATTCTCAGCCTGTGCCTTGTTCCCCTCAGGCTTTTGTGATGATGGCTGGAATTTCTTCATTGACTGTAGGATTTTTTTCAATAAACAGAGACGTTCTCCCAAACCAGAAACTATCCAATCCTACCCAAAGAGATTTAGTGAAAGAGAAACTGTAGAGAAGATGAAGGCAAACCATTTCTTACATTTTTGTCTTATTCTTGTGTCCTACCACATGACTTGGCCATAGCAGTTGTGTGAAAATGCGTGACCTGTTCTGTAAATCTGAATATTCTATGATCTCTGTGTTTACAGCAGATACGAGGGAAAGGTTTTGTCTTCAGGCATGTCTGTGCAGGGCCTAGAACACTTTTGGCTCTACATAAGAAATAATAATAATAAGGCCAAAACCCGGCTGCCAGCTAGTGAAATGAAAATGCTATACTTCACAGTTATGTCATTGGAGAATTATATTTCATTAGAGCTGATATAAAAAACCCTGATGTCAGTTGTGAAATGTGGCTGACTTCAAATTTGCAGAACACATAGGAAATTTTTTCATAATGTGTTGTCACTTCAGAAGTCTGGCAGTCCTTTAGGTTCACTCATAAAACTTTAAGCTCTCAGAAGGGGAAAACCCTGAGGCTATTTCCCCTAAGCTTTAAAAGCTTTGCTTTTACTAGCAAATGCCATTTTTACAAAGTATATGCAAGTAATGTTCTGGATGCTTCAAACAGCAGCAGCTGTTAGGACTTTCAGGTTGGAGAACTGGATTAAGTAGTCATGAGAAGTAAGTTATTCTAGATGTTTAAATGGGAGCTCTTAGAAGTCAGTGACCAGGGCAGAGAATAGCAGTCCAAACTGTTTCTGGTTATTAAATGCAAAAACATGCCTGTAGTTTTGCTGTTTTCCCTTTCCCTTTGATGGCTCACAGGCTTGTGTTACTGGGTAGGACTGTGTGCACAGCACTTGTGTTCAGCTGGTTCCAACAGGTTACTGAGCTGCAGAACAGTTTCCATGCTAGTTTTCACAATTTTATGAAGTACTTGCAAATCAGACTTTTGTGTTAGTCGCAGTAAAAACATGAGGGGTATATGTGAGCATATATATTAGCTCTTATCTTTGCTTGCTATACAATATTTAAATGTCCAGTGCAGTATGTAAGATTATTTCTGTTACAGTTATATTTATTGTAGAATATGGTAAATGATACTTGATTCTAGGCAGGATTTTCTGCTTTGGGTTTTTCCTCAGATGTGGAGAACTTGTGAACATACATACATAGTCATTTGCTAGTAGAAAAATCTATTATGGTTAAACAAGCAAACTGTTTGTGGCTTGAAAATAGGATAATGACTAGATGTGTGTCCTTTTCTGCTTGGATACATCCAACTCCACACCGTTCTCCTTATTGAATACTACATTGGGCAATAGCCATTGTCTGCTACATTCACTCAGAAGCTGTTTTGATGCTGTACCACCAAATAAGACTGGTAGTGGTACAGTTCACATTTGGGGGCTTTTCCCTACACACTCTGATTATAATCTCCTTTCTCCGCATTGATTTTTAAACCAGATTTTTAGGAGCTTGCTATTTTCAGGCCTTCTCTCTCTCTTTTGAAATCTGCTAGCAGTGATAAGGGACAATATCTGATATACAATTGTAAGATATCCTGTGCAAGATTTTCTTCAGGCGGGAGTCTCCAATCAACCTGGTACAACCTTTCTTACAGGTCTATCCAATTGTGTATAGCATTTCTTAAAAATTCACTGGAGTTAATGGCATTAAGGTGGTGAATCTTAGTAATGTGAAAGCTGTTCAGTGGACAGACAGGGCTGAAATGCCAGTTAATCCCTGGCTGGGCAGATGCAGCTGTTCCTTTTTTACTTTGTCAGCCTACTTATGTGAGCAGGTCATTGTCTCTCTGTTGAGACAAAGGAGTGGGATGCTTGTGTGTAAGGGTTAGATCAGCCTGTGGGATCAGGGTCTGGTTAAGGGAGTTTGTTTTTATCAGCACATTCTGAGGCAAGTGGAAACTAGATGGTTTGGATTATAAAAAGTCCCTGAAGTGTGCATATGTTCAACTTGTTAGCTTCATGTACTTGGGCACTGTAAAATCAGTGACAAACCCACTTATTTTTTCTTTCTTGATTTTTTGTTTGTTTGGTTTTTGTTGGTTGATTTGGTTTCTTTTTATTTTGGTAAAAATAGTAAAGGCATTGAAACACTTTCTGGAAACAGAAAACATTCCCAGATTTTATGGATATGTGGTCAGCCAGCT
This sequence comes from Argya squamiceps, assembly GCA_037834095.1. NCBI lineage: Eukaryota > Metazoa > Chordata > Aves > Passeriformes > Leiothrichidae > Argya > Argya squamiceps. The sequence goes on along the minus strand of JBBMKD010000001.1, from coordinate 16,566,824 downwards.
CTTGCTCATTCCCTTATAAGCAATATTCTTAACGGGAAGACGTTGCTACTATTTCAGGTCAGTGTGTGTGTTTTCTTTTACAGTTGCCATGACACTGATGAGACAGATAGGTTCTGTAGTTGTTTGTCTTGTTATAAGATGTGAATTTTATTTTCAGCACTGTAGTTGCAGCATAATAGTATGTGTAGTAGTTTTCCATACTTCACCAAAGTTGGCCATGTTGGAGTTATTGCACTGGGTTTTTTTCTTATTTGTCATATAATGTTTTACGTGCCCACCTTTGCTGCACTAGAATCAATAGCTTCCACATACAGCCTTCGAATTTTGGATATTCTATAGCCTAGAGGATACTTAAGGTTAGAGACATTATGTCATGGTTGCAATCTTACATAAACACAAACCAGAGAGCCCAATCTAGTAGCGTTTTATACAGCTTAATAAATTTGGCTGAGCTACGGCTTATCTTCTGAGGAGGTGCCCAGTATTGATTTAAAGACTTCAGGTGATGGAGACTCTAACCAAGATTAACTGTAAGTTACAGCTACTAAATTTTACTGAGCTCTGTCAGTGTTTAAAAATGTAGCTTCACTTACAGTGCAGCAAAACAGCAGCAGCAGCAGCCATAGCCAAAATCTACCATCTCTCCTTTGTTTTCTCTTTTTTTAGTGAGTTTTGCATCACACTGATTGGAATCAAATCTCGCAATACTCCGGCTTTTACTTATTGCTATTATAGAAATAATTTTAGGGGGGTCCATAGGATTTTCAAAGTAAATTTGACAATTTGAAGTGTGTTGGCATGACTAGAAATGAGTCAAGCCTGAGACACATTGACCCCGGCGTTGAGCCGCAGATTTTCCCTGCTACAGGTTCCTGCTACTTTGATGACACCTGTCGTTGGTTCACTGAGAATCAGCCTGACTGACTGATGAGTCTGTGATAAACAGATAAACAGGAAACTGCAATGAGGTGTCTGCAAGTGCCACAAGGCTCTCTTACTCTTATTCCTACACGTGGCATTCAGGTGGAATATAGTGTTGAAGAAAGCCAGAATTTTTATGTTGCTGTGTTATGGTTAGCCAGATCAAGTAAAGGAAACCTGTTTTGTCTTTGCATCTCTTTGGCCTTGCCTCTTTGGTTAATTTGTTTGCTTGTGGGGGTTTTCTTTAGGTATTTTTGTTTGTTTTATAAAATAGCTGAAAATACATATCAACTTTGGAGGAAATAGTGAAAAGGAAGAAGCCCATAGCTACCAAAACAAACTTGACTGCTGCTGAGTCATGAGAGAGTGGTGGACCTGTTCAACAAGTTTATTAGCAGTGCATGTGAGAAAAATGTAAAAGCATTTTCTGCTGTTGCAGAGTGCTGGGTTTGAGAATAACAAAAATTCAGCCCTTCCAGTTACAGCAGTGACACAGCCAGAGGCTGGTTTAGAGGTGGCATCACTTGCATATCCTTTTCACAAGGTATCTAAAATTTAATTAGAGAAGAGGGATACACAAAACACCCACCTGTCTGTTTAGTTGAATTTGCTTCTTGTTGGACAGTGTTTAGGGACTTCAGAATTAAAACAGTTAAAAACAGTATTGCTGCTTTCAGCTGTTTCATTAACCTTGCTGAAGTCATCCCTTGGCAAATATAAGAGCAAAGAAATGCTTTGCCAACCAAAGGTACTTACAGAAGAGGGAGCTCGTGATTTCTGTCACACCTGTTTGCATCAGTATGCCCTCATGGCTTGTTGTCTTTTAAGGTTCCATGAGATGAGCAGAAGAAACTGTTTTTCCTGCATACTTATACAAGAGTTAAGTTTCTAAACCTGAGACATTGGTTTTCTGAGCATCAGTATGATCAACTCTCGTGCAAGAACCTTGACTGAGAGTACGAATTGACCCAAACTCAAGTTATAGGAGTGGCAGGTGGGTTGGCATCCTCTTTTTGGATGAACCATTTCTCATCACAGATGTAATCTGAAGACTATTGCCATTGTTTTGTTCTTCATTTATATGCTGTTTATAAGCCAGCTTTTGTACCTGATAAGTCATTTAAAGTTTTCCAGGATTTGGGGTTTATTACTGCTGTAAAAGACTTCCATAACAGACTTCCTCCAGGTGGTTTTCTGTATTTATTTTATGCTTATTATTTTGAAATTGATACTCATCACTGCCATTTCCTGACAAATTATGAAATGGGCTTTCAATTAATCAGTATGCTGTTTTTGTTGAGAGAGATCCTTCTTAATTGTCTCTCTTTTCTTTTCTTGACATATACATCTTCCTTCCATGATACGTATTTATGTTAAGTGGTATAAAAATTAAGAAGTCAACTGCTTCAAGGGATATGTTACAAAGAGACTGTGAGTGAAATTCAATCCCATTATGTGCTGGCAATTAAGAGGGTAAATAAGTCCCCAATTTGAGAAATAGGTGGGAAGGTTGTCTGAAGACACTTGGGGCTGTGTCTTTACAGGAGCCCCAGGTCAGCAGGGTACCCACTGGCACCTGGGATGACCCAGTGCCTGGGCCCTGTGGGGCTTACACTGTTCTGTGCTGCTGCTGCTTTTGCTATGTACAGTTTGATGTCCCTGTATTCCCAAAGCTTGCCTTCCAAACTGTACCTCAAATAAAACACCTTGCTTGACCTGATGCTATAGGTGGCATTTAGGAATGTGATGTAACTTTTTAGCAGAATCTGTAGTCAATGGTGGAAACCAAAAGAGCATCAGAGTGAAAAATGTTTTGGCTCCTTAACTTAAATGCTAACGTCAGCTCAGCTGAGCTCCCAGATCCCCATTTGGCAAAAGACAGATTACATAAGCAGCAGTAATTTTCCCTGTGCTCGGAAAGAATTGGTTGAAATGCTTAGCAACTCCCCACAAGTGCAGCAGGCTGCTGCCTGCAGTGCTTGGTCAGAAAGCAAAAATACCTCTTGGCAGAACTGTGGTCAGCCAGCCCAGCTCTGCCTGCATGGGCCAGGGGGGCCTGTCTGCTCTGCTGGCCACCACTCCTCTTCTCCCAAGGGGATGTGTTGGACTAGCTGAAAGCATCCTGTGTGGCAAAGCCAGCTTGGGAGCTCTGGGTGGGGCTGGCCTGAAGGTACCCACAGTTAGAATGAATGTTGAATGAAGTTTATGGAGTTCTTTGCCTGATAGTAAACTAAAAGTTTTTTAAAAGTTGTAGACAAATGCTCATTGCATCTTCTAAAATGAGGGGGCTGGCATTTGGAAAATTCACCTTTGCATTTGTTTGTAATTTATTTTCATGCTCTTTATGAGGACTGTTTTGTCTGATCTCAAGTGCCTCTGGTTTGTGCTTCCAACACAGATGCCTTTCATTCTTCCTCTAAATTATACCAAATGCTCAGTAGGAAGAGCAGATGTTCACCAATTACAGGAAAATAGATTAATTGAAAAGGAAAGGCATCTGGAGGTGGGGCAGGACATTTTGGTTGCCAGGCCACTCTTGTATGGGACAATCTGCTGCATTTTGTGAGCACAGACAAAGGCAGACAGAGGATCCCAACTGGTACCCTGCCCTGGACTCCTCCCAGGCCATCACTGAGGCCATCAGCCCACCAAAGTCCCACCTCCACAGCCCCAGTGGAGCACAGGGGCACAATGATAGGGAGAAAACTAACTAAAGACACAAAGGAAGGGGCACCAGGTCTAGAGTCCTTTACAGGACTGTCTGAGGAGAACCTCAGCCCGAGTCCAGATCTGAAACCCATCAAGATGAATGAAGGCCAGAGTAGTTTTTGGAGATATCTGGCTATGTGAGTGACAGTCTGTGCCAGCACTGGAGTGGGCTTGTTTGTCTGGGTGCCAGCAGCTGGTGGGAGCACTGGGATCCAGAAGTGGCTACTGGGCAGACTCTTATGAGCCCAGCAGCTGAAGGAATCTGTGTTGCCCATGTGCATGGACATATGTGTATGTGTATAAATATATAAATAAACATAAAATATTATGCATGTGTGTGAGTGTGTATGAATATACACACACACACACATGCATAGTAAGGACACATGTATGCAAATAAAACAGACATATTCTGACTAGCAGGTCCCTTCCCATTCAGGCAGGGAAGGGCTGTGTGTTCCCTACTGAGAACACATTTTCAGCCTTCCTGATGGTTGCACCTGAGAGCATGGGGCTGTGCAGCCTCAGTCCTTCTGACAGCATTGTCAGATCAGGCCTATTCCACTTATTCTCCTAATGAGAGCCACCTAAATCAAGTAGATGAGGAACGTGCAAACTGAAATTTTTTAGAGACTGGTAACCATGTGTGTTTCTAGACTTTGTATGGTACCAGGTGAGCAGGAGGAGCTTGAATTAGTGGTATGGATAGGGAGTGAAGGGAATTAGATGGCCAAACTGACTTTTTTATCATTTACAGGCAGTGACATCCAACTGTGCTTCCTTGAAGCCTTTTCATTTCCCTCTGAAAGGAGGGCCTTTAGTAACCTTTTTATGCCCCTGCGCCTTGGAGTTTTGAGTGTTTCTCATAGTGCCGTAATCAGTGTCCAAAATACTTGGCTAAGAGGATTAGTAAAACTACATCACAACTTTTGTCTCTTGATGGACACCATCATAAAATTCAGTGCAAAAGAGGCAAATAAAATCTGACAATAAATTCCAAAGATTTTTAAAGAAAAACTTCTAAAAAGTTCTGCTTATTTTGCAGCTGGATGCCATCGCCTCTTTCCTTTATCATTGGTCAGTTTGGCTTGTTAGAATTTGCCTAGTGGCTAAGTTTTATTCGTCACTGCTCTTGTAAAACCATCTGTTAATCACAGTTACTATCCTTTGAATTTTAAAATCTTGCTCATTTGGATGACCCATATGTCATGCATTTTTAAAAGTTAAAAGCAGTTCCCTTGCCCCAAAACAAGTTTCTAGCTTGACTTTTCCTCCATTTGAAAAACTTGTGGCAGTTCAATTAGGAAAAAGATGGAAAAAACAGGTTTGTGTGAAGAAAATAAAACTAATTACTCAGGTATCACCAAAGGGGAAATCTGATGAGGCAGATACAATCTAAAATGGGGTTTGAACAAGCTAGCAGCTGCAGAAGATGGATCAGTTTCTAATTTTTAGTGCAAATAAATGGCCAAGGCTGAAGTTTTATGTCTTTAGCAGAAGACGACAGCCTGAAGAGCTCGATGGAGGAGGTAATATGAAAGAAGAATGGCTTTCATCATTTCTTTAGGAGAAGGAAGCAGTAAATCTGCAGCATTGATTTTAGTGCTATATGAGGTGAACTCACCCATGCTTGCTTGCTGAGATCACATGAGATGCCTATGTTTTATGATAACACACGTTTATGAGGGCTTTGTGTAAGCTCCTCTGTAAGAATCCTCAGGTGCTGAAGTTAAATTTGGCTCCTACTTTTGAAAGGTTTTGATGATGGATTGTCTGGAATCTGTGAACCATGACCTCTGGAAAAATGTTATTTTGAAGCCTGTCTTTACATTGATACTAAAACCATTAAATTTGGTAACTAAGGCAGCATTTGTTTTTATTCTAGCAATGGAAGCTGGATTTAGAACATTGTTTTTATAGCAGTTAAGAAATCCCTCGAGGAGGAGCCCTACAACATCTTACTTAAAGGGTTAACTCCTTGTTACGTGAGTCAGCTCTCACTTAACTCTGATGATTTTGTGGGTTTTGGATTAGCAAGACCACAACTGCTCCCAACACCTTCTGGTGCATCAAAGGGTTGTGGAAGGAGTAAGTGCAGAGTAAGGACTCATCTAATGACAGGGCCCGCTGCTCCTTAACACCTGCACTGCTTCTTACAGAAATTTGGCCACTTGGGTTTTTCAAAGGATAATATGGCATGTGTGTGCTTTATCTTAATTTTATACATGGTTAGCTTGATTTTAATCTTTTCTGGTCATCTTTTTCCAGTTTACCTGCATAATTAAAAATTTCCTTGCAGTTACCACTGACTAGTACCAAAATTAAACCATACAGTGCATCTGACTGGCGCAAGTTGACTTTGGGTTTTTTAATATACTACCTGAAGTGTTTTGCCCTCAGTGTGTTGAAATATGAGAAATTATAAACCCAGTAGTGGCCAATTGGTTTGTTTGTAGTGTACAATTGATGTTAACTGTCTCTCCACAAAACAGACACAGCTTCACTGACTTTGAAATAAATTACCCCAGTTTTTAGCACCAATAACCAAAATCAAGGAATTCTGTTTTCTTCCAGAAAAGCCATAGAAAGAAACTTCTAAATGAAAGAGCTAAATTAAATATTAACAAGTATTTGCTTTTGGAAGCAAATAACTATTCAAAATATGCAATAAAATCTGCAGTTATGGTTACAAGATTATCTAACTAACTTTCATTTATATTTTGCAGATGCATTTAAGGCCTGTTGAGGCAAGTCCAGCCATGTGCAGAAATTTGGGAACTTACTTAATTTCCTGATTGAATTTCTTGTTTTGGCCATTTTGTTTTCAGGGAATTTGGGTCTGTGTTTTTTAAAAAAAGCTTGTTAAGTATCAGTATTTTCTCTGAGGAGTTACGAAATAATGTTCAAGTTATACGTGAAGATCTAAAATGCTACTTTACATTTATTGGGGGAAAGACTGACTTAGCTGTTTAGAGGAAAAACTACTCAACTGACCTCAGAAGTTGTGAATTCACTTTCTTTGAGAGAAGTCTGCAGTATCTAATGTGGTGCGTAATTATATGTGGTGTGCTGTTTTATGGTGCTAAGATCTGCTTGTAAAATACCAAGAGAGTGGGAAGGTAGAATACTAAATAAGAAATACTGAAGGATGTGAAATTTTAATTTTGGAAGAAAAGTTTCAGCATTAGGTGCTCATGAAAATGTAGCAAAAAGCTTCACCATAGTACCTATATTGAGGAAATCTAATGTCAGATTCCTTCTGTGTTTTTTAATAGATAAGTGTCTGTGACTAGAAAGTAAGTTCTGAATTCCACAAAATCAGTAGGAAGTTTGCCATTGAATTCCGTGTGACTAAGATTTGGCTTATGGTGTTTATGGCACTCAGGCTGGATTCCTTTCTTAGTCACACTGGTGAAGCTCAAAACCGTTTGCTGATCACTGGTTGGAGTCCACAGCTGTGGATTACTGTACAGAAAAACCCTCCAAGTAGATGAAGCATTTAGTAAGGAAGGCTTTGGAAAGATTGGCTCTGCTGGGGGCAAGTCTCAGGCCCTCTCATCAGACAAAGAAAGGCGAGGCATTCCTTAACGTAGCACAGAGAAACAGAGAACTTCATTGATCAAAACCAGCTTTTTAAGCTTCAACCAGGAATGGCTTAAGCATAAGTACAAAATATGCTTCAAATTTGTCTGCTTTCCCTTTTCTTGGGGATCAGCAGTGAAGTGTTAGTTCAGGTGTTTCTAGGAAGACCCAGCTTTATTTCAGATGTTTGTTGTGAGTCTGCACTGTCCATCTGGACAGGTCTCTGTGGGCAGAAGTAGATGGAGCTTCTGTCATTGTGGAAATGCTCCAAGTGGGTCCAACGCAAAGGCCATTTCCAACCTAAATGATTCCATGATTCTATGACATTTTTTCAGTGTGATAGCCAAAGGAAGCAAGTGGTTATAATTCATCCCTTTCACTTTTGCCATTAACTAAGAGAATGGAATTGATAGACACGTTAATTATTCTGTTACATTCTTTTCAAAAGAAAAATTCCCAGATTACAGTAATTTCATGGAAGTATTGCAGCAATGCTTTTTAATCAGAAATCTTAATGGCAAGAGGATGAAAATTACTATCTGTATTGGGAATGCATAACAGACCACCAAACATCAAGAAATAGCCGTAATAGGATTTTTGGTTTATAGTCTTTTTAGTTTGAAGCCAAAAGATCTAACAATCCCGTTACACAACATACTTACGCACTCTGCTAAGTTTTGATCATTAGACTCCCCATGGAGTTTGAAAGAAAGGAAATAAAAAGCCCATGACACTAGTTTTGTTGACCCTCTTCCAACCTGCTAACAGCTCTTGTTATTTTTTTATTGTTTAGTAAAAAAAAAAATGTAAAAAATTGTCTTGCAAGAGCGTGGGATTCCAGCTATACTGCAAAAGATAAAAATTCTGAATATTTTATAGGATGTGAATTGCTGGAACTAGAGGCTGTGAAATTTGCACTCTGGTTTTTGAAACACAGCCTCAGACAGTTGCCAGTGAAATATTTTCAGAAATATGCTTTACCTAGTATTGTAAATGAATCTCACAAGGCTTTAAATAACCTGTGTCATAGAGTCCCTGTGGTTACATGTGAGAATACTTCGTAATGCTGTGTTCAATCTACTACATGACTGGCTGAGCTTCAGAAATACAGTGCTTTGGAAAATCACATTAAATATTTTCCCATGCTTCAGTTGACTCTTAAAAACCTTCTCAAACACAAAAGAAATTATTAGTCATTGCAAGAACATGTAATGGATCTAACTGCTGCATTGCTTCATTTTTCACATTTATTTTATTTAGCTATAAGCATATGTATTGGCACTATTTGAAGACTTTGGTCAGGATTTCTTTGCACCAATAGAAAAATTCCTATTTAAGTCAAAGGTGCAGTAAAGACCCCCGGTAGACTAGCTGAGCTAACAAAGTTGAGGTGTGAGAGAGTTGTGAATGCTCAGGATCATTCACAATGGATGGGAAAAGTTGCCAGATGCAGGATGAGAAACTAAGGAGGAAACAAGAACCAGTTTTATACTACATTACACAGCAATGCAGAGCTGGTACAATTACATACTGTAGTAGACCTTTCTTTACTGCTTTTTTGGGTGTTCCTCCCATGTCATCATCCTTCTAACAAAATGGATGGCAATTTACTTCCTTCACAATATCAGTTTCATTCTGGAGCCTTTAACTCAATGAATCAACCAATGTTGCAGTAGAAAAAGGTTTGTGAAATGCCACATCATTTGAGGTTTTGAAACATAAATGAGACATTTGCCTGCCTGGCTCTGAATGCACTTGCCTGCCTGCATGACCTAAAAGTCCTGACATGGTGATGCAAGATGTTTCTAGCCCACAATTTATTTAGGTAAGTGCTACTTCCTTAGGAAGGGATTTATTGGTTTTATGTGACAAGCAAGTCAGAGCTGTGTACTGTCTTAGGGGTAATGAGCTGTATCTCTGTCACCTCTGAATGAAAGACAGAAAAAACCCACCACAATAACCTGTAGGCTTTTCCCCCCACCTCTTGTTTCTTCATGGCTAACAGAGGTGGTGGATCTCTACAGCTGTTGCCAAGGAGTGATCAGAGGGTGTTGCTGTGAGCCAGCTGTGAAGAGCTCCTTTTTACATGTAATGTCAAGTCAGTCTGCAAGCTTCACCATCTTCTTTTACTGCAAAGTCTCTATCTCTTAAGGAGATGGAGTTCAAAGGCAACTTAAAAGTAGAGTGAAGCAGCCCCATTACAAGAAAACATTAGCTATGCACAAGATTGTTATAGACTGTGTGAATATACTTTTTGTCATCTGTAGTTTGAGTGAAATAAATATTTAAATGAGGCTTGGCCTCAAAATTAAGCAGTTAAACAAAACCCATCAAACTATACATCCTTTTAAGGCTGTACAAGTTTAAGGATGTATAAGTTTATACATCTCTTTTAAGATAGACATCCATTTTTCTGTGTTTTTATTTAGAATGTGTTTTAAACTTCTTGCTACATTTCCCTGGGATGTTAATTTGGTTTGGATTAAATTTTCAGATGGAGAGACTGTTTTACTCCTCTGAATTAAACATTGCATAATGAAACTGAGTTGCTTAGGGCTTATGCACTGAGTAATAGCTGTACTGTTGCTTTGTTCCTACATAATTATACTCACTTTCTTTGTCAGTGGCTATAGAAAAATTTAGTCCATTTATTTGGATTTTGTCTTTGAGATGTCTGCTATTCCTAATGACTGCATGATTTGTAACTCCACATTCCTCACCACCATGCCAATAAAAGAAGTGTCATTTCTGGTTTGGGATGAAACTGTTGCTTCCAAATGGTTTTATATAGATCCCCACATATATCAAAACAGCTGAAGGAATTCTTTAGACAATCAAGGGTAGGATCTCAGGAATTTCCTTTTAATTTAAAAATGTGTGCCCACTTTAGAGCGGTTCCTTTTACTGGACTGTGCAAACATAACCAAAAACTAAGGGGGGCTATTGAACTGCTCGCTATCTATCCTGAAGTTATTAAAAAAAAATCCAAATGTGTAAATTATTTGGAAGAAAAACTACAGAACAGAGAATAATATGCCATACATGGGTACTTGGGAGTGTTGTAAGCACGTTATGTTGGATTAATGTTAAGGGTCACCCAAGAAGAAGAGCTGCTCGAGTTCTATCCCTTAGTGTCCCTGTGCATGGAGAATCCTGCTGGCATTCTTGATCCCTGACAGTGTCACATCACTACATCACTGGCCATGTAAAATCATCTCATCACAGGAATTTACCCTAATAGGCTGGCTAATCTTTTAAATTTGCTAAGTGAAACAACTACAACTCTAAACTATGTTTGGTAGGAAAAAAGCATATTCTCTGTAAAGCATATTCTAGAAAACACAGAAGAGACTAATTGCTCAATATTCTATCCATACGTGGGAATAACAGTGTTTCTTTAGTTTCACGCACTGACTGTGTTCAGTAGGCTTGTGATTAACTTCTGTGGGGAATAGACAGTAGAGGGGCCCTTGGATCCTTACCTGAAAATGCATAATTTTGAGCTATTTTGCATCTGGAAGGAAGGAAGTTCCAAATTTTGAGGTCAGCCATATTACCAGACCTCTCTAGATATATTTTTAGTTCACTGAATGAAAGTCAGATTTGGCTGGTGAAGAATGTGTTTCCTTCTGCTAAGTGTGTTAGCTGATACTTTATTACAGAATGAAGTGTTTTCTTTCCCATTTTTCTTGCAACTGGCAAACTGTAAAACTTCCAGTTTACACTTGGCCCCAGAGAAGACTTTCCCCTGCTTTCTCCTCAAATTTCTGTATGTAGCTTGTCAGTAGCTTTTATGGTATTGTGGAAAAGTCAATGTTATTGTGAAGAAATGGAAAAATTGCTAATTCTTGTATAGATTCAAAGTAGCAGATGTTTGCTATTGTCTTCTCAGGAATGAAATTTAATTGCTACATGCTACTAGACTTTAGGATCGTCAAGGGAACATTATCTCACTATAAAAATAATTAAAACCTTCTTTCAGGATAATGCACATGTGGCTAATATAAATGTTGGCCACAGGCATTGCATCTGGGGATTTTATGATTGAAGGTATTTTTTGAGTGCCATGTTGTGATCTCATGTCTGTGGGTATAATTTCATTGACTTCAGTTGAAATTGTTCTGTTCTCATCTGTGAGATCACAGTTTCTAAAACCCAATTCCTAATATTTTTATCGTGTTCTATGCCGGTGTCTTAGGACATGAGAACATGTAAATGGAGCAACTTTTGAGTACATTGCATTTTCACAGTGGTGCTTTGAGCTGAGTTTATTTCATTTATATGTAAAATTATAAAGCCAGGGGGCCAGAGCAGCAAGTTGGCCCTGGAGTATGTGTCTATTCTCTTGCAGAACCTACCATAAATGTTTACGGTTTTTAATGTGCGGACTCAAAACTAAGAGGTTCTTTGTGCTCTGGTGATGTACCTGTCACTTGAGATTGATGTGTCCTATCAGCTTTTGAATATAATTCCAAATTTTTATGAATTACGTGTGTCCAGCAGCAGGATAATACCCAGATATCAGTGTAGTACAGCTTGGCTACATCCAGAGAATTATTTTTTATTAGCTGAGTGTGAGACTTTGGCTGCATTAGATGCAAATGATCAAAAGCTGTTTTTCTTCAAATTTCTAAGGTCCTAAAAAGTAAGATTTTTTGGTACTGGGAAAAAAACTTGTTTGCTCAAAACTGGTGTCTATTGTAAAGGACTGAGTAGAGGCATGTCCAGTTTTCTAGAATTGTGATCGAAAATTATGTTAAAAAGTCCATGCACCTCTTTGAGTTGCTGACATTATGTAAGCACTGAGTACTGTACTTTTAAAATTATTTTTTCCTTAGTTGTTAATTTGCCTCTAAGGGAAGAAAACACAAAAATGTTGATCTCAGAATACTGAGTATTCAGTAGTCCTCAACTGCTTGGAAAAATTGTAGCGTACTGGGGGGGGGATATTTAGGGGAGATCACTGTAAATCTGTTTAACCCTCTTCCTTGGAATAGTTGCTCTGTGATGTTCTCCTGATATGGTTGCTCTGGTTTAACTTGATCTCAAGGCCAGTTTGGTGCCAGAGGACCAATACACCAATACAGGTTTATAGCTTGCAGTGCAGTCCACATGAGCCTGTCACAGATTATATGAGTGGAGAACAAGGCCAGCTGCCTTCATCTGTGGGTCCTAATGCTGCAGCTCAGGCAGCTGAGGTGCCTGTGATTTAAAGCCTAGAGATACTTGTCTTCGAGGTCATCATTGTAGAAAAAAAGTGAAAAGATCTGAATAAAAGAACATGGCTCGCTGCAGTGATAGGTGGGAAATTCTGGGGCCATCATATGTATCTTCTGCTTTTTTCCTGTATTGTTGATGTTTCTCAAACCTTTCATTTCCCTGTTAATTTCCCCTGAATGCCTGCGGCATGTTAGAAGGATAAGCTTCAGTATTAGGGAATATTTAAATGCATACTTTATAGGGTAGATTTCTTTCACATATTAAGGAGGAAACTTGGGTGAGACTTATCTGCATGGGACAGACCTCAAAGTGGACAAAAACCAAAGTGTTTTGACAGCTCACACAGGTTTCTCTCAGTAGAGCATGCATGTAGGATGGGGACTTTCAGAAGTGCTCATGAGGAGCTCGATCTTCTGCCCACTGAAATGTGCTGTTTGTTTTGGAGGTTTTTGTTGCTGTTTTTCTTCTATTGACTTCTCTGGGATTGGATCTGAACCAAACTAATGGTTTAGTTGAGATTCTAATGTTTTAGTGTAGTGGCCATGTTTCTTGAAGAACATGGGATACCTGCACCTGTAGTTCTCTCTATACTTGCACAGGTGTACGTGTGTACATGCACTACAAGTGTGGATTTTCCTGTGGCCTGTTCCTCCTGTGCTCCCTCATAGGATCTAAGTACTGCTTTAACCCCAGCATGATTTGTATGTGGGGTTTGTGTTTTAAATTTCCCTGAATAAGTGGTTTTAATTCCTGCTAAATGTTGTTTACTTCCTGCCTATGAATAGTAAAACCTCAATGTCTGTTTTTCATACACTGTTTCAGGAACTTCATGGGATCCTAAATGGAATGCCCTAGGGAACAGCAGATGAGGTCAGCCCTGCTGCTTACTTATCTTGGGATTCAGCCCTTCCGCCCTTGTTCTTCAATAGTAACAGTCTTGGTTCTAAGCCACTATTGAAAGGTGAAGATCCCATGGAGAGCCCATATAGTCCACCTGGAGCTGATGGTGTTGCTGTGGGGGGGAAAGGCCTTATTTCAGAAGGGCAGCCATTGTCCTCAGGGGCTTTTGGCAACTTCCTGCATTCTGAAGTAAGGGTGATGAATTTTTTTTTTTTATGAGGATCAGATGGAATTTCAAATATAGTCACCTCTCTTGGGTTGTGTATTAACCTGTGTCTCCATCCTTGATCTATAGCATATTGACAGAGCTGAAGGGTGACATGCAGTACTTTGAAGAGCATAATATCTGAGCAAGCTCTGAGAGAGGAGGGCACTCAGCCACTCTTTGAAATGATTGCTCGTGTTTCTGTGCAGGATCTCCCTTGCTCTTTCTGATCGGTAGCTTTTGAAATTTTTTCTCATGTGGTGACTTCATTGTTCTCTATTTATTGCACATCTTAACTGTATTTTAAAAGAACTTGACCTGCTGCCAGCATCAACATGTCTGAGCATTTTGATGCAACTTAGGTAGCTTTAGGTCTGAGATCATATGGAAAACGTTGCTTTAGGGACTAAAGTCTTAAATATTATACCAGCAGGAGTTTCCACAGAGATTTCAAGAGAACTGGGCAAGTAATTCTCTAGAGCTGACTGCAATAGCTTTTGTTATCTGCTTTATAAACTTTGGGATTAAATATAGTGAGTTTTTTGGAACAAGCATATTGGGATGGGATAGGGGGATGAACTTGGCATAGAAGTTAACATTTTGCAGAATATTGATTCAACGCAATGCTGAATAACGGACTGCTTAAATTACATTATCACTGGGAGAATGGATTCTGATTCCACTTGCAATTAAAAATAGTAATGGTAATAAAAAAAGACTGTCTGTTTTTCCAGCTAATCCCCATGTTTGTGCTCCCCTATTTTTCCTCTTGAATACTTTTCTTATGGCTGGTTGGCAGATTTCAGATACCAGTTGGAAGGAAGTGACTGACTTTGTTTTAGAAGTGATCCTGCACAGTATCTTGTCTGCAGATAACTGACTCCCTCCGTAACAGCAGAGCTCTTAGTTTCTTGGCACATCCATTAAGAACAGCCATGCCTCCAGAAGCTTTGCTCTTTATTGAGTGTTTGAAAGACCTGCTCCCAGTCTAGATGAGTGAGAAGCAGCCTTTCTTGGAACAGATTTGTATCCACGGCTTCCTCCAATCAGGGAGCTGTAAATGCCATGGGTACCTCTCAAAGTATCTGGCCTTTCTGGATGGGCAAGTCAAAGGAATTGTTACCCTGTGTCATATTGGCTGCACACATTTCTGTGCCACGCTGCTTTGGGGCCTCACCTCACTCTGGAACTGAACTTCAAAGAAGAAGTATAAAAATTAGGAAGTCTATTATGTCATGAAAAACCAATTCTGGGTACAGAAAATATCTAACTTCATGTTCTTGTCCAGTGTTCAGCATATTCCAGTTCCCAGTGGAATGTTTTCATCATCCATATGTAGCTATTGCTTTAGCTTTTTAAAGTCTTGCGTAGGGGGATAAGGTGAAGGCAGTGATGCTGTGTTTGGATTGACTGTGGTAATGAAAAGCATGTCCTGAACACTTCTTTTAAAGTGCCACTGTTGTGTTGTGGTTGGCTCAACAACATGTTGGCTTGACACAGTCAGGTAAAGTGTAAATGACATCAGCTCCTTTGGTGTTTTCCCCTGAAGGGAATGGCTGAGCTGTTCAGGCAGTCTCAGCTGCGACACCCCTAGCTGCACATCAGCCCTGCTAGGGCACCATTTGGAGGATGTTGATGGACTGCAGGATCATTGTGTAATGTGGGTAGGAATGATAATCTCTCTCAGTCCAAAAAGTGCAAGTGCAATTGAGTCCACTTGTTGAGCCAGAATCCATTGCTCTCTCTGCTGATTCACAGTGGGAGCTGACATGAAATATCAAGGAGGGATTAGCGTGCACAGCATGCTGTGGTTAAGGGCTTGTGCCACTTGGTCAGACCACAGCATGAAACTGTGGTGAGTGTTGAGTTGCTAATGTCTCCTCAGGTTACTCGACTTGGGTTTGTGTGCAAACAGAGCAAGGTGCCTGATTGGCAGGCTGGCTTCAGAGCCAGGGGTTGTAGAGCTGAAGAATAAGCCTGAAATATCACCACTTCCAGTCCCTCACTAACAGGAGCAACTACACTGAAGCCTTAGCGAGGAGGGAGAGCTGGTCTGGATTTAAATTGATATTTTAAAAATACTTTGCTGCTTTTTTTCTTTCATATAGATTCCCACGTACTGATGAGCTAACAAGGCTCTCCTTGCTAAGAAAGATTGTGTTTTGTTGAACTTCCCACTCAGGAGTTTCATGTTGCTATGCAGGAGTCCATCCATGGTGGGTTTTTTTAGAATGAGATGTTTCAGCCTTGCCTTTCTCTGTGTCAAACATCAGCCTTTTCAAAATCTCATATTCCTGGGGAGAGGTGTTCTCCCATTCCCTTGCCTCCCATGTGTGTCTTTCTGGCCCACTTTTTCTCACGTCAGGGATCTGACTTGCTCAGGGGTTCCCTGTAGCCCGTGTTCACTGATAGGATGACCCAGTCCTGCAGAGCAATTTTGCTGGAATGGTTTTCCCATTGCATGCTGTGGGAGAGGCACTGTGCCCATGTAAGTCCTGCATCACAGGATGCTCTGAGTTGGAAGGGACCCACGAGGATCATCAAGTCCAACTCTTTATGTGAATGGCCCATATGGGGATTGAACCCACAACCTGGGTGTTCTTAGCACCATGCTCTGACCAACTGAGCCCATCTGTGAGAACTGGCAAGAAATGCATGTTCATCCCAAATTCCTAAAAGGAGAAGTGGCTGTTGATTTGGGGAATGTGAAAGCAACAGAAAAGCAGAGACGAGAGATTAAACTCAGATCCTTGCCTTGTTGCCTGTTACAAGTTTCTCAGATGTGTAGGACCTTTTGTGTTTTGGTCCCTCCTTTAGACCTCAGGCACCAGATCTTTGTTTCTGTTGCAGATCCCAGCCATAGATGAATGCAGCCAAATCAAACTGTGCTTAAGTAACCAGATCAAAACAATCTTAGGAGATTATGATGAAGGATCTGCTCCTGAAGCTTTTTTCTTATGCTGGAGTCTTTGTGGAGGGAAGGATGCAATTGTGCTAGTACATTATTGTTGAATATCTGAACTCCCCCTCCCTGTTGCTGGCTCTCAAATACTTTGTTATTGCCAATTCACTGACCTCTCCTTTGCTGATTGTGCAAGACCAGGTTGAAGGTCTGTCATGTCATCACCTGGGAAACTAGCAAATAAATGGAATAATTCCCATTAATGGATCTATAGATAGGGATTGAGTGGAGAGGGTTGGAGTACATAGATATATTTAGTGCAATCATAAAGCTTTTTAAAACAATTTTTAAAACAGAGATGTAAGAGTTCTATCAGTGGTGGTAATTTTGACTTGTGAAAAATAACATTCAAAGTTTCGTGGGGGGAAGAAAGGAGGGGAGTGGAGAGAAGATAGTGGTATTAGGTTGCAAGATCTGATCCAGGTGGGGTAGGTGGACAGAGCTGTAGGGAGTCCTGCCACACTGTTTAGTTTTTGGGACGATGAAAGTTCAAGAGAAGATGTGTGACAGCTCAGCTCTCACTCACTGGTCAGACCCTCTGGGCAGTGCAGCCACATGTCTGAGTCTGCTGTCCTTCATTCTGTGCTTCCTGTACTGTTACCACTGCTGCTGTTGTGGGCAATGTGTGTGATATGTGCCTGCCCGGGTCTGAACTCCTTGAGAGTGTGCGTGTCTGGTCTGGCACAACTGTTTTAGCCTGGAAATTCAGGCATCCTTTTGTACAGAGGCTGCATCCTCACACAGTAAGCTGGGGTGGGAAACAGTTTCCCCTTGCATTATTATGCCAGCGGGGAAGTTTTATGTGGCATGATAAGGTTTGTACAAGCACCGTCTTCCTGCTGTGGTTTTTGCTGGCCAAAAAGGTCACTGCCTGCTTCCTCCAGTCCCCTGCAGCTCTCCCAGGTGAGTGGCTTGCTTCTGCTCTGTGACTGCCCTGGATCATCACAAGCAGGGGGAGCAGTAAACAGCCTGAGTAAAGGGCCACTGCCAGGATGTTTTGTGCAATGAACTGTGTGTGGGCAGCTAAAGGGGCATGACTTGAATAAGGCTGATGATGGGTTCAGTCTTCCCCTTTCCCCCTTATTTAAGCAGTCACAGCCAGTGCTGACTGGGGACATGTGATCAAAATACTCATAATAGATATCTGTGCTCTGAAATGCAGACCTTGAAAAGGTAAACTTAGCTACCTCAAGACAGATGCACTACTCTGGTGCTTATTTCAGAATGGATGCTGTTCTGTATTTGAATGTACATGCATGCAAAGTGTTTGAAAAGAGGCTTAGAATCAGGATTCCTTACCACACCCTGTCATTGGCTTTTTTTTTCTGTTTAATTTAGAAAATACAAAATCTGCTTTTATGAAGATCCTTGCTGTGCTAGCAAATGTGTGTCACCCACCAGTTTGCTCCCTCCTGATCCAATGCTGGGAAAGATTTAGAAGAAAGAATAGAATAAATCATTCAAATTACTATGTTTTGCAGTGCCTGCCTAGCCAGATGAGTAGTTTTCTGAGCACTGGGGTTGAACATGCCTACTTGCCTATAAATTTGTGTCCAGTGGTTGACTGTGAGTCTCAGTGAATACTTTTCCCATGGTTGAGGAATTTGCTGGGATGCTCCCTTCTCTCTGGGATTGCACATGCCAGCCTCGCCTTTCAAAAAGATAATTATAGAATTGCCTTCCTGCCTGTTTTCACAAAACTTGTAAGAACTTGCAGGAATTTGCTTTCTCCAGCTTTTTGTCAAATCTTGGCTCAATGGCTGTGGGCCAAGACAAAAACTCTGGGATCAGCACACAGACATAGACATTCACACAGACATATTGTGGTGGTCATATATAAATCCTGATTCCCTAAGAGGCAAAGAAAAGGGGATTTGCAGTGGGAACCACACGGTGGGCTCTGCATGGGACAGGGAGTCACCAAGAGTGTCTTGAGAAACGGGCATATTACACACACAAAACAGGGGATAGGAGTAGTACAACATCTTTTCTTTCCCTGCCTGAGCTTCCCTGGTTATGTGCCACCAAGAGCATAGGGGATGCTTGGTGGCTTTCTTTTCTCTTGTGATGTAACTTGTAACCCAAGTTCAGCACCAGGGAGGATTTGCCCTATTTAACCACAAAGAGTTTTCAGAAATAAGAGAAAAATGGTACTATTTCTAGTAACCCTAAGAGAAATAAGGTAACTGCAAGCATAAAGACACAGGATTTTAGATGAACAAAGGCTATTCAAAGGTATGTTTCCCGCTCCATGAGAATAATGAGCAGTTACATGTAACACTTCACAAGTGTGGGAAAAGCATAGCTCAGTCTTGCATATTCAGCATGTGAAAAATAACTAGATGTAGAGACACATAAATAAGCAGAAAAGCCACACATGGGCTTGCAGATGTTTTACCACATCAGTAAGATTTGCATACTGTTCCTGGTGTTGCCATTTAACTTGGCGTGTGATTTGGGAAAAATCATCTTCCCATTCTGTGCTCTGGCATATCTGTTTTCACTGGAGGCTGTGGCTGCCCTCTGAAATCTCACTCTACTCTTCTGCAGAGAAGTTAGCTTTTGTTTCTGATAAGCTTTGTAGTATTTTTTCCATTATATGTACAGAAGGTGCTGGGAAAAGGGCTGTATTTTGTAGTTGCAGGACATTGCTTGAGTATCTTGAGTTTTATTAAATTCTCAATCTCAGACTTAAACCCAAAATGAAGAACTAAGGGTTTAACATTAAGGGGTTTAGCTTATGGTATAGGATGAGTTGGAGCACCAAACAAGCTTTTCAGGTATGGAGGTAAACCTGAGAAACAGGAGAAGAGTCAGTCATAGAAGTGCAATGGTGTTTCTCAGAAACAGCTTCTCCGTCAGCACAATGGCTCCTGTCATGCTGTTAAGAAACAGCACCTCAGGGTGTGAAATGGAGCTTGAGTTTACAGGAAGGCCTTAGATGGCTTTCACCTTGAGTATGGGATCTGCTTTCATGATGATGTTCAGGTGTATGGCAGTTACAGGATGAGAGGTTTATGGGCATGTGATAATTTAGTCTGTTATTTACTGATAGGCTCACCTCCCTTTTGTATAAATGAACTTTAAAGGGAGACAGTAGAATCGTGTTAGCATTTGTTTTAGCTGAGAGAAGTAATAGTGTTCTTTGCTATCTCTTCAGCTGCTCAACACTTCTTGTGAGAAATTCCACTTCTGAGGCTAAAACTTTCCTACATATACCAACATTTATTTATTTTTGGCTTTTCTGAGAATAGATTTCATCCACACTTCAGTAATGAGAGAAGAATGAAATGAGATTTTCTTTGTCCCCAGAAATGTTGGTTTTAAACATCCTTTCAGCTGAGTGGATGAAATTGTAAAATGGGGATGTGACAGTGGTGCTCCAGAATTCTCCAGGGGGGTTTGAGCTTGACTTCATGATTTCATGCAGTTTTTTGTGGCTGATACAGAGCCGATGAAGCAGAATTTTCCAGTTCATTTTTTTCTGAAGCACACAGCTAAGGAAATATTGACTACAGAAGCATCTGCAGCTAATTTAGCAGCGTAATCCAATGAAGGATATTGCTGCAAATTGCTACAGAGACCTGGCATGGTTGGTGGCCAGGCCAGAGAAGAATCCTGTGTGTGGATGTCAAAATCAAGGTGCCTCAGTCTTGTGTTTGTATTTAAACTGAAGGAGAGGCAGCACTTTTCTAGAGTTTTCCAGGGGCCTGAAATAGCAGATAATTTATCAACAGTGAGGTGTTGTTTCTCCTTTCCCTTTTCCTTGGTCACCCCAAGGAAGATTTTTGATCAAGGAAAGGTAATTAGTGGAGCAGAGTATTTTGCCAGCCACATTTAATGTTGGCATGACAGCCAAGTCCTCAGTGCTTTCCTCATGCACCTCACAGTCCAAATGGGCAATTGAAAATGGTTTCCTCGTAAAAGTCCTGTCCAAACTGGTGAGAAGAGGAGAGTACAGAGAGCA
Source organism: Argya squamiceps (assembly GCA_037834095.1). Classification (NCBI taxonomy): domain Eukaryota; kingdom Metazoa; phylum Chordata; class Aves; order Passeriformes; family Leiothrichidae; genus Argya; species Argya squamiceps. Next base: position 16,546,358 of record JBBMKD010000001.1, on the reverse strand, counting down.
GCTGATGTCTGAAGAGAAACGTGAGGGTTGTTTTTTGTTTTCATTTTGTTCTTAAGCTCTTTCCAAGAAAAGACCTGGCTACCATTGCTGCTCTGATTTTTCTTCTTATCTCGTTCCTTCTCTTCTGCTGGCCCATGTTTGAGTGATGGGATATGACCCCTCTTGCCTTATTCCTGTCTCTTTTCTCAGTTCCCATGTGTCTCTCTATTTCCTTCCTAATTTTTGTCATGATGTTTAAATAAAAACAAAACAAAAAAAGCCCCAAATTCTTTGATGGCACCACATGGGCAGAAAAATGTCTGGAGGATCATGTCATTCAGTCTACACAATGCTTGGATCTCAGCCATTCTCTGAGTTCATTGCTTACATGACCTCTAAATATTTATTTTTGAAATGGGTTTATAAATTGCTACAATTGATTGAAAGACTCCTGAACAATGTGACTTTTTCTGAAGACATGCAGAGTGGTGGTTGGTTTTAACAAAACAAGACAACCAAAAAAGCAAATAACTTGTTTAATTTTACGTGAAGTATCAGATCTGTGCAAACCTATACATTGTTTTATTCTCTAAATCTGGTGGGTAGAAGCTGAATGACCAATATGTATTTAGAAGGACCATAGCCTTGGCAGCAACTCTGAACTCATATATCAACATTTCTAACATGAGATGCAACCATAATTTTCTTTCAACAGCCACGTTTTAGGGGATTTATTTTCTTTTGGGTTTTAGTGTATTCCCCTTGTGCTTTTGCTTGGACAAATACTGTGTCTTACATGATTAAAATCTAACTCTCTTACTAATGTATATTTAAATTGTTTTGCCCTGTATAAACAGGCAGATCTTGGCTCCAGCTCTACATTAGTGTGTGAGACATCAGATTCTTAAGACCTCTGGTTAATTGGAAATCACTTAATGGGAACTAATTGTCATTGCCTTGTGATGAAGGCTTAGTGAAAGTGTCTTAATAGAAATACATAGGTGACTGTAAGGGTCAAACCCAGAGATGAGTGTGGGGAAGACTATAGGCTAAAGCTAATTTGTTGAGATTATAAATGCTTATCCAGCCTTCCTCTGTTGCAATGATAAACAGTCAAGGCACCTTCATACATATTTGCCAGGTAAATATATGTGAGTAGGTTTGCCTTGAGGAATTTGAGTATGGATGTATAATTATAGTACATTTCAATTTTCTAGATGGAAATCTTTATTTTTTTCAAGTACTTCATAGCAGGACTTATGTTACAGAGCTTATCAGCCTGCTCCAAGAGGCATAAAGAGCCCTGTCAAACACAGATTTATGACAGCTTTTTATTTGCCGTGGCTGAAGTTATGTGGCAACTCTGGCGATGTAAAAAGTGCATTATTTGAGGAGGCAAATGGCTCAAACTGCTAGTCTTGCTTTCTAAACAGTACCTGAGAATACAGATGACTTGCTTTGACAAAATTAAGCTTTAGGAAAAGTAAATTTGACATTTTGTTTTGATGGTGTAAGTGGGTGAGGGTAATACTATTCAGCCAGAATGTTTCATTATAATTACCAATTTAAAAAATAAAATAACACTTGAGAACATGCTATTACACTAACATGATCCAAATCCAGCTTTCGTGAGGAAAGCCCAACTGTAAAATGAGCCCCATTTTTGAGGTTAATACTCCTTTACCACACTGTGCCTCCACACAGAGTGGCAATAACATCTGTATAATGGGGCATTTCTATTGCTTTAATCACCACTTACTGCACTCTTACTGGTCATTAGTTCTATAGGTTAGTGACACAAACTATTAAAAATTAGTGGATTTTTTAGTGCTGTAAACCTGTGGAAAACAGTGGGTCAGATTAGTATCTTTTTCATAACGACAACTGATGTGCTTTTATTAGATCTGAACAAGGTGTGTCACTTTCTACAGTAAAAATGACTGCTTGTGAGCCATTTCAGGTTGCTTTCATCGCTTGATTGTAACCTTTTGAAATGTAGAAAACTCTCCCACTTGCTAGCAAAGTCTCAGTTCCTGATTTAGGGGATCAAAAACTGTTTGGAATTACTTTTTACCCCAGAGTGAAATGTTTTTATTTAAAAATAGCCCTTCTTCACATGTAACGTTGACACAGTAGAGACCTCTGTGTTCCCTAAGAGGATAAGATATGCAAGATATGTGTCTTAATGTGACTGTTCATAAACCAACTTACTGCTGGACTGCAGCCTGAAATACAAAACTGGTCAAAGAAACCAGCTTTGGATGCAAAATTAGCTACAGTAGTTAATGCTCTTTGGATTTTAAGGAGTTAATCTACCTGTCAAACCATGCTTTTTTTTTTATGCACCAGTCTGTGCCCTATCTACACAACCATGAGAACATCTCTGAGATGGTTAGAGACTTCAAAAGCTCTATAAGTCCACCCAAATCCATTTCTTCCCTCCTTTTGTGTAATTTGCCATCAAGTTCATTAGGGTCACTTCTAAGAAGGGCTGAGGAATATGAATCTTACCTACTGCCCCTTAAACCAATTCTTAAGTTCAGGGTTAGATGTTGTTTCTCAATTTGGTTGTCTTTCAGTAGCAATGAACTGTTTTATTTACAACATTAGCAACTGTGTGGTCTCTTGGCTGTAATGCTCCACAGCTGATGAAAAGAACCATAGAAATTGTTGAACCTTAGAACCAAGAACATGAAAGATTTCTTAGAGGTACATTTTTAAGGAATTGTTGAGTACAGTAGTTTTCTTTAGTGTCCATTCCTGTGCTCTGAGAGGTGTGCTTGCCCTGTCTTCCACTGGCTGCAAAATCTGGGCATCTCCTGTTGGTCTGATAAACACAGTCCTTGCATAACCCATCCAAAAAACCCTCAAATGGATGGGCTGTTAGGGCCAGGTCCTTGTGTGAGAGAAAAGTGGCACAATCATTTTGTAAGCAGAAGATAAAGAAAGGAGTGTGCTGGGTCCTTGTGTGAGAGAAAAGTGGCACAATCATTTTGTAAGCAGAAGATAAAGAAAGGAGTGTGCTGCTCCTGGGCATGCAGAGCCATGGAGTGGCATGTGAATCCCAGGCAGTTGGTTTGATAGTGCATAGGGAAGAGGAGAGGGGAAGGATTCTGAATCCTTAAGAAATATTTCTTCTTAATACATGCAGAGATTCAATTTCCTTGTGCTGAGCTGGAGACAGCTGGTATTCCTCCAGACACTGAGGAAGCTGGGCGTCAGCACTGTCTGCTTCAGATAAGATTAATAATGTATAGATTCATGGGGAATGGAGCCTAATCTGCTGGGATGCCACAGCAAGCACTCCTAGTGAGGAGGAGCAGCTGCCTGCTTTGGGCCTCCTGAGAGGTACAGGAGGAACCATCTGAGACAGATTGGGGTTGACTCCTGGTTGTTCTGCAGAGAAGTTGCTCACACCTTGTAGCAGACGGTGTTGAATGTAGCACAGATCTATGGATGTGTGATCATGTCCAATTCCTGGCTCTGTACACTTCAAAACTCTCTTAAAAAAACGATCCCACAACTGAACACAAGAATACAGCAGAAGGAACTTTTTTTCACCCTTGAATAGCAAACTACAAGTGTGCTTAGTGAAATACATCCTAACACAAGTCTTGACAAACAAACCAGAACAGCAGCAGTTTTTTTGAATTAAAATCCTCTGCAGCCATTTCTGCTTCCCATTTTCAGTTTGGGAGCTGAGAACTGTTTGGTCTCTTGAATGCTTTCTGTGTTGTACACAGGTTAGAGGTTTTGACCTATCTCTTTACACCTGTTTTTGTCAGCCAGAGTTCAGAGCCATGGAGCGATAGAGCTTTGTAGGCTCAGGCTCCTTTGGGCTCCCTTCTGAGGTCCTGGCTATGATCTGCCCAAGCCTGAAGTTTTGAAGCAGTTTTTAGGGTCAGCCCAAGGTGAAGTGCACCATGTTATTTACATTTCCACATCCTTGGATGCAATTAAAAGATATGGAATGAGTAAAGAATAGAAAATTAGGAGGGGAATTCTTGATCTCTCAAGGCTGCAGCATGCAAGTGCTGGTACTATCACACATTCCTGGTGCTTAACCTGAGGCAGGGAGAGCAATAGCAGCTGTTCCTTTCCTGCTGGCTTGAACACAGTGTAAGTAGTGGTGTACCCAGTAGGTGTTAAAATACATCACTCAAGCTCTTCTGAAACCTGAACTAAATACTCAGTTGGTTGCCCAGTGTGAAAAAAAAAATTAAAATGACTGAGGCTTGCAAATTTGTGCAGAGACGGCCTCTCCAAATAAAAAAGTCAGGTTTTATGCGCTGTTTACAGTAATAATTTGATGCTTTTTCCATTTTGAGGTTTGCAGTCCAAGCTCTTTAAGCACTGGTTTGCACGAACAATTACTGCTAAGCATGAATGACTGGTTTCCAGCCTGGAATAATTTTACATGCTCCAGAGAATGTCATTGCCTTTACCCAATTCTGTGATTATTTACCAAAACAAATTATTACTGTAACTGCTGGGGTAATGACAACTGTAAAATAGAATATCTGTGGTACTCTTGGGTTAGCAGAAGCAAACAGAAAATAATGAAGTAGATGCCTTGCTAGGGATGTGAGCTTAGGTCTGTACCTCGCCTGTTGTCAAAGGAAATCCATTATCATTCTCTTAAATCAGATTTACTTCATTGCTCTTGCACAGAAGTGAGATGTGCTTTTTTTATCCTGCACAGACCAGTTTCACCCTGGAAAACTAATCTAATTCATAATTTATTTTAATTGGGTTGGGTTTTGTCAGCTTTATGGATACACTGGGGCAAGGGACACGTGAATTTATGTCTCTTTCTTTCCCCCAGCCTCTTCAGTGCCTGTCTTTTTGAAAAATGTAGGTAACAACAGTGAACAGCTGGCAAAGTTGGGCTGGATTTGGCCTGGTGGTGTAGCAGGGAGGGGCTTGATGCCCCTTCACAGGGGGAGGAGCTGCCAGGAGCAAGTGTTTCCACCCCTGTGTGACAGTGCTTCTAGCAGGGACCATGACTGTCCAGAGCCTGAGCAGGGTGTGCAGAAGCTCACCCTGTTGAGAAGGGGAGAGGGTTGAGTTTTGCAGAAAACAAAGCATTTTCTACATGACAACAAGGAGAGATGTTCTGGGTCAGAATTAAAACTCCACATCTCTTGCCCTCATTCCCTTTCCTGCCACCACTGCCATTGGCTCCAGTGGCATGTGCTGGCTGCCCTTCTCCTGGGTTTAGCCATTTCTGCTTGAATATTGTCTTCAGGGGTTTTCCTGGTCCTTTCACATTGTCTGGATCTTTTTCTGGTTTTTACATCCCTCTTGGAGGAAGATTTGGTATCTACTGCTGCTGCTGGATAGGGACAGTGTGCAGCCACCTCTGCAGGTCACATTTAACTGATGCTGGGGACTGCAGTGTCTCAGTAGAAGCAGGGAGAGTGCTGGGCAGGTTAACATTTTCCTTTCCATACAGCAGCAAAACACTGGTGAATTCATGATGCAGAGGAGAATGCACAGGAAATTCATGTGCTTTTTGAATTTAAAGATATAAATGACATCATCTTGTGGGTCTTATGATGTATTAGCTCAAAACTTGCTTATTTTGGGATCTGGTTCTTCATTTGCCATATATTTCTATGCATGTTTTGTCAGACTTCAGGCATGACTCCCATAGGCTGGATTATACAGAAAATGTATATGACACCATGTGCATGACACCCTGAACATCCTGCTTTTTATCTTGTCTTGTTATCTCATATTATTATGCTAGTTCACTGCTGAGCTTTTTAAGTGCTTCTGTGGCTCATCTTTATTATAATAGAGATATATTTTAAATTAAAATGCTTTATCAATACAAAAAAGAACCTTCTTTTATAATTAGGAATGTTTTTGTGCTTTTAATTAATACAAGTATTGAAGAGGTATGTGGTTTCTGATGCTAAATTTGGCATTTCACAGCCACATGATTTTAGTGATATATAGTTGAAATGTCTTTTGAAAGCCTCTATAATAAAAATAGAAGAGAAATTAGATTACCTCTGAGACTCAAAAGAACTGTTGAAGAATTTATTAGAGCAATGTTAAAGTGTGCTGTAAAACGAATCATGTTAGTCTCCAAATTGATCTGGGATGTCTGGGGATTCAGAGTGCTGTACTACTTGGATTAATTAAAATGTAGTCAGCTGAAACCTCCACTATAATCAAAATTGTTCCCCAGGGTTATACCTTCATTACAGTCCTGGTGTAGCCTTCCAGTTCTGACCTTTGCTGAGCTAAGTAATTAGTTCAGTTTAAAACAAAAAGCAAAGGATAAAATGACCATGACAGTACTTAATGTATTGTTTGGGGATTTTTTACTGCTATGCTGGGCTCTGTTTGTTATCATTAATTGTATATAGCCATTCTTTCTGCTCCCAAAGACAAACAGTGAGAGACACAGTATCTCTGATGTGAGAGTTATGCTGTTTCCCATATTATAAGACGTGGAATAATTTACAATTGCTGTTTTCTGTAACTTTGGCTAAGACACTGATCTCTCTGTGCAGATGTGCTGCCTATCTCGTCCCTGTTGTGCTGTGGGTAGTGTTCTGCTACAGGAGTTTCCTTATCATCAGTCCTGCAGTAAATCAGCAAGGTGGAGACTGCATTTCCCAACAGGGTCTCAAAGGGAGAGTTCACAGCATGTACAGGATACCAGAGCACATCTGCCTTATGAGGCTGTTTCCAGAGTCCAGAATTCAGGACCTAGATAAAGCACTGCTTCTGTCCCTCCCACCCCGTGTATATTCTGGCCCCAGCTTTGCAGAGGCTGTCAGCAGTTTGTCCTTTGAGCTGGATGTGGTAGTGAAACCCTCTGGATAAGGCTAACCCTTATCTTTCTCTTGTGTCCTGTCAGGGACATTCTCCCAGAAGCTGCTGAATAGCAAAGGCATGACAAAGAAGCCTTTGATTGTGGCTGTCAATACTGGAACGTGGAGATTGTTACTCAGAATCAAAATGCCTCCAACTGAGTTGTGGCTCTGACAGAGTGAGCCCCAAGTTTGTTCTTTGTACTAATGACCTGAATGCAACTGGTTTGGATTCTCAAAAAGACCTTTAAAAACACTTTTGCTTTTACAAGTGTTAAAGAAAGGAATTTCATGTCCGTTCTGTCACAATATAAAAAAACAACTGTTATATTCTCCCATAGCACTTCCAGAATCCCACAGGACTTTACATATGTTATTTAGGCTCCAACAAACCCCATTAAGGAATATTTCTGCATCTTTTTTCTTTTTTTTTCCCCTGTGGTAAGACAAACTGAGATGGGAGAAGTGCTAGTGGTTTGCTAAAGGCTAAGCAGCCCCTCTCAGATGAGTCCTTCTCAGTGAATACTCCCAATCTCTTGAGTATAACAAAGCACATACATGCCCTGACTTCCATCCAAATAAATCCTCTAGAACTCCCTCCTCTGACCACATGGACTGGGTATTTACATAGATGAAACACAGTGTATTGACTCATCTATGTAGTACATCATCAAAAATTGTAAAATAGAATATTAACTGCTTAGTATATACCAAAGCTTTGCACTTTTAATGATAAAAATGTCTTCAGTGTTAGCAGCTCTATTTAAGTGACATGTCAGAGGAGAGGACAGTAGGGAAGAGTCTAGCTGTGCCTTCTGCAGTGATCACTCCATACCCTGCACTGTTTGATGAAGCCTGGCATTTCTTCCCTCTGTTTCAGTGTCAAGGAGCAAACCTGATGGGAAACCTGCCTTGTATGTTTATGACCGAGAAGTCTAAAGTGGAGGAATATCCAGGCTCCCAAAGAGATGTGTGAAATTCTTTGCCCATGAAGGAGCCAATCTCTGGGAAGACTCAATAAATCTATAATTAGACTACATGCTGTCCACCTCAGACAGCTGAAAGTCAGATGAAAGTTAGTGTGAGGAGGAACAAAAGCTCTGTTTTTCCCCTGCTTCAAGAGCCTCAAGTTGCAAAAAAGGTCATATAATTTCAGCCTCTTGATGTCTACTTGTCTGTGTTGATAAACTCCATCACAGCCTGGTTGTCTCTCCTTCTAAGTGGGTTGGTGCTGGTGTGAATGTACAGCAAGGAATGTGCAGCCCCTTGGCTTGGCTGAGAGAGGAACTGCACAGCAACAGCAGGTGCTCAAGCACATGAGCCCTGACACATCATCTCAACCCTTCATTTTTCTCATATACTGACAAGCTCATCCTGTACATTCTCACTTTCTTCCCAAGTGGGACTTCCTTGCTTCTTTCAGGCAGGTGTTGTGAGAGGGGACGTACATCACGTTGTACTGGATGACAACTCTAACCCTTGTGTTAGCAGAAGAGAACTCAGTGACAGGAAGAGTGGCTGCTGCTCATCTGCTATTTTAAATTGAGTGTTCTTAAAGATCGACAACATGGTAGAAAATGCCTATTTTTACTGTACTTTGTACATGATTTTTTAAATTGTTTCTTTAGGGAGAGCATTAAGTTATTTGACATCCATTTAGAAATTTTGTTTTCCATCCTTCATTCTTATATTCACCCACAGTATTATTAGTGGTTAAGAAAAGTGCATGAGGACTGTGCTAAAATACAACCATGTTGTAAATACTGATTTTTTGCAGTTATTTGTGCTAGGGATTGGACTCTGTTCTCCTGTTAAAGTGCATGCCTGTAGATCAGATTGGTATACTAAAAAGCTGGTTATGATTGAAAAGTGAGAAAGTTCACCTTCAAGGATTTCTTCTAACAGGACTGTCATTCGTTTTATGTAAAATTATAATTTACTGTTTTGCAGCTATACATGCACTTTCACTCTCTGGTGCTTGAGGCAGAGGAACTCAAGTGTTGTTGGACTACTTCTGTGGCATTTTAGCATAAGTAGTGGTCACTGAATTTGCTGCAATTGAAAGAATTTAGGCTTATGTAATGGAAGATAAGAAATTTGTGTCAGTTTTATATAATCTTGGTTTTAACTGCTTCTTCCTGTGTAGCTTAATGCCACACTGTATAGGTGGAATTGTCACTGGAAATTGTTTTAAAGTTGACAACCTTCATCTTCTCACATGAACGGGTTGTATACCCATCCTGAATAATCACCAAAGTAGGGACTGAGAGCCAGGAAATTGTACTGAGTGGGACCACAAAGTTGTCTGGGCAAGAAATAGGGCACTGGGTGTAGCAGATTGTGGTCTGCCTGCAGTTTTCCTGAGTTCAGAGCTGGCCAAGCAGTGTGATACTGCAGGACTGAAGAGCACCTCACTGTTCCAGTGGATTTCCCGTCCTGTGCCTTACTGTGCTTAGAGTTGTGTGCGTGAAGATTTTTTGTGCTTTGAGTTAACAACAGTCAATTTGCCACATTTAAAAGTAATATTCTGTAATTGAAAAACATGAAAACCAGTGTTGGAGATCTGTCAGTCCCAACACTTGTGAAACTTTTGTCAGTCCCAAACACTTGTCACTGAAAGAAAATGCAGGTGATGAGTCTGTTCCTCTCCTCAGGGCAGACTCTACCAGCAGAGCACCCTATGGAAAAGTTGTGTTTGTTGTTTTCCTTCCTAGTTTTGGGAGATGGATTTCTGAAAACAGGTCAGACACAGGTCAGACACAGGTTGGGGTTATGTGCCTGGTTGTGAGTATGAATTTTGATTTCTTTCCCTGTCCTTATTACAAGTATGTCTCAGGGGAAAGTACTGTTTAGCAGGATGACTATAATGATTTAATTAAGTATTCGCCTAATTATAGCTTTGGGATTTTTCTGTGCCTGTATCTCTCTTTCCTATACAGGATATATTGGCATATCATCATCCATCCTTTCTTGAAAGTATATTCAGAAGTTGTGGCAATAGTCACTAAAGGTTTTGAAAGAAAATCTCAGTGCAGGATTTGAGGCAGCGCTCCTTCAGCAGCTGTAGGCACCTGTGTTCATACCAAATTCTGTGTTCCTCCCTTGTGCAGGTGTACACACAGAGCTGTACCCAAGTACTCACAGACTGACTCCCAGTGCCACCTTTACCCTTCTCACACTCTTCCAAGCCCCTTTTGGGTGTCCCTGCCTCGATGCCAGCTGCAGCACCAGCTGTGCATTGATGGTGGTGGATGGAGGTGAGGCTTGGGTCCTGCAGGTTGACTGCAGAGCCGTGTAGCGTTGGTGCTGTGGCACCTGCCAGGACCTCGTGTTAAAGGTCCTTGTTTCAGTATGGGTTGAGGTATGCTTTGACTCTCCCCAAAATCCCAGCTTCTTTCTGTCTGTTCAGCTTGGCAGGGAGGGAGAAAAGTCCCAGGGTTGTCTGTTGTTTGGTTGCACCAGAAGAAAGCTCCCAAGGCAGAATGTAAATACTGTGAGTAGAGCAGGGGATCTGACTGCTGATCCCCCCAGGGACTTATCCCCCTGGCGCTGTTTGGATTTACCCATCTGGCTCTGGCCCTGCTTACACCTGTCAGCTGAGGGGGACAGTGCCAAAGCAAGGAGTGAGTGAATATCCTCTTGGAGCTTTGCCTGGGCAGTTGGCAGCATACATCATCAGCCAAGCTTTCCCTTCCTCCTCCTCCACAGCCTTGGACATGTCATTCAATATGTATGGCCATGCCCTTCCACCACAGGGAAGGAAGGTGGGTTTCAGCCCTATTAGCCCCTCTAATAGAAATGAAGGATTTCAGTCTTTCTTTCTTTTTTTCTTTCTTTCTTTCTTACATGAGAGGAGAAAAAAATAAATTTCCTCCTTTTAATTAATTTTTTTTAAAATATTTTTTTCACTTCCATGGTGGTTTGATTAGAATGGACGTATCATGCCCATTGGAGACCACACCGTAGCAAGACAAAGCCAGCTCATGGTGCCAGAATTTTTTGTGGAGTTCTATGAGGAGAGAATAGGAAGAGGAAGAACCCACCAAGTAGGATTGTTGCCAGAGAGAGGTTAGAAACAGACAGAGGTTTGTCTGCCTTAGAATATGAGGCCTGTTTTACTCAGATGTGCTTCTTTCTAGCTTCTTCTGGTAATGCCATGCTCATATTCATTATCATACTGCCATTTTCCAAACCTGTCATCCTGTCATCCCTGTGTCAACAAACCTCCCACCAGTTTGGGTGACAGACACATTTTAGGCTCAGCTCCTGTGAGGAGGGTGTGATGACCCTTCCTTCAAAACAAGCCAGTCCCTGTCTGCCACTGTGATGTGGCAGTGCTCCTGTCCATCTGCCAGGGGGTTGTTTGGGAATGCTGCATTAGTAAGCTCAGTCATATCACTACTGCTTGTTTTTTAAGCCAACTCTACAACCCTGATGTCTTTAATATTGATGGGGGAGTAAGTAATATTTTTCCACGTGCAAATGGAGAATAGTACCACAAAGCGTCACAAAAACTAAGTTGATTCATTAAGCAATAACTTTAGGCAAAACCTGAACATTTGAATTTCATAAAGACATATTTTTCCCCTTTTCTATCAGTGTATAACTACTGTTTCTGAAAGATTGTTCAGATCTTACACTGCACTAGATGCTTTTATACTGTGACGCCTTTTTACTTGCTGATAAATTTGATAAATGCATTTGCAGTACTTCAGTAACCCTGCTTTAACAGCCTCTTCTTCAAGTTCTCACAATATCAACCTTCTGGATGAATCTGAGTTAGCACATGCAACACAGCCCAAGTTGGTTCCATGGCATGATAGCATAATTTACATTTGTTAAAGAGTCTTAGAACAGCTAGGAAGGCATTTTGTGTGTAATGGATGGTGTTTATTACTTCTGGCAAATCAACTTAAAACTCAAGACTCTGAGCATAAATTACTAAGCAAAATCAGAAGCAAAGAACGAGAAGATCTTCTACATAGTTGAGAGTAAGCAAAATGAGAAGATTTTTCACCAAGACTTTTGCCAACTTAGAATGTTTTACAGCCTGATGCATGGCATCATTTAACTAGCAGCTATGTTAAGTAGCTGAAAATACCTGAAATAAGTACAGGAATTCACCCAGTCACCTTAGCTGAACTCACAGTGACTTGGTGACCTCTCTTGCTCTTGGCTTACTTTTAATCCTGACTCCATCTGCCTTTCTTCAGTTGCTTCTCCTAAGGCTTTTACACAGTGATTATGTTGTGAAGAATGTTTTGGTGCTGTCCCATCAGGGTTTGGACCTTTGGATGAAGTGGACCTTCCTACCCAATTTTTTCATGTTACCATTCCTGTGGCCTTGCTGTGGTCATGTTGCATTAAGACAGTGTGTGTGTGTGCCAGTGCTAAATCCATGGCTCCAGATTGTCTTTACATGACAACATTCTCCTCATGCTGGATCCACACTACAGTATCATCATGCCCATGTGACCTGAAGTGTGTTAGGATCTCCTTACAGACAGGTATGCAATGATGTATTCTGCCCAGAGGTGTTTTTTTTTTTTCCTTAAGTATCACAAGAGTTTAAAATGGTGCTGAGGAAAATTGTTGAGCCATATGTGTTTTTAAAAAGAGAAGCAATGCTGAACCAGTGTATAGCACACAGTGGAAAGGAAACCAAATACAAAATGATCTGTAATACTACCTGTACTCTGGAGCTGAGCAACTTCTTTGGAACTATACAGGGATTTGAGCACATGTTCATTTATTAATTATTATTATTATTATTTACTTATATCTGTGCCATTTACAGCAAGCCCTATGTAACAAACTTGCTGCCATGCTTGCTCATATTGTGCAAAATAATGTAGCTGAAACATCACTCAGCACATCTAAATGCATGCCTGTATATGTAATCAATGTGCATATAGCCACACATTTGGGATTCTCTCATTTTCAAAATGATACAGTCTATTGGCATGGCTGTATGCTTTTTACAGTAATTTAAGCAGGTAAAAATCAGATAGTGTGTATTCTATTCCACATGCTGATACCCATTTTATTTTCCCATTTCTTATAGACAGTGATAATGAGAATTGATATTTTTACTTGAAGAATTTCATTATCCAAAAATATCCTTAATGCTGACATACAGAACTGGTGTAGCAGAAGAAACATATCTGATCCAAATCATCAATTGCTCTGTAATTACAATGGCAATACAAAAATGAAGCAGCCTTACCTTAGCTCAGGAGAGTCCTTTTGCTCTATCCCAGGCAGTTTCCTCTCCTTATTCAAATGAAAAGGGAAAATCCACTTTAATAAAAAAGATAAGGACTAGAAGAGTGAAGGATTTAAGGAGTTCTCATCTGAACTGCTGATCCACTTGTTTTTAGCAAATTGCAAAAAAGCCTCGATCCAGCAGTAGCTCAGAGCGACTTTCCTATCCTCGTGTGTTCTGTGGGCTGAGAATCTGCAAGAATAAACCTGAGACGGTGCTGCAAGAGAGAGACAGCGGGGGGGACCTTGGCACGGAGTTGGACCAAACTCTAAATATAGCCCAACCCACTTTCTGTGCAATTCTCTCCATACTCTGAAGGCAGATGACCTTGTCAGAAAACTGACCTCCCGGTATGTCCCCCTCTTAGTAGAGAGGATCTAAGGGAACAGGACTGCAGCATAAAGGGACAGAGAAGCAATCCACCATCTGCTTGCAACAAATGAATTTAGGTATGAGCTCTTATTTTCCTGGTAGTTAGAAGTGATTGACTCATAATGTGCTTTATTTGATCATTTAAACAAATGAGCTGCATGTCAGTTCACAGAAGGCCTGTGCAGATGAGATTGCATTGTAATTGTTAGTCTTAAATAGGGAGCACTGACATAGACGACAAGCCCGATGCCTTTTCTCCTCTCAAAATCCTTAATGCATCCGTGTGCAGTATTGCCCTAAATGCTTCAGACTATAAAAAATTATCCCTCCTTTCACTTGCTCTTATAATCAGAAAGACTTTTTGGAAAAGTGAGTTAAATCCATCAATGTATATTCTAGTACTGTATAAATTTGAGATGTTAGGATAGCTTAAAAGGGGATGAGAACCTGCAATAGCAGAGATCAAACTGCAGAGAAATGTGAAGTATATGAGAGGAGGAGGAAGCAAAGAGTAAGAGAAATAGAAACATAACCCTTGTGCCTTAGATGGGGAACTGGTTTTCAACAGATGTTTTATAATCTGGGGAATTTGCCACTCTAACTGTGTGGCAACATGTCAGGGTATTTTGTTCTTAGCCTGAAGGAGAGTTTAACTTGATATGAGTCAACCCGATACTCTGTCAGATGGAGACCTGATACTTCTATGTCATATGAAGGCTTCTAAATAAAAAAAAGCTGCAGAAATCAGAGCAGCTCAAAATGTCAACTCTCATGTTGTATGTAAAGATGGGCAGGAGAGCTACGATAAAAGAGTGCAGTGTTGTTCTTCAGTGGGATATATTATTTGGTGGTGACATCTATATGAGTATATGCTACATTTTATGCATGTGTGCAGTTTTCCATGTTCAGAGACAACCTGAGAAAAATCAGGACTGTGATAACTGCATACTACAGATGTGTGCATCTGCAAAACATCCATGAGCCAGAGGTGGGAATGGTGTCAGTAGTCAGTAAAGTAGCAATGTATCTCTGTGAGCAATAATTTGTGCTGTTAAGTTTTTGTGAAGTGTGCTATATATCCTTTTTAATTGCAGCCTACTATTTTTGGCAAGTTCCACTGTGTAATTTTATCATGTTCTACAGACTTGAAGTGCACAAGATCAGCCAGACTCTCTGTGTAACCCTCACAGCAAGAACTGCAGCTGTGAGCCACAGCTGCTTCCCAATACAGAGAACAGTAAAAAAGCATGAATCACTGGCAGTATTAAGAGATATATCACATCTGGGACCATTCCTGGCTAAAACTCACTCATAGTCAGACCTAGGCTAGACCCCACCCATTAAGTAGTTTTATGGATTAATCCAAGTTCATCTTTCCTCCCAGTTTACCTATTTCTTCCCCATTAACAAGAATAAATGTTTGTCAGAAGTCAATATTGTAACAAATGAAGAATGCTGGTGTTTGATTTAGAAGAGAGGACCTGAAAAAGGAGCAAGTCCACCTCCAGATAGGCGTATATTGAATAGCACTGTGTAAGTACTGAAATTCTGAAGGTACAGGTCACCAACATCAGTAAACATGGATAGCATTGTGCTGTCTTTGCTCCAGGGTGGTAACCTCATGAGCCACATCAACCCTCCCAGTTCCAGCTCCACAGTGCCACTGGCAATTCTACCCCTCTCTCTAGTGCCAGGATATTGAATTCACCACAGATCCCTTCATTCAGACCAGGAAGGTGATGAGGATAAAGGAGGGAATATATACTGCTCCCCAGCACGAGGAGTATACTTTTCACCCTCTTTTTCAGCAGCTTTTCACTGTCTTCAGCAAACAGAGGCTTCCATACGTGATGGATGGGTAGTTCTTAGAAAAAGAAGGAATCACAGTACTTGGTCGGTCTTAAAGCATAGTCTGTCTTACAGGCATAGTCATACTTTGTCAGGAACTGGGCCATGCACTTCTCCCATAGGAATATTGTGGAGAAGGAGTGATTTCTTGCTCACACAAGTAATACACTGGTTGGCTTTGGGCAGGGAGTTAATCTTTGGGGAGGCTTTTAGAGTGGTGCTGTTCATGTGCACAGGGCTCTAAATGTTGCGTGACCAACCCCAGTGATGCAAACTTCCTGGAAGAAGGGGAAAAGTCTTTGAAAGTGATTCTATGTGTTCATCAAGATGGATGGAAAAGTGTTTTGTTTGACAGCTGTATATACTCAAGTTTTCTTTAGGATGATTTTAATTTTTCTGTCTGCACCATGAAGAGGAAAATGCAATAGAGAGTCTGGCCCTAGTTTGTGCCTAGCTTTTCCTGACCTCCTAACTTGTGTTTTCCTTATGATTCTGAATGGTTTTTCTGCTTATTTGTTGACAGCTTTTGACTGCCCAGCTTTCTTTGGTAGCATTTCCTCTGGAATGAGTTGGGCCTGACTTTTCCAGAGCCCAGGCAGTTTCCTCTCCCAGATGCCTGTGTTGGGGTTGAGACTTACTTCAAGCCAAGCTCGTGGGATTCTCCCTCAACACAATTAAACATTCTAGTAACTAGTATGTGTGAGGTGATTTTTCTTTGGATTAACCCCAAATTCCTAGACATTCATAGCTGTTTAAATATCTCATGGAGTATTTACAAGGTAAGACTGTGAACCATAATGGCTCAGACAGTTTCCAGTGTGGTCAGCTCTATTCTGGCTTGCTCTGTTCCTCTGCTTTCCAGAGTTGGATAGCATTGTCTTGTAAGCATAAGCTGTTGCACAGGATTGCTGGCAGCCTTTTGAGTGGTTTCTAAACTGACTGTATGGTGTGCAATGCATGGCATCTATCAGGAAGAGAAGCTCTTTTTACAAGGTTAACATTTTTAATGTTCATCCAGTAGATTTGAAAATAGCCAAAACTCCATGCTACTTAAACAAAAGTCTCCCACTTCCCCATCTCTCTAGAAATATGCTTTTGAATTAAATTTGGAGTTATAAGGAGATGATTAGAAGTTTCAGCGTGAAGGATATTCTTTGAAAAAACAAAAGAAAAAGAGTAGACTGAAGTGATTTGTGGATGTTATCTCAGCCTTCACTCATGATACCATGAGTGAAGGGTACAAACAACAGAACTGATTTGTACCCTGTGCTGAAGTCTCCGGTTGCTCTTTTTTGGCAAGCTCATAATGAAGAAATTAAATTGGATGGCAAACAGTCAAAGGACCTGTCATGTTCCCATCATGTCAAACCTTCGTGTTTGTCCTTTGCTTACCATGGGTTTTAAAACTCCAGTGACTAAATGAATACTGAGTTCTCTCTGCTTACCTTGGTGATGCTGTTTTCCATTGTCAGAGGCATAAGTAGGGTATCATATTCAGCCTTTACCTAGCAGGTACTACTTTTAATACTGTTTACCTCTGATCAATCATGTTCTGTGGCTTTTCTACCATCTTTCTCTTTTGCAGGCAAAATATAACAATGAAAAAGTCGAATTATGAGTCGGGTGAGGTTGTAGCTATACTACAAGGCCTAGCCTCAATCATATAAAATTTATTCTCCTGTGCTTACATGTATACAACAGAGGATTTCCTCTGGTCTTATTCTCTGATATTTATTTTGTCTCTTAATTTTGTCTCTTAATTCATTCCCAGTCAGCAAGTCATGTCAAAATTGAGTCTGGAAGTACCTGTTTTCAACATTAAAGGAAACGTGTTTAAAAAAGGGGAGCTGTAGTTGTTTGAAATGTATTGTGGGAAATCCTTTACATTCTAGATAGTTATGTCTGTGATAAAAAACCTTTTTTATCAGAGCAGAATATAGTGAAAATTAACTTGATATTCCATTAAGACCTCTTCTTTTTTTGCTTGAATGGACAGTGATTTTAATTTAAATTATCCATCAGGGTAAAGAAGAGAAACCTAAACTGAATATCCTGTCACGGGTTTTATCAGGCAAAAATAGTTGTTTGTGCTAGATATGCCTTTTGAACTGCCCCAGGAAAAGGTTTGCATTTTTAGAAGAATGTTTTCTTTGACTTTGTAGTACAAGCTTTTGCCAGTCCTGAGGAACTATTACAGGGAATTCCTACAGAGTGGCCTGGCACAGGCTTGGCCTGGCTGGAGTGTGAAGAAGTTTATGCTGTCTGAATGTTACCTATGGCGACAAAGTTGAAGCTGGTTTGATTCTTTGATAGGACTGTGTCTGTCTGTGCTGAGTCCCTCATTGTCTGCCTCTCAGGTGTGCCTCTCAAGCACACTTGGAAATATCTTTTTTCAAATACCTTAGGAGATAAAGTTTGCAGTTTGAGGCATCCTCACAGATATCAAAACTTACTGTTGTACTGGAAAGCTCCTGTTTTGGGAAAGGACTCCTTAGTTTGTAGAGACTGGAAGGCAAAACTGCCCAGAGCATGGGGACTGTGGATAGTTTGGGATGATGGAGCACTGGCACCATGTGTATATCCTGTGGAGGTTGTCTGAGCCTGAACAGAGAGGCAGCTCTCTCCTCTGTTGCAGTAGGCTGATAAAGTCAGAGCAATGGTTAGTAACTGGTAATAACCTGCAACACAGCTTTCTGTGCAGCTTTGTGCTTCCTAGTGACAATAACAGGTACCAGTGCATTCAGTGTTCCCTCATGAGTTCTAAGTGGTCAAAATACCCAAATATTTTAAGGCTTTATGAATGAAGGCATTTCATTTGATTCATGTGCCCATTTTGAAAAAGTTAAACTACAAAAATTGCCTAAGTTTTCCATTAAGCTGTAATATTATGTCTTTTGATACAATTAAATACTATTTTTTTTATTTATTGTGAGTATATGTTCTTGTATTGATTTCTAAGACTAGATCTTGTCTTACTCTACTGTTTTAAGTGACTTAGCTAATCCTTATTCAAGGAGGTAAGGAGATGTTTTGTTGTTTGGAGATTTTTTTCTGTAATGTGTCATCTAGATTTCTCAGTTGTGCCGCTCACTCCACTTGATGCATGCCTGTGATGGGGAGAATTACTTATTTTTCTTGAGTTGCCAGGGGACCCTTTCTAATTTAGCCAGAGCAATGTGAGAAAAGAAAAGGGTGCTGACACTGTTGTAACTATTTTTAATGCAATGGTTATGTGGTGATCATCCCAAGGACAGATTGCTTTTGTGTCTAGCATTTTTGTCTCATTTACTGGAAATTTCTAAAGTATTGCCATGATAAATAGCCAGCGACTGGTCTGAAGAACCATGTTAATAATAAAATTTGCATTCTTAGCCATTCCATGGTCTGAAAGTCTCCAAAAGAGCTTCATAGCTATTGCTTGGCCAGTTGGCTTTACACTGTGGGCTCCAGGGTATCTAAGCTATTATTAGGCTTCTCAACAGGGAAAATCAAAGCTGTCCACTGCCTACAGAGAGGGAATTTAGGGAGGATTGACCTGATAGACATGAAAGAGATCCTCCTTTGGGGGTCAGCTGTGCTGGTGACACACAGCTGAGTAATTTGGGATTTGTCCAGGAGATGGTTTGGACTGCTGTGAAATGCTGAATTCTGTACCTTCTTCTCCCATTGCTATGCAGAACCTTTGCCTTTTGTCAGGGAAGGATGTTAATCCTTTCTTTTTCTTAGTTTGCCGGCCCACCAGCCATGCCTGTTGCATTTAAAAGAGCCCATCTGTTGTTTGGGTGCTGGTGGGCAGCATGGCAGGGCCCACCTGAGCCCCGTGTTCTCTGCTGCCTCCAGGAGTGGTACCTTGGGGGTGTGGTGTAAAATACTGTCATTGCCACTTTTAGCCCAGCCACTGTGGTCAGCACAACTCTGCTGGCAACAGGAGCCCTCTCAGCTGAGCAAGGATGAACAGGGACTTGGGAGCCAATTTTGCTGACAGCTGTTATGTTTTACAGAAATTTTATTGACCTTGCACTGTGTGTACCTGACGGGACATGCAGGAGAGATGCAGGGAGAGAAGTTCCAAGCAGTGCATTGACCTTGAGATTACTTAATCTGATTCACTGAAGATTGAGGCCAGTTTTTAATAGAAAAACAGGGTAATAAGGAAGTCTCCAATTTTTTTTTCCTGACCTCATCTCTTCCCCTCTTCTCCCTTCCTCCCAAAGAGAAATGGCAATTAAGAAAAGTCTCAAGATGTGCCCAACTCACTTGGCATTTTAATTGGCATCAAAATGTTTCAATCTACTGAATTTAGATTCAGTAGATCTAAAGCCCTGAGAAACAGTTTGCCCCACATTAATGAACACAGATCAGTACAATTTAATCAACCAGTAAATAAAAATAACCACTTACAAAGCAGCCTGACATTAATCCATCATAGCACCCCCAAACTGAGCTATGCCGACCTACAGAATAATGACAAGCACATAATTTCCTGTAACATATCTGAAACTAGAAAGAGAGCACAACAAATACAAAACCTGTTTCCACAGTATACTGAATCTTTTGTTAAAAATTAAGAAACAGAGGCTTTATTTAAAATCTGGTTTCAAATGTGAAACAATTTTAGAACAGGCAGAGGATAGAAATCAGAGAGGGGTGAAGGGGGAGCATAATAAATTTTGTACAAACTTTGTTCTCATGTAATTCTAGTTTAGTACTGATACATAGCTCTGATGAAAGCATAAAAGAAAAAACAGGGATTTCTGACCCAGAGTGTGTCTGATTGCAGGCAGATACATCAAACAAAAGTTGAGGGATTCTCCCTTGTAGGCATGCAAAACAAGTTCCCTCCAAATTTTGTCACAGAGATTAATTCAGTGGTAAGAATTGAACTTGTCCTGTACTGGCATCTGTCACTGGGAGCCTTTTGGACACCAAATAGATGCCAGATCTCACTTAGCTCTATGACAAAAAAAAAAAAAAAAACACCAAAACAAAAAACCACTTAGTAGAAATTATTCTCTCTCTTATCTTTGGGTATGTATGCAAAATAACATATTTCTGTTCCAAGTTTTCTTTTTAATTACATGTTGGTTGTTCCTTCATTATGAAGAGTTCTAAGAACCTTCCCTCCTTACTCTCTCAAAAAGCTCCTTTTGTTTTCTTCATATTCCCATCTTGTAACAAGATTCCCATGGGTGGCATAATTTCTGTGAGTTGCCTTTATCTTTATTTCAGTTGTAGTCTGGCTTGAACCACAAGCTGCATATCCCAAAGAATTTTAAGATTATTTTCAGTCGTAACTATTTATTTCTTTTGGGACATTTGGAAGTGCCTAGAAGAGTTTCACTTTTTCAGTCAGCCTTGGTCCTTACAGGAATTAATTATTTATGTCGTTGTCACTATAACTCCTGTGTTAATAATTTCAGAGTAGAAAAGTGTCATGTGAAGGTCAGAAGTCTCAGTAATGGTGAATCAGCCTAGCAAATGCAAATTTGTATGTACTAGCTATTTTGTATGAACAAAATTGCGTTCACATCAAACCACATGTCATTACATCCTATATCATTAAGGTCTTGTGCCTTTAAAAATACCACAGTAAATAATGAAAAAATATGAATTTGTTGTGAATATATTAGTTAATAAAGGTAATTATTAAAGGAAACCTGTTAAATTATTTAAATAGCTCTGTACTTTTATATATGAATGTGTATAAATGTGTAGATGTGCATGTATTGATACATGTGTTTACATGTATATAATTAGTACACATATTGATGTATGTAGACTACACTCATTTGTTAATATTAAATTTGAAAGCAGTTAGAAACTAGTGCACTGGATGACTTTAAACAGTGATTGATATAAATGAAAAAGTTTGTGTGTGTGTGTGTGTGTGTGTGAAGCAGAAATGGCTTTTTCCATTTTTCCGTGGTTCAAAATAAGATCAAATATAAACACGTCATGACTGGGAAGCCTGTTAGTATGTGCCATGCTGCTGATGTAATACCAAAGCAAAACATGCAGAGAGTTGATTTTTATTTTATTTCTTTTTCTATATTGTGAGCATTTTGTGACTGTTCTGATGCCTTGGCCGACCTTGTGGTTGTGTCAATGGCCTAAGTCTCAGGGAAGCAGAGGCAGAGAATTGCTGTGCTCAACAGCATCACCCTGCAAGCAGGGTGTCCTGTCAGCACCTGCCTGCCCACTCCTTTGCACCTCTAGCCAGATGAAAGTCAACTTTGTATTAATCAATTAGGTTCTGCATTTTCACCAGCTTATTACTAAGGAAGGATTTGTGAATTCTCCTGTTCTGGCAGAGAGAGTTCTCCTGGGAAGCTCAACACCTCAAAGCAGAGCAAACAGTGCTGGTCTGTTACAGACATGTATGTGATCTCTGAGCTTCTGCATTTATTTGCATCAAGTTATGATTTATTTTGTGAATAACCCTGCTGACATCAAGGTAACTATTTGCAGGGAAAGGTACACAGTTTAATGTGAGCATGGTTGGCAGAGTCTGGCCTGTGGTACTTTTATGCCTGCAACAAAATGCTCCTGTCATCACAGGAGCTGACATGGTGTCACAAACAATTACAGCTTGAGGTGAGCTGCTGTCCCGACTGGGACGTGGGTGATTGTTTCTGGAATAGGTAGAAAGTTCTCCAGTTGTCTGAAATAAAGAAACTCAGGTACTGCAGAAAGATGTTCAGATTTGAACTGATGTTTGTTGAGTCTGAGTATGTGCCCTCTTCCCTCACTTCTTGCTGAGAGCAGAAAGCATTGCACCACGAAGTGCTGTCCAAAACTCAAATGAGCAGTGAACAGGTGGCACATTGTCAGACTATTTCAGATCATGGAAACCATTTGTCCAGTTTTAGATTGCCATTGCTAGCAGCATGTCTTTCAGTTGTGAGAAAGAGAAGAGGTTATTTAAGACTTACACGACTCCTGTTTGTCTTTCAGAGCATTCCAAGTGGGATTTCAGAAGGAATGCTTGCAGATCACAGGCAGCTTCCCCTGAATCTATTTGATGCAATTCTCATTTATTTTTCAATGTGAAACATTGGAAAGAGCTCACACAGCAGTTCAGTTCAGTGAAACATGCACAAACTCATTTTGGAGTGAGTGTTTGGGGCTCAAGCACAGTGAGCAAGAGGGATGAAGAGGCAATTCTGATTTCTTTGATGTACTTAATTTATATCATCTCTCCACAGCCTGCTTCAATGCAGTGTATCCAAGACCCCAGGGGTGTGAAGCTGATGTGTGTTAAAGCTGGTCACTCTTTCTGTATCTCTGGAGTTAGGACAAATGAGACAGAAGTCAGTGATGGGTCCTTAAATACATAAGCTGCCCTACCAAAATACAGCACAATAAATTTGCCAGAGGAAGAGTGATCCACAGGGAAACAAGCCCATGGTAATGGCCAGTGGTAACACTGAATTGCCAAGACACCTTTTAAACTTTCTGGACTATGCTAACAATGTGATTTTTCAGCTTCTTCTAACAAAGTGTTGTATCTGAGATTCCAAAGTGGCTGGAGGACATAAATGCTCAGTGACTTTGGAGAGGAATAGGCAGGAAAAATCTGCTGCTGTGCAGGGACAGCCATATGGTACAGGAGCACTTGAACATCCTCAAGAGAAAGATTTTTGTTCTGTACTGTAAGGAAAAGCTTTGTCCCACAAACTTTGTTGCCCTGTTCACCTGCTGCCATGTGTTGGGCTGTACAGGACTAGGCACATCATTTCTGTGTGGGCTCTTGTGTGGCCATAGTCCATTCAGCTCTGATTTGAGGCTGTGCCTGCAAGGAGAATGGAGCAGATAGGTCAGCTGAGCTGTCATGTTCACTTGCATGTTCACTTCCTGCATTCACTCTAGAGCTGGAAAACGAGCGTTTTTCTTAGTGAATTCCTATTTTAAGATTTCAGAATGTCTTTATCCTATGTTGAGATGCAAACAAATGCTGTCATTTCTTCCATGGTATCTATTTTGGTCTTAATTAAGTTCATTAATATATTTATCTACCCTCTTCGCTTGGGAGTCTCTTAGTTGTACTGAGCAGAAAACAAATTCTCTCCTTAGTTGCTGCTCTCTTTCTAAAGCTCTTGTGGTTTGCCAAGAATCTAGTCTGTATCAAGTGAGATTTCATGGCGAATGGCATCCAACCTACTAAAATATTCGCTGATTTTCTTAACTATCTTCCAACCTACTAAACTTTTTTTAACTCCTAACAGCTGTCAAAACCCAACTTTAGGGTGCTGACTGTCACACAGGCTTTTCAAGGTGGGAGAAAGGAGTGAAGATTATGAAATGGTATCTTTGCAGGAATAAATATGTACCCATTTTGTTACCCATTCTGTCACATTAGGATTTTTACAGCCACTGCCTTATTGCCACATAATACATAATGCTGTATCTGTGGATTAGTAGAGATTCTTCCCTCCCCTCTTTCATCCCTTTATTGACCTTTCACTTTAATTATTTTGCATATTTTTCACCTGTCCTTTCACTTAAATTATTTTGCATATTTTTCACCTGTCCTTTCACTTACCCTTTTTTCCATTTCAACATGGAATTTGTAAATACCAGCTATAACTGATTTTCTCTCTCTCATGTTCTCTGGCCATCAGTTTGCTGTGCTCTCAACTAGTGATTGCACAGATATAGTTATATCATCTGTACTTGGGGTGATGCTCAAGAAATCCTATTCCTCTCTTTTCAAAATAACTTAATCTTAAAGCTGTGAATTTACAACTTTGGAATACAGGAGATTGCAATAATGACTGAATACCTGTTGGGCAGAAATATTCCAATTACAGAAGTTGAATTAATTCAGTTTGATGGATGATAACACTTCTGGCAATAATCAGAGAAATAACTCAGACCCCAGTAGAATTGTCTGTCTGAATACATCTAAAGCACTGTTATAACACTGTTGGAGGGAGCTGTTGCTGTGCATTTATTTTTTCCCCAAAGTCTCTCTCTAGATAAAAGAGATGAAGAAGAGAATGGGTAGAGACGCCCGAATTTAAATAGTTGTCTTTTAAAATATAAGTGTGTTTTAGCGTTGTGGACGTTCTGCTCAAACTTTGAGAATGGTGCCTTTGTCTATTTACTGCTGAAGTAAGAGACACAATTAAAATATACTTGCAGGAAAAGTGTGCATATTTTTTACACAGTAAGGCATTATACCTGTCCTGTAATTTTTCCTGTTTAATGTGTGTCAGTAAGGCATTTGGGACCTTGGAATGGGGATTTTGTGCATTTTTGTATGTGTTTGCTTGGACCTTTTTTTTCTTTCACCTGCAAGACTTGTTTTAGTAGGAAGAAATAACTTTATTTTGAAAGAAGTATCAGCAAACTTAGCAAGAAGAATATATTTGTTACAGCTGTATTTATTGCCAATCATGAATGTGTTATTGTGACAACCTTTCAGCTAGAGATTCCATCCCTGTTTTTGAATGCAAAGATGGATAGATGGATTTGAAAAACAGTAACAAGGTCTTGTCTTTTTTTTTCTGATTAGATCCTTCAGATGATGAAGCTATTGAAAAACCAAGTGAAAACAGGACAGCAACATGTCAAGATTCAGATTCCAAACCTGCTGTGAAAAAGAAAAGAAAGAAGGTTTGTAAATTAAGCAATTGTTTAGCACAATGATGATAACACATAGGGAAACATAATGACCTTTTTTTCACTGAAGGGACAGTTTTCTTCACTCTCTCTGATCTGTTCATGTATCTTTTTTTTCTTTTTAATTATGTTGCCTTATTTGAAAGTGATCACATTCTAGTACATTTCAGCAATAACTTCACTCTTGTTTTGAGTGAGGCTTGTTTTGCTAGGCCTGTCCTACAAAGTGACTGTCCAGTGGTACAAACCTGGATGGTGCCACTGAGTATCCTCCCCTGCAATTTTTTGCCTTTCCCTGCACACACAAAGTCTGGAATATTTACTTGTTGTATAGATTGTCTACCAAAGCACGTCTCCAGTTCAAGGTCCAAGTGAAAAAGAATTTAGGTCTTCATGGGTTGATGTTTTCTTACCCTTGCACTGCTGAAACCTTCATTTAATGCCAAGAGGAGCTGTGTTGTTCAGCATTACATGGAGTATGCCAAGGAACAGGCAGCATCACCCCAGTTTCAGGTAAAAAGTCATCTAGAGGTCAGGTGATTTTAAGAAGTTTCTTGTTTGAAGGTAAATTTGTTCTGCCTTCCTCATACCACCCAGGGGAATCAACTGAGTGGCTGTCAGAGAGCTAAAATTACATTGGAAGCTATCTCTCCTTGAGGTTATGGATATTAATTTTGACCCCTAGGTCAATAGTAAATTCACTCTCTAATGCCTAGGCAATTGCCCAAGTGAAAGCCATTTGCAGGGATGTTCTTTTTTTGTTACAGAGAAGTGTAAACAACATGGTAGCAATTACTATGCTTTTGGATGTCTTTCCAAAGAGACCAAAGGTGAAGTGATCCAAATATCTGAATGAGATCAATGTTTTGATTAGGAAAGAGAACCAAACAATACAGGAGAAAGCTGTATTGCCTTTGTACATGCTCTACCAGGGGGTCAGATGCTGAGGAGTGAGAATTCTTACGGAGCCACTTTTTATCACCATTTTCACTTAGGCATTTAGAAGTAGGTTAAGGCACTTTGTTTGGAAGGGTTGCTTGACCCTTTTTATGAGAACATTAGAAAGGATAGCCAGCAAAAGTTACTTGCCAAGGTAGCCTGGGACTGCTCAGCTGTAGCAGAACACCTGCCACTGGTCTTTCTGTCATATAAAGAGTATCAGCCAACATGTTGAAATCAGGTAATTTGATGTTTAGATGTGAAACTGCAAGATGGAAATGCTCTGTGGGAGCTCAAAGTCATGGGTGGGTTATTGCCCATCTTTTAGACATACAAAATCAGATTTATTTATGGAAAGCTGATGGTTTTGTAGTTCTGGTGCAAATAACAAACCCCATTTTCCTCATGCCTGCCTTATTCAGAGGCTGGAAGCTGTTCTGCAATGGACTTGGCACCTTAAAGCCTGTCACGAGACAACCAACCAGAGTTATGAGCATCCGTGTTCCTAGTCTGCAGGCTGTCCTTGGGCTGCAGTGAAATGAATGATCTGCCTCCAATCTGAGTGACGCAGTGGTGTGTTTACTTTGTCACAAACTCCAACAGTCAGAGTGTGTGGCTGACCTGGAATGTAAATTTCACATGCATGCAAGGCTGTTTTCACTCTACATTTGAATTTCCCGTTACTTTGGCAATATGTAAAGAAAAAAAGCATTTTAGAAATATAATACAGGAAATATTTTATGTTCAGTGTATGACTAACAAACAAGGAATTTATGACATTTTAGTTCATAAATCACTGGTCTCGGCACAAATTTCCTGTTTTCTGCATTTTAAGAATTTCCATGTAAAAATAGCATAAAAACACAGAGCACAAGGGAGCTGTGTCAAAAAGCAGTGGTTGTCTGCTTTGTGTCTTGCATAAGAAAAGCATGCAAATGACCTTTACTTAAGGGTGGCATGCAAAGAGCTATTGCATGAGTAGGTAGGCAGCCAATGCTTGGATGAGGGTCAGAAGTTCAGGATGGATCAGATGCTGAAATATTTTAGACTGCAGATCATCAAAGATGTGTAAGTTTACAGCCATTCACCACCATGCAATTTCTCTTTTTATGTCACTATTTTTAATGTTTGAATAAAGAGGATTTGCTATTTCTGGGCTAATAATATACTATGCCTATATATATATATATATATATATGCAGTGTAAAGGAGGCAATTTTGAGTCTTAACATGCATCTCTAAGGAAGCAAGGCTTTGACTACAAGTCTGCTGTGTGCTTGTGTTGCCTGCTGGGTGTTTCTGTGGCTGTTAAAAGAAAGGGTTACATACTGCCATCAAAAAAGAAGCCATGGCATTTGGTGGTACTTTCAAACATTTGAATGAAGGCTTAGCAGTGAGAAGTTTTTTCTTTCAGAGAAAATTTTTCAGCTGTGTGGCTGGCACATTTCATTCTTTTCTCATACAGATACCAGTTGAGGGTGTTTGCAGAGTTATCTAAAGCAGTTCACGATGTATAAGAAGGGAGAAATGGGCCCAAAGTGATTGAGTGACATTTTTCAATGTGCTGGAAGAGTGGTAGCACCACTGGGATAGGGAACCATCATACTCTGCTGGAGGACAGATATTCAGATTGGCCCTTTTCTGACTTTTGGATTGCTTGTAGGTAGCCCTTGACTGAAGCAATCCAAAGGCTTGTTCTCTGCATAAAATATGATGTTGAACATAAAATTTATGATTAAAACACCTGGCAGATGGCCTTTAAGTATCTATGGACAGCTGGGATGTGTAAGAGTAGAGCAGAGGGTAGCTCTGTTTCAGTCTCAATGTCTGGGAATGCTAATGGTAGGGATAGGAATGAAGAAATGTATGGTGGTGTTTTAAAAACACTTGAATCAGAGTCAGGACAGAGGTTTTTAAAATAGCAACAAACCAAAAATAAAGCCAACAAAGTTACATTTCTGGAACAATTTTGTTAATTTAAGTGAGTTTCCACTTGCAATCATTCCCTTCATTTCTAGTGAAGATAATCTCTGTTTATACCTGAGAAAATCACAGGGACAGATCTCTGTTGTTGAGGCAAGATACAATCCCTGTCACAACTTCTCATGGGTTTTGTTGCAGGGTGCATTACATTCCAGCTGTAGCTGTAGAGTGCTTCTCTAGCTGTAGCAAGTCCCCAGCCAAATCTTTTCTGATCATTCCTAAGTTTCATTTTAATCCTCAACCAGTTTCAGAGCCACTGCTATACAGTACTACTGCCTTTGCAAGGGCAGTGACTGTGGCTGCTTCACAGCACAGAAAGCAAGAGGTCCTTTCTTTGTGTTGAGCATGCTGGTTACCTGTTTTAGTAGCTCATTTAGCAAGGGGAGTGGGGAGGAAAAGAGAAATGTAGGCATAATATGAACAATTAACGTCAAAAAATGCTTCTGATAAGGCTGTGAGAATGGGCTTGGAAAGGCAGGGGTGTGCTGGGTTCAGTCATTCAGTACCAGTTGCCATGAAGTGTCCTCCTGTTAAGGTGGGGGCTCAGAAAGGCCCAAATACTCTGAACTTCTGTAAACTTTCCTGTGGCCCTCTTGGCCTGACTGAAGCTGCCTTCCCAAGGGAACAAAGGAACAGCTTCTCTGGCTTTCAGCTGGGCTCCCTTTCCTGCTGATACTTTTCTTTCAGGCCTTTCCCAGGGAGGAGTGCTGGATTTGCTGTTCCTGAGCTTTTTAATGCTCCATGTGATGAGTCTTCTCCACATTTTCTCACAAGAGCAGAGTTTTCCAGCGAAATGCATCATAGTAGCATGGAGCTTTTTCCTGCAGCTCAGCCTTTTTTCCCATTACTCTTCATCAAGTCACTTATTAAGTTCCAAAGCCCTTCTATGGAGATAAATGTGCATTTCCATTAGGTAGAAAGCCCTAAGAAGGCAAAAGAAAAGAGAAACAAGAGAAGTTTGTGCCTCACTTCCTCTGTTTTAGACAATTTTAGGTGGCTAAGGACAAATCCTAGCCCTGGATTATGTGAACAGGGACTCTGGTACAAATGGACCAATTCAGCCTGTTCACTCAGGCACAAAAGAGGGTTAATGATAGCAGCACATGTTGGATTATTCTGAAAATAATCCATGTATTTTTCCTGTGTGTATTTGACCCTGCCTGCTATGAGGAGACAAAGCAAGAATGGGGTAGGACAAATTTGAAACATGTTTTCCTAAATTTTGCATTACAAGTGTAGAGGGAACTCCAGAGCGTGATTGTTTCCAATTAATCTTTCCCACTTCCATGTTATTTTTTTACCATCTGGATGCTCACCTTAGACCCAGTTATTTTAGAACACTACTGGCAAAGTTTAGAAAAATTATCATTTACAATAGTAGAAATTAAAAATATAAATTTAGCAGTAGATTTTGTTCATTTTTTCCTCCTGATTTTTTTTAAAGTATCAAAACCTGCTTTTCATCATTTTATGGAATTATGACTACACCTTGAATGTTCCAATTTTTTATTCCCTCTCTTGGTTGCAACATCAATCTCAATTCCAAAATTACTTTATATGCATATAAGTGTAAGGATTTGATTCCTTCTACAGGTGGGGAAGTTCAGTTTTAATTGTTTTTTCCTACCCCAGCATTATAGTTTCTGTATCTTCTCTTACCTCCTTTGCCTTCCTTTGGTGACTATTTTTTTCTTACTTTTTTTTAATGTGTTTTGCAGCCTACAGAGTGTTTTTTAAGTCGGCCTGAAGAAAAGCAAGAGAGCCCTGTAAAGGCAAAGAAGAGGAAGAAGGTATGAGTGTCCTGGAGTGTGTTTGGGGTCTGAGCAGTGGGTTTATGTGCTCCTACAAGATGCAGAATGGGGACAAACCCGTGATGATCAGAAGTAATATGGTCATAATATTGCAGCCTCTTTAGGAGAAGAGGAGAAATTCCTAATTTTTAACCTTACTCAAGATGCCTATTCCCAACCTGACCTGTGGCATTATGTCTGTATTCCACTCAAGGATTGTGTATGCCTGCACCTCATTTGCCTACCAGGAAAGGGTGACTGTATGGAAGGAAGGTGGAACTTTAGTTGCTGCAGAATCTGACCCATTCCCACAGTGTGGTCAGGCTCCAGCTGCTGTTACATCTTCTGAGCCAAGGACTGTCCTTGTTCACTCTCCTCATAGCACAAGTATATAAATAAATACTCTGTATTGTCCCTCTGGCCGTGCTCCATGCTCACCCACAACAACAAACACACCCTGCAGTCTAAATGGAGATTATATGGCACCAGGGGAGTTAATTGTCTTTCTCTAGGGGGGCAGACTGTAAATAGTTGGCTCCCTCACAAGGCTGAGGGGTGGCCTTTTTATGTTATGTTAGCCCTCTTAATCATCCAGGGAATGGGAAGCGGGAAGAGTGGGATTTTGCAGAGTGAGTACAGCACTTACTCCACTGGAGCCAGAGTGAAGGCATGCCATGGCAGAGGCTGGCAAACCCACCTAGCAAGAAACCCCATTCTCAGACAAACAGCAGCTGCTCACTCACACCTTTGCTTTCCCTGGGCCGCTAAGCTGACATACACAGCCTGTCAAAAAATCCCATTAGGAAACATTTGTTAGGTTGATCTGTGGCTTCCAAACAAAGTGCTGTCTCCAAAAGTAAGGAAAAGGGGGGAAAGCCCTTTTGTTTTTAAGCATCTGGAATGAATTGGAAGAAAAATAATAAAACTTCCTGCAGGAGGAACTTTTCCCCACAGCTCTCCTTGAAGGAAGAGAGTTTGCTCAGGTGTCCTTGCTCCTGCTCTTAAGGAATTTCTCGTATCTGGCTTCTCCCCTCCAGAGGGCAATAATTTTTCTGAAGGAACCAAGTGGCACAATGAATGATGTAATGGTCCTGTGGAACAGAGTCTTACGCTGAATTGCCAAGTAAAATGAGCCTGATAGTTCTGTCTTGATGTCTGCTAAATCACAGGTTCCTAATTGTGGGTCATTCCAGAGGCAGCTTGTGAGGTAGGGCTGGGGAAAAGCAATTTGGAGTTGCTGGGAAGAGCAATGGAGAGGTTTGGTTTTGGGCCTCACACAGAGGCTGGCTGTGCTGCTCACAGCCTCTGGTCATGTTTTGGGAAGACACTTGTTCCATGGCAGAAAAAAACAAGTGATGGGGAATCTTGGGAAGGAGTGCTACAGATTCAAGCCCTGCAGAAACCTGCGGAACAGCCAGTTGTCCTCTGCAAAGTCTTCCAGAGTCTGCAGAGGACTTTGCACCAGGCCAAAGCTGGACTGAGAGGAAAGCAAAACCACTTCACCTCCATGTCCCCACTGTCCAAGGTTCAGCTGGGGTCTTGCAAACCTGTGGGTGGCTTTTAGCAGGGATGAAACAGGCAGTGCCAAAGTGGCCATGGCTGGGAGAGGCAGCGCTTGCCTTGCCTTTGCTTCTTTTAGCAGCCTCCAGATGGCTCTTCCATGTTCAGCATTCTGCCCCTGATGCTGCTGCTATTGGAGTATCTGGGCTGTATTGGGCAAGAGGGAGAGACAGAGCGATGGGGAATGGAAGAGAGGAGGGAGTGGGTGCTGAGAGGGAGTGAGGGAAAGAATGGATGGAAGAAGGTCTGTCGCCAACATTAAAATTCGTGCCATACCTCTTTTCAAAATTTCCATTGATTTCCATTGTCCTGAACCTTAACCTACCAAACTGAAGGTACCCACCATCCCTCCAAAGCTGCCAGAAATTCTTCCAGACCCACCTCCTCTCTGTGAAATCCCACTTTGACTCAAAAATATGAATCCTTTTGCTCCATCCTAACCACATCCTTCTGCTCCTTTTCACTTTTAGACTTATGCTACCATGTGTCCCCTTGATGATGAGTTCAGCTTAGCTTACACAGCTGAGAAACCTTAAGCTGCCCTTTCAAAAACTAAACACATCTCAGCAAGAGCTAGAGAAGCATCACATTCTTGTCATTCTCTCCAGACTGCCTCCATCCTTGCAAACTTGCTGTTTTCTTAAATACTTAAAATTTTCTTTCCTTAAATGCTGGCAGATTGGTCAATGGAAACCTTGGGCTATTCTGCTGACATGTTCCATTGAATTATGGCAAAAAATACAGCAATCCTTTCACTTCAATGAGAATTCAGACCTGTTACTTGGTAACATTCCTAAGGTGTAAAACACAATCATTATGAATTTATATTTAGTATCTAAAAATTAGTCATTTTTAAAAAAAATTACAGTGTGGGAGAACAAAGCAGCTGTGAATTCTTGCTGCTTGACCTGTGGTTTTGTTGTTTTGACTTATTTTCATCACCCTGGCATGGTATTCTGTGAACATAGCTAACCATCTTCCCTTTCAAATATAGATAGATATATAGATATCTAACTGTCTTCCCTTCTGAATATGGATAGATTATCCTGTTTATATCAAAATACAACCACATCATATATTATCACTTGATTCCTGTTGTTATGCCTTAAGAATAATAAACTAAAACAAATTATGAAAAAACACCTGAATTTTCAAACTGATACTAAAGGGTAGCAATAGCAAAACTCAAAAAACATCTTTCAGTTATGTTTTGTTACAGCAGCATTTCACTTGGACCATCTTGTCCAAGTATCTCAGCTTGCATCTGAAGTCTGCATTCCCTCTAAAGACAAAGGGAATCTTGTCCCATTGTAAGGTGTTTTTCCAATGAAGCTGTAATTAAACTAATATAACTATATAAAGATATGGAGGAACATTTATTTAGAGTGTTGTTTGCTAGCCAAAGGGCTATATAGAAATATTAACCATTTTACTTGGATTTTTTAGAAGAAGATTTCTGATGTTCTGCAAAAATCTGCTCCAAAACCTGGTGTCCCTGAAGATCTACAAAATCTGCTTACTCAACATTTTGGTGAAAACCGTTCTGTGATTGAACTAGAGGAATTACAGCTGTCAGGTAACTTACCCTACATTTAATAGATAAATAATGTTTCTTTCATGATACTATTAACTTATTTTTCTGCAGAAGAAAGAAGATATTTGGGGCAGGTCTTGAGCTGTACCTTTCAATGAAAATATTCTCTTATATTTCTTTTTTATTGTATATTAATTTGTTGTTTAAGTTTAAATGTTAGGTTTTTTTGGAATAAATGTGAGATTTTGAGGAGTAATTTAAATGAAACATTTAAATGTCTCTTTTTATGGTAAAGTATTAATTTCTGAAGCTCACTTTTCTGATAGAAATTTTATTATTCCTAATAGTAGCTCTCAAGATGCCGTGAGAGATGTGTTTGGTTCCTGGGATTATCTGAGTCAATCCAGATGCATAATAAGGGACTGACAGAAACAGACAAAGAAATAATGAGGCATCATTTTCATATGGGTATGAGATTTTGAATGCAGTGTTTTTTCAGGGAGTGGGATGAATTAAGATGGTAATTTTGGTCCACGTGTGAAGTGACCAAGTTTTAGCCATGAGGACCCCCTTTGTTCCCTATATCCTGCCTCCAGTAAAAAGCCAGATAGAAAAGGCAAAAAGCAGGACAGAGCTGTCAACTGGAGGTTGCATTGGAGATGATGGCAATGTTGAACTTCAGTGCCTCTCCTGTGCAGACAGAGACACTGCCCATTATTTCTTGGTAGGGCTCATGAAGAGCAGAAAGTAACAAAACTGCACTCGCCTTTGGGACTTCTTGAACTGTCAGTGACCTATCCCAATGTAGAAGCCTTCTAGTCCAGCAGTGCTTTTTCTTTTTTAATGCATAAGCCTGTCTATCTAGGTAAATATGCTCTTCCTTAATCCCCGTGATTCTAGGTGGACCCTTCTTTATTTCTATGGGGCAGTCTCAGCTTTGTTACTGGATCAAGAAAACCTGGAGAAGTCCCATATAGATTTCTTTGAAAAAAGCTTGTATTAAGTATTTTTTGGCATATGAGGTTTTTAGGAAATAATAAATTGCTTTGGTTTCTTTCTTATTAAAAGAGCCCTTTGGGCTACTGAAGTGGCCCATTTTCCATATGTGTTGGATGGAGATATTTTTTCCTTAATTTTTTTGCTGGGAGTTGAAGGCTGAGAGTGCCAAGGAGTTTACAAACTTGTACAGCTGTCAAGTCATTCACATCAAAGCGCTGAGTAAATAACAAGCAGCTACTTTGGAGTTGTGTGCTCCTGTTCTCTGACAGAGTGCAGAAGGTCAGGGTTGGTCAGAAAGTCAACATGGTCTCCTGCTGCAGTCTGGAGCTGTGTGTTTCTTCCCCCCTTCCTGAAAATCCAATTTAAAACTGCTGTAAATACTGCAGTGTTGCTGGACTGTTGGTGAAGAGTCAGTGTCTGAAGCTGTGTCCTTCAGAAAGGACCTCTTGAACTGCCAGTCATTAATGAGACCATGTATTCAGAAAATCAGCCCATCTCCACCAGCATCAAGTGCACCTTTTAAACATGATTTTTAAAGTAAATCAGCTGCTGATCCTTCAGTTGTACATATTTATTTCCTTTGAAATAAGTCCCAGTAAATGTCAATCTCAGGATTTAATAGGAATTAGTGCAAAATAAAAGTTTTTAGCAAGACAGGACTTCAGCCAGGCATTAGCTACAAACCAGGTTTGTCACACTGTCTGTTCTGGTGAAGATCTTGGACTGATGCTCTCAGCATTAGCACTGCACATATTTCTGCATTCACTATTCACGTGAACATGGATAATGTCTTTGAAGAAACCTCCTTAGTTTAGAAAATATATCAGCAGACATCCATGGACACCCTGAGGGGCTGTGCTTCATGCAAGATGATAAATATGTAAGTCTTCAAAGACAGAATTATTAATGCTCTGCAGAAGCATATTGTTCCATCAGGCAAAGAGCCCTTAACAACAGTGGCAAGTTTTCAGACCATGGAACTTTAATCACCTTTTTAAGAGCTTTAATTTTCTGTACAGACATGAGAAATGACCTTCCAAGAAACCTGCTAGGATCTCCATTGCCATTATATGAAGTTAAATGGTGTGTCTGCCACAGAGTGCTTTTAAAAGACTTCCTAGTTAACATAGTGACCAGAGAAAAGGAAGCCAGCAGGAAATGGAGGAGGAGAAAGGCACTGAAATGCAGTGGAGGTATTGCTGTTAGGGTTGATATTGTTAGGTAGATTACCACAATATGAAAACCCAGAAGGTGAACAAACTTACTGAGAAGTAAATTATTGGTAGATGCTTGCATTCACACAGTATGAATTATTTAGGAAATGTACAAACATATTTTATCATAGATACATTGGAGGAACAGTCTAGGAGTGTAAGGCTTTTGGCTGAGGCTTTGATTCATTGTTCCAAAAGACATATGAAAATGTTCTTCAAAGTATGTGATCACACCTGTACAGCAGCCCTGTATTCAAGGTTTAAGGCTGGGAGAAAAAAAAGAAATTGCAATTCAGAGATGTTACCTTCATTGATTTAATCCATATAAAGTTTCTTCTACATTAATTTTTGTTTCAGAAATGGTAATTTATTGATGATGGATTTATGAAGCTGGGATTTCATCAATATAACTGGTGGTTATGCTGCAAACATATATTCTCCCTTTGCTGTTAAAATACATCAACAAAAAAAATCTTTTCCTTTATGTTTTCAGATTCCTGTTTTTTGCCAGCCAATGATCTTACCCACAGTTTTTCTTCATACCTGAAGGAAAGTGAGTTTAAATCTTGGTCTGGGTGAGATGAAAGTTGTATGAAAAATATTGTTAAGACAATATTATTGCATTTTTATATGTAGGTACAAATATTGTTTATTATGAAATATTAATCACTTAAAAGTTTTAAATTCTTTTTTATGACTGGGCTTGCTTTTCTGGTTCTCTTTTACTCTGTCACTTTTGGTTTTGGTATCAAAAAGTTTCTGGGCTTTCTTTTAATTGCTAGGGATTATTTATCAGTAATTTGTTGTGGCTTCATGAGTAGGTGTATGCATTATCTTACAGTAAAAGTCCTGCAGCTGTCTGCTGGCATGAACCAAGAGAATTTTTATTCTCTTGTATATTTATACAGAACTTCTGGTCTGGTAAATGTTTCTTTGCAGTTGATTTTCTCTGATACAAATTGCTATGTGTGGCAAATGAAGACAATGGGCTCATCACCTTAAAAACTGTTGATTATTACTGCTTATCTAGTGTGTCCAGTTATGTGATATTTCTGTATTTTATTTATTTTGGGCATTCCATTTTCCATTTCCTCAGCCACGACTGAATGCAAAAGTGTTGCCAAAGTCCTCAAAGGAGTCAGCATGTGTGTTCTAGCTGCTGGCTACCATTCATCATGTACTCTAGTAATTTAAAATTGTGGCATGCAGTACTCTGTGTGGGTACAAGGGCTTTTCCATTGCATTCTGTCCGAAGTGGGCGAAGCTCCGGAGAACCCACAAGGAGAAGAAGTCAGTGGTGATGCTGGTCCTCTGCAGCTCTGCCCTTCGCTGCTTGGAGCTCATCAAGTATGTAAGGAGCAAATGTTGTGTTGGGGTTGGCAGTCACTCAAGAGTTTTGTCTTGGAACCACAGGCAAAAAGGCAAAACTGGGACACTGTCCTCTGCTAGCCAGCAAATTCACTGACTCAAACTGATGCAATATCCCTTCCTTCTTTAAGCTCTGGGAGTGTGGTGTTCAGTTTTGGACTGAAGTAATGCTCACTACTTCAGTTGCCTGGGAAGTGTTACTGTTGTTAAAAACCAAAAATAAAGTGTAACCAAATTAGGGGAAACGTGGAACACGTTAAACTTTGGAACTGAATTAGCCCATAAAGCATCATGACCCACCACTAGAAGTCATGGCTTTGCACCAAAGGCAGCAAGGACATGGCATTTCAGGGCCTCAGATGCCAAGGTGTGTCTGGCCTAAGTGCCTCCAGGTCAGTGTGAGTGTTCTCAGCTGGTTCAGGCTGGCAGAACTGCTGAGCAGAGATGATAATTATCACTGTACCTTGTCCATGTTTTTTCCCCTTCTTCATCCTCCCCCTTCTCACACTTCTTCACACACATCAGAAGTTTTGATGACTTTGATGAATTAATGTATACCTCACAAATTTCATGGTTGTCTTCTGTGTCTTGACCCTACTTCCTGTGATTATCTGTCAGTACAAAATGAGATGGAGAGTTGGGAAGTTTGATTCTATGACAAAGATACAAGCATAGATAAGGCAGATAAGTGCCAGTCATGCAGGCAGTGACTAGCACCTGAGACTTAGGTGGTTTAGATGTAGATAAACCTTCAGCTTTGCAAACTAAAATTTTGATGCACTGCAAGAAGCATGCAGAGCAAGCTGTCTTAAATTACATTCAACAAATACTAATGTTTGATGAATACAGAATCTAGAGTTGTTAGTATGTGCAAAAATGGAGTGTCAGAAAAACAAGTCAAGGTTTCTAACAGATTAGTCTGATTAATTGGAATTTAGACAATGTCTGCGGTAAAGACAGTAGCAGCCTAGATTTTCCCAGCAGCCATGCTGCAGGAGGACTGTAAAAGGTAGATTTGTCTATACAAAGATCCTTCCTTTTTGTGCACACACACTCATATTCATTAATGTCTTTATCTCAGTAACTGAATTATTTTTTAATTAGGATTTGGTGATTAACCAGTTTTGAACTAAGCTAGCTGTGAAAGCACGGGCCACAGTATTAAATATTATCTGAAAGGCTATCTAAACAATATTGCCCCCTACTGATATCTTCCATTGTGTCTGTCCAGTTGTTGATCTCTGTTGGTGAGTAGCAAACAAGAATGTACAGAGTGTTCAGAGTACAACCAGGGTTCACTGGAGGACTCTGTGTGTCCCAAACATATTGAGAAATGCCAGTTAGTTTTTCTTTCCTCGTGTGTGGTCTTAAGCCCAGCCCTGCTTCTTGTATTTCATTGTTCTTTTTTTTTAATGTTTATTGCTAGGTCAATGACAGCCTTTAAAGGAGATTGCAGAGTCCTCAAGTTGTTTGCAAAGCACATAAAGGTAGGGAATTTTAATAGAACAAGTAAACAGCTAAATAGTGTGATACCATTTTCTATTTAAATCCTTTGGCAGTAGTGCCTTTCATACAGTGTTTGTATGAAGTTCCTTCCATTGGGTAATGCTTCCTTTGGTAAGCCATGGCTGCAGTGTGAGGAATTTCACTGACCACCATCTCCAGTAGCTCTGGTGCAACCCTGTGCAGAGTGTAGATGCTTGTGCACCTGCTGAGTTCACTGTTCCACATTCCCATCAAGTGTTCATTCAAATGCCAGAAGGCTCACACACAGAGGTCTGTGGAAGCAAACTGTACCAGCACCCACATTTGGAGTCTGAAAATTGAATGCCAGGATCCCCAGTATCCATACCTGTTAAAAAGCACACCTTATGGGGGTCTTGGAAGTACTGAGTGGACACTTGGCCTTTGATATAAATGTTGTGAAACATGCACTTGTTATTTGCTTTATTTCACCTTTTTCCAGTATCTTCCTCTTGAAGGACTTCAGAGTTAATTCAAGTTTTTCAGTATTCCAGAGAATTTGTTTAAATGCTGAATAAATCTTGGTGTTCTCACCTCCAAAAATAGTTGGTGCAATAACAGATTTTTAAAGTTAAAAAAGATTGAACTTCTAGAGAAGTGTGATGCCCAGCTGTCTTGTTATATTTCTTAAATTTCCTTCCAGATATAATCATCTCACAGTTTGAAGGACAAATATCATTTGTTACTTGATGGTGTTCTAGAAAGAAATACAATGAGATCTTGAATGTATTTCCAACTCCTTAAAAAGAAACTTTAAAACAATTATGAATTTTCTGTGATTTTTCTTTCTCT
This sequence comes from Argya squamiceps, assembly GCA_037834095.1. Classification (NCBI taxonomy): domain Eukaryota; kingdom Metazoa; phylum Chordata; class Aves; order Passeriformes; family Leiothrichidae; genus Argya; species Argya squamiceps. The sequence continues at coordinate 16,507,737 of JBBMKD010000001.1, read as the reverse complement.
CTTCATATTAGATAAAGGAACAAATGAATATGTTGGAGAAGGGCGTGTTCCACATTGGGGTTGGAACTCCTGGGAGAGTAAAGGCACTAGTGGAGCAAGGTAGGAGAACAAGGAGGGTTTCTTCCCTAAGTATTTTGTATTTGGTCTCATGAGAAGTGAAACTTCAACTGGTTTTTTAGGCTGCCATGAACATGTAGATTTGGGTACTAAACTGTATGGTTCTGTTTCTTCACCTGTGCTATGTCAGTCAAAACAAGGTCAATTTCAAAGTCAAAGGTCAAATTGTTTTATGATCACTTTAAGCTGGCATAAGGCAGTATTAGCAGAGAAAGGCACAGTAATGCTTCCTCTCACCCACCAGTCCGTGCTTATTCCCCCTTACTGCTCCCTGTGCAGCCCAGGAGTCTGTTTGACAGTTCAGTGAAATGACCCAAATTAATCCAAAACCAGTGTGCACACAAAATCAGGTAATGAGCAGGCAGAGGTGGGTGACTTCCTCTTTTGGCTGGAATACTGATTTATGCTGACTTAAAATTGATTTCAAAACCATAGTATGAGATTTAAAGCTCCAGGAAACCAAACATTGCAAGTGGATCAAAAGGAAATAGTGGCATATGTCACTCTAAGCTCAGTGTAAACTTTTGTGAGGAGTGGGTGACAGATCTGCTTGCTGATTTGGATCTTATTTCTCATTTGCCTGTAATAAAATTAATTATTTTATATAAATATCCTTTTCTCTTCCCAAATTTGGAGTATTTTTACTCACTCAGTAGACATTATGTACACAAAGAAAATGAAACAACAAAATGACAAGATGATAAGGCAATTCTTTCCATTCCTCTTATGCAAGACACTGTCTTGCTCTGACTGTAAGCTCTTGGTCAGGGACTGGTGGTGGTTTGGGACTCTACAGCTCCTTCCAAGAGTACAGGAGGAACATTTTGTTGCCTCCACCAACGTTAAATGTTAGTGCTCAGCCCATCAGCACATTGCCATGAGAGTAGTGAGGCACTGGAACAGGATGCCCAGAGAAGCTGTGTGTGTCCCATCTCTGGAAGTGTTAAATTTTATCCCAAGCTCTAGTTCTTTTTTGACAGTTTAATGTTGCAGTGCCAGGTCACTTAGAGAAGAGAGGGGAATCAAAACCAATGGGAAAAAATGGTGGGCATCATGCAGAAGACCAGGGAAAAAATAGAAGAATGTCTGAAAAGCAAGTTCAAAAAGGACCTTTTTTTCACCACCATTTATTTGAAGGAATTTGAAGGAATTCTTCAGCAGCACCACTGACCTGACTCATATCCACATAGCACCCTGTCCTGTGAATTGCTGAACACTGTCTGTTCATTTTAACATCAATTTTCAGGTTAGGGTCCTTGTAACTTATCAGTGACATCAGCTGTGGAAATTCAGCTCCTATGGTTTCATCAAGAGGAGGCTTGAGGAATTACTTTGTGGCAGGATGTTAAGCTCATGACAAGTCTGGCAACAGTAGTTGTTCTGCTTTCGTGTTTATCTTCCAAAAAGGCATGGGATTATGTGGCTAAGGGAGTTTGCAGTGTCAGTGCATTAGTTTTCCAACCAGCAAATGTAGTACTTAAGTGTTCAAAGATTAGTTTCCTTGGAAACAGACAGAAAAAGATGTAAAAGCCAAAAATCATTTTGATAAGCACACGTCATGTTATCTTGGTAGTGAAATTAATGTTGCCTTTTTAGATGCCCTGTGCTTGAACTCCACGAAATATATGATTCTGGATTGGAACTGGAGAGATCAGAAACTAAGGAGAATGATGGACATCCCTGAGGTATTGTATAAGCACCTGTATATGTTATATTCTGTGTATTCATTATTTTTGCTGGCAGTTCTCAGGTCTTGGTCAGTAAAGTTTTCTTTCTGTAAAGGTGTCTTCAGTGGTAAAGGAGCACAAAGAAGTTCACATTGACTGAGAAGTCTTTACTCTCAGGTCTCAAAATTATCTCCTGAAAAAGAGTTTTTCCATTATTGTTGTAAGTCCCAGCTGTGACTTCTATGGCTGTGCTGTGAGTTTTCCCCTGTTTATGCTCGATGGATGTTCCCCCTGTCCACAGGAGTTCCCTCAGCAGGAGGACTCTGTACAGAGTCCTGGACCTCAGCAAATCAGAGAGATGGGCATCACTGACTGAAATTTAACAAAGGGAAGTGCTGGATTCTGCACCTGGGGTGGGCAACCCTGGATGCACAGACAGACTGGGGAATGAGACATTGGAAAGCAGCACCATGGAAAGGGACCTGGGGGTCCTGGTCGATGGAAAGTTGAACCTGAGCCAGCAGTGCCCTGGAGCCAGGAGGGCCAACCCTGTCCTGGGGGGCATCAGGCCCAGCCTCACAGCCGGGCAGGGGAGGGGATTGTCCTGCTCTGCTCTGGGCTGGGGCAGCCTCACCTCAAGTGCTGGGGGCAGTTTGGGGTGCCACAACATAAGAAGGACATAAAGCTGTTAGAGAGCTTCCAGGGGAGGGTAATGAAGGTGGAGAAGGGCCTTGAGGGGAAGCCACATGAGGAGTGACTGAGGTCACTGGGTCTGTTCAGCCTGGAGAAGACTGAGGAGAGTTTTCTCACAAGGGGACGTGCAGGGGAAAGAACTGCTCTCTGTGGTGATCAGTGACAGGACTCGAGGGAATGGCCTAAAGTTCTGTCAGGGGAGGTTTAGGTTGGATATTTGGAAAAGATTCTTCACCCAAAGGGTGGCTGGGTACTGGAACAGGCTCCCCAGGAAAGTGGTCACAGCACCAAGCCTGACTTCAAGGAGTGCTTGGACAATACTCTCAGACACATGGTCTGATTCTTGGAATGCCCTGTGCAGAGCCAGGAGTTGGTCTTTGAAGATCCTTCTGAGTCCCTTTCAACTCAGGGAATGAATATTAATAATTCTGTGAAGTCTCTGTGGTGCCTAAAGAGCCTAATCTGGAAGAGAGGGTAGACAGAGTTAAAGGAATAAAGAAGGTATTTATTAGAAGGCCTGCAAAGGATACACCTGGCTGAGGTTACACCCAAGATGGACGACGGATCACGAGGTTTCACACTTTTATAAGTTTTGGTCCATTTACATTTTGGGGTCAATTGTCCAATTACAGCTTCAGGTTATGAAGGCCCATCCTCTCAGATTGCTCTCCTCAGTTTACTGTTGTTTATACTTTTTGGGCCTGAAGATGCCATGGTGTTCTTGGTTCTCAAGCCGGAAAAGGATCGTTTTGTCTAACTAAACTGTGAATAGAACTTTCTAACACTTTATATGAAGTTCAGAGTCACACACTAAGGCAGTACAGAATCTAGAAAATATGAAAGCTAAAACTTAAGGCATCATTTGCATAATTGTAACCTCATCAGGTAATCTTCCTTATAGCTGCATCGTGCTGGTGCTTCAATAATCATAAATATAAGTCTAATTTTTTTTTATCCATGTTACATGTTGGTGGGTCTATTTAACACTTGTAAAATGCTTTAAGATTCCCCAAAGGAAGGAACTAAAGAAAAACTTGAATTATTCTCTTCTAGAAGTATAAAAAGGTAAGGTTATCCTTGAGTCTGCAGTACAGTAGGACACCTGATCAGTGCACACAACCCATGCAGTAGGGAAGAGTATTGAGTTGCTTCTGAGGACTGAAGTGGTGCTTAGGACCTGAAGCTTATGGTCAGGAGTTAAAAAAACAAACAAAAAATATACCAACATACAGCTACTCCTTTACATTCAAACTTTTGTTCCCAAGAAAATAAAAAAACCAGAACTTGATCTCTGGAAGATATTGAGTTTATAGAAGTATCCACTGATTCTAGAAGGAACCTACAGAAAGGTCAGCAATTTTGAGACAGCAGAGCAGTTTAATCATCAAATAAGGACATGGGTACCTATTTACTCTCTATTTGCTGTAAATCTCAACCTAGATCTGTCTAAGTACAAAATCATGTGATTATTTAGATGCTTGCTGAGTAGAATTCCACTTTACTCATATCATTTAGTCAGTTGAACCACTACCAGGTGCCGTAACTGAACTAATTACATAAACTTATTGCAGTAAGTTGTACCCTTTCTTTCCCTATTCCCATGTTATAATTACTTTGTGTAGCCTTCCTAAAAGCATGCTGTAATCTCTTCACAGCAGAAACTTATTTCTTAATGAGAACTGTAAAAATACTTTGAGTGCTGCATAAATAACAAAATAACATGAATTCTTTCCAGTTAGTTACAATAATGTAGAAAATGCCCTAGCCAACAGCAAATCAATACCTGTGAGAAATATTAACAATTAAACCAGTCTTTTTCAGCTTGATGATTTCAAATCTCAGAGGCTACATCAGTAGGGTTATGCAACTTCTTTTGCCACAGAACATTGTCAGCCAAGTTGATGGCTGCTTGATTTGTAAGCCTTTTTCTAAAAAGACAAGACTAAACAAAGTTGTATGCAACTCACTATGTTCTGATTAATTCACTCAGTACTACTTTTTTTTTTTTTAAGTATCTCATAACTCCTTAACCAGCTATCAGTTTGGCCCTTTTGCAAAAGAAGTAGTAGATACCATCTCATCTCCAGAAGCTCTGCTACAAACTTAACTCTGTAACTAAGATACTAATTCATTTTTCTACCTGGTCCTTCCCAGATTTTAAGTCAGGATGCACCTCTAGACTTTCCCTTAATTGCACACTACTGTTCTCCCCTTCCTGTTCTATCTTTTCAGCTTTCTCCACCCATTGTATGTTCCAATATGACAGAGGTTTTACTTGTGTATTATGGAAAATAATAGAGGCCCAGATGCCTCATGCAGGAAGATACATAAATAGAGAATTAGTATATTTGAGACAGGTACAACTGTTTCACCTGCAGGAGCCAGTGCCTGGAATCTGTGCCATCCACTCTTCTGAGTGGCAAGCAATGAATGAGTTAAAATGAACAATGAATGATTTTACACAGAAACCACCAGGAATGCATATTCCTACTGGTTTGTCTTTTTGGCTACATTTGCCTTTTGAGAATACCAGTTGGGAAAATTGTTTAGAACTCAGACACAGTGAACAATAAAACTGCTGTAAACTAAACTGCTAGAAAGTCAGTGTGTAGATGGAACATGTTACAGCTGTGTCAAGAGAAAGCTGAGTAGCTCAGCAAAACAGAAACTTAGGAGGGTTCTGGAGCTGAGATCCAGTAGATGTTTGGAATATAAAGGAAGTTCAATCCTTGAGAAAACAGACAACTTCAAAGATCAAGAGGCTGATTCTTCATAGCTATCCCTTTTCAGAAAGGGAAACACTGACTTTTCTGATAAAGACTTTGCATTAGTATCTCACTGCCACAGAAATCTTTCCAACAGACGAAGTAACACCCAGTAGCATTGTAACTGCAACTGGAATAATTCAGAGATTCTGACTTACAAAAATAAATACTGTAGAAAATCTTTAGTAAACTACAGATTTACAGAAAACAAACAAACAAACAAAAACCAACGCAGCAAATAAATGCAACCCTATTTCTCATGTATATGCCATCCAGCTTGCTTTTCCTCCCTCCCTCTGTCCCCAAAGAGCAAAAGCCTACTCTACAATGCCTTCTGAAGGCTGTCTGCCTGCTATCCTCACTGCCCACCTACCGTAGGGAGCAGCTCCTCCCACCTGCACATAAAAGCCAAGTGCATGCTACCAGCAGCAGATCAGAGCACTTTCTCAGTCCTCCACTGTTTTGAACCAGTGATCTTCTCTCCTTGGATCTTGTGTACTCAAGGTAAGATTACTGCTACTTCAGGTTTCTGTTCTAACCAGTTATTCTGAGGAAGTCTTAATGTGAACTCTAGCTCTGCCTTGCTGGGTGGTGCTGGCTCCCCCCGCCTTTTTTTTTTTTTTTTTTTTCAGATGTAGTGTCATCTGACATTTAAGTTAGTAACAGTCTGTTGTTTTAGCAGTGAAATAAAAACAGATCTTGCTGGGAAACACTATGGCTGGGAAAAGGTCTTCTCTCCCTTTCTGATTGATTTTGAAGAGATTAGTACACCCAGACCAATTATAACGATTTATTATCCCTCTTAATAGTCTCCTTCTCAGTCCAGTCAAAGTTATGAAAAAAAATTTCACTGTAAAGCTTCCTTAAATTCTGTTTGAGGGAAAAAAAAAAAAAGTTTAGTGTTCATTTAAGGAAGGAACTGGGTTTTATTGCTAATATCATTTACTAGCCAGATTGAGACAATTTTAGGACTGAAGTGCATCTTCACAGGTTTCACTGCCTTTAAAAAAAGTGCAGTGGAACTTAAGCCCTCACAGAAGCACAGAAATAAGACTGATGGAATTCATTATCTTGTACCAAATATGCTTAAAGTAGATATATTATAAGCAAAGTTCTGTTTCTTGGAACAACAGACCTTGTGTCTCTATGAAACTTTTAGATCAGCTTGTTTATATTTTATCTGCATTTTTCCTACATAGGCATTTCTAGCAGTAGAGGAAGGAATAGTTAAGTGCCTCAGAGACAGCTACTGAACAGTTAAAACATTTAAAAGTGGTTTCAAAACTGTATTTGCATTCCCATCCATGCATCTGTCCATCCTCACAGAGATGAATCTATTACTGGCCAGTAGCAGTTTTTCACATTGTGTGAGTCAGTGCACTTTTAACACACAGTCACCTGTTTAAAGAAATTCCATCACAGAAATCCTAATCCTACAATGCCTCTGTGCAGTGCTCAGAGAGGAGGGAAAGCATGAGCTACCAAAAGCAAGCAGTTAACACTCTCTGTAAATACATAATACATTCTTCACTTAAACAGTGATATTTTCTTCTTAATGTCTAATTCTCTTGCTAAACTGAGTCTTTCTTGGTCTTTCACAAATAGGAAGTCAGCTCTAGAAAAGAATTAGGTCCATATATAACTGTACTCACATTAGCTGCAATATTTTAAGCCATAGCACTGTATAACAGCAGAACTCTGCTCCAAGTACCCTTCTCTGCATACTGTAGCTAAGATTTTTTCTGATTTTATATGCTATCCATTCTAACTAGTGGGGAAAGAGAAACACTGCCTTCAGCTATTTGCCTGCAAGATTACATAAGTGTCTTCAAAAAAAGCCTCCAAACAACAAAAATCCAAAACCCAAATAATTGAACTGTTCAAAACCAAAGTACAGTGCTTTCTATAGCAAACTTACAGTAAAACTATTTTTGCACCCAGGTAATTAATATAAATTGCTCATAGAAGACAGGAAGAGAGCCCAATGGTTTTCCTCATAACTGGCATTAACTCTGAGCTACAAAATTTAATTTCTCAGTTAACGTCTGATTTTTACAGCAAACCTCACCTTTCCAAAAGCTGTTGTAAAACACAGACATGTGATTTTAAGTTCAGTGCATACAGAATTTAGGTCTACAGTGTGGCAGTAAAGCCTCATTTGTTCACACAGAATGTTACTCTTATCAGATAAATCAAAAATTTTAATAGAGCAAATTTCGTGGAAAAAATAAATAGTGCATTTGCCACAGGAAATGTATATATAGCAAAATACCTTTTATTAAAGCCTGCTGTGAAATGTAATGTTTTGGCATTTGAAAAATGGATTACAGGACATATTAAGAAAACTCTATTCAAAGGAATGCATCTAATTTAGATCAGAATCTCCTCTGAGCAGTTTCCCTCTTAGGCTGAGTAGATAATTCAGCTTAGCATCAGTTTGCAGCATGTGATGAAGGGAAACTGCATCCAGCAGGTTTCCAAGAGAACTCAGATGTCTAGGAATGCATTTATTGACCTCTGTGCTCATCTGAAACTCCTTTTTACAAGATCAAAGCACACTGGTATTAAAATAAAAATATTGCAATTTTAAAGTAATGCTACAACCTGAATTAAAGAAAAAAATATAATCATAATGGGAGAGCAAGGAATTCAGATTTTTGAGTAATGATCAAAACACTTAAAACTAATAAATGTAAAGAGACTATATTAATTTTTTTATCCACAGACCAGTTAACTGTTAAGCAGGGATGCTAGGCCACTTCTGCTGGCAGTTATGCTTAGGTTTTTTAGGTGTTTATTTAGGGCAGTAATATCTACTTAAGCCACTGGTGTAACTCCCAGTGCTGTCTAAAGTGCTAGACTAGATACATAGAAACAGAGGATAAACATATCACTGTCTGCTTATCTATGCATAGTTCTGCCACTACCACTCCTTGGGAGAAATTCTTACCTTCAGGAATTTATTTTCACACCTCTCTGTAGGGAGAGATTATGTTTTCCTCTGGCCCTGCTGTCACTGAATATATAAAATATTTTACTCAAGGTCACGGTGAAAAGTCATGGTAGAGTGTCAGATTTAGCTCCTCTGATTTCCAGGCCAGCACTAATCCCACACTTCATTTTTTATTCAGCCTTATAAAGTCCACCCCTTTGTAGCTGCTCTGTCTTTTCATGACTCTTTAGGGCTGAACAACAGGGAGAATTCCAATGACAAATCCTGAGAGAGGTAATTTACTCTTAACACTTTCAAACTTCCTGTGAAACTGTTTACAAACCCCTTGACAGGATGTACAAATAAATCATTCTTGGAGGGTGTAAATAAACAATTAAACAAATAGGCAAATGCTCATCTCTTTCTTACATTCTGTGGTTAAAGGAGACCAGCCCAGTCTTGGCAGGCTGAGGAAGCAGAGATCCACTGCCGTGGACCAGAAATGATGGGCAACACCTGACTAGAAGAACTCAGTCTTGGTAACTCAGCAGCAGTAAAGAGCTCAAAGAGGAACTCATAGGGCTTAAGCAAAATTATTGAAAGGATCTTGGAGGGGACATTAATGTTAATCTTCCTTTCTTTTCTACATTCACTATCATGTGCCACTTCTGTAAACATACAGGATATAATTTCATAGCCCTTAAAACAAACAGACAGACAAGCAAACAAAAGCCAAAGCCCAACCACCAGCTTTGTCCCTCTAGTTTTTAGCCCTCGAGTTAATTTATGAGGGTACAGATTCATAATTGCTCCTGTGGCCTTGCAAATACTGCATTTCAAAAAAACCCTCAAAACCAACAAAACAAAGCCAAACCAAAACCAATTAAACAAACAAAAACCCCACCTTACCCAACACATTCCAGTTCTCAATTTCCAGAATTACTACCCTAGCAATGGAGGCCTTGTGTCTTACTCTTTTAACTTAAAAATGACTGCTAAGCATGCCTTGTTCATTGATAAAGTAGTGAACATGTGAGAGGTAACTGGAGGACTAGAAAAGGAGCCAGTAATGGTCATCTCACTATCTGCCACAGAAGACAATTTTTATATATCTATGAGCATGTCTGCATGGCAGAATTTTCTGCCCACTTACTCTGTCTTGCCATGTATCTCAGGGGAGGTAAGATCAAGTTTTATCTCATAACCTTAAATATATCCTTATACTTTCCTTTACCTCTTTTACCTTCCAGCTATTTTAGGCTGTAAGTTCTTTCCTTCTACAGGGAGATAATTTTTAATTTTCACTACTGTCATATTTCTAAAAGAGCAGTGGTTCAATGGAGGTAATGTAGTGAGGAACAAGACAAGACAAAAACATTAGAGGTGGCTTGTTCTGCCTGTTGAAAAAAAACAGCAAACAGCTGTACTTAACAGTACAAAAGTTCCTTGGTTTTGCCACTTACACTTTCTCGAGTTTTGTGCAAGTGTTATTGCCTTTTTTGTGGCTTTCCCTCTGCAAACAGAAATCCCAGCAAAAGTTGTCGGTCTATATATGTTTCAGAATGATGACTCCTGGTTCTGAAGCCTTTTGTGGGTCTTGAGCAATAGCTATGCCTATTCTCAGTAGTCACCAGTAAACAATTATGCTTGCTCTCCCTGCACTCCTGAAATGTTGGATGTGTTTCTGTAATTGTCTTGATGTGTAATGAATTTAATGTCTCATAATTGTACTGCAGGGAATTAATACCACTATGAAATCTTGGGATATCTTTAGGTGATTAAAACTTCCTGCAAGTCCATATTTTGTAGCAAAAGCAAGATAAATATAAGATTTTGCTCATGCATGGCAGGTGAAACTGTTGAGGGGTGACATTAAATGGACCCTTTTCAAAAGGGAGTGAGAGTCAGTGCCCTCTCTTGGTTACAACAACCACGTAAAGCAGCCCTGTGGGAGTGTTTATCAGTTCCCTCTGCTGGCTACAAAGGCCAGGCCAGATGAGCAGCTGTGTTTGCGGAGGCGAAGGTCTGGACTTCTATTCCCAGTGCTGAGAGCCTGTGCTGAGCTGATGACTGTGGTGTCTGTGCATGTCTGTGGACATCATTCTTTGTTCATCATTCTTTATTCATCCTTCTTTATGGGGGCTCATCCACAGCCACGCTGAGTTCAGCAGGAGGGCACTCAAAAATAATACGGACTTCCTGGTAGGTAAAAAACTTCCCACTTTGGATATGAGGAGCTAGGAGCTATGCCATTCATAATCCTACACAGCTAGGGCATTCTTTTCTGCATCATATGCACACCTTGCTTTTTCCACCTCTTCAAGACAAATGTATGTGGGTGCTCATTACACTCATTTTAGAGACATCTGGGCAGTTAGCACGAATATTCTTGGCAATCCTGAAGTGTAACACTTCAAAATGTCAGCTTCTGAGAAGTTTGCAAGTAAGAAGTTAAATGGTACCAAAAGGTACACTCCAACCTTAAAAAAAAAAACAAACCCAAAAAAACCTAAACAAAACTAACAAAAGCCCCACCACCACAAAACAAAATAGAAAAAGAACCTAACTACTTATTTCTCATTTCTGTAGGAAAAGGCCTATATAACCTGGTTACACAACTGGAGAAACAGGTCATACAATTTATGCAGTCAGTCTGAAATATAGTTGAGATGAAAAAAAAATGTACTTCAAACTTAAGGAAGAGTTTTTGTTTTAAAAAACTATCCACAGCGCTAAAAATCACAAACTCCTGGATCAGCTATGCCAGTTTACTTCAGCTCCTAGGAATCTATCATGGCAACATATAAGATTCATAAAAGCTATCCCATTAAAGGGAGAATTAGTCAAAACTAACAGCTTGACACAGTAGATATCAAAGGTATATTAAGAGCCAGAACTTTGAAACATCTGCAGCATATGTTTCCTGCTAACTAAAAAAGCAACCACTCTTTCCAGACCAACACACTGCTGCATTCTTCACTTTGAAAGTAAGAGGTTGACAGTTACACACTGGATTTGCATAGGGAATTCCAACCAAAGTATTTGACCATTTTTGCAACATAAAATTGTGGAGATTAAAACAAGTTTCTAACAAAACCCACTCTTACTCTATGAAGCAACAACACACATATGTAATGCTTATTGTCTGGAATGTAGATGCTTACTTTGCCTCTCACTTGACATAGTTTTCAAAGGGACAGAATGGAAGGTGGCACAGCCCCAGGGACACACAAAGCAAAGATAATCAATTTACCATTGAGGAAATCCAGCAGTCAAGTCTGCTTATACCAGCACATAACTCACCTCTGTTCTGCCCTTCCATTCTTCCCACCACGCGTGGCATTCCAGTGAATGCACAGAGTCAGAACAAGAGTCTTTATGTAGCTTGGAGACCAGAAATTCTCTTTCAGCTTGCCTTAAAGAAAAGCAGCAACAAGAACAAAAAAGGGTTCAGATATTTCCTAGTATTCCTTTTTAAATGAAGTAAGTGATCTTCGTTGAACTCTGAGTTGATGGATATTAACGTAAAACACACAACTGGGACCCTTGCTGGCAAATCTCAGCAAAAAGTCAAGAGGTAGTTGCTTTAGGTCAAAGCTGAGCAATAAAAGCAGGAGTGTGAGGAAAGTTTATGTTGCCAGTATTGATAGATCTGCCACCTGCACTATAGATGAAAAGCAAATAAGCAAAGAGCAGTTAAGTAAGTGTATCTCACAAGCACTAGCATTCACACAAAACATATTTTAGAAAATGAAGGGGAAATAAAAAGACAACATTCAGTATTTATTTCCTTTCAGTCAGTGGCTTGAATTGAATTTACTATAGTAGCACGTCACATTGTTTGCTGCAGAAAAATGCAAAGCTTAGGCCTTTAGGAGTAAGTCTCTTGTGCTTTACTGGTTCCAAAAATGTCAGTGCTTGTCAAAGTGTTTTTGAAATAAAACCAAAACCATGTTAATAAAATGAACTTTCCAAGACAATGCTGGCCAAAACTGATTCTTAGATTTCTTTTCAGTAATAAACTGCCTCTGTGGTTGCTGAGTTGATAGGGAGAAGGATTTAAAGGATCAAAGCCAAGTTCTGGTTAACTCAGGGTAAAAAAAGAACACTGAAACAGAACACAAGCCCTACAGTGAATGGACAGTCTGAAGGTGGGCAGAGCTTAGCAAAATCCAGCTATGCTTTCAAAAATGGCTGTAATCATTGTTAGGCTCTAATTGAAGATATTCCAGGACTGCAACATTCATTGTGCGTACATCTTGTGATATGCTGCTCTAAGTTACTGGACAAGCCTCAGTTACTTTAATATGTAACCACAGGCTGAATGTTAGTTCAGAAGTGCTACCCTGCCCATTTATTAAGTAGTAATTCCCTAAGTGAATAACAACAGGAAGGATTCTGTCCCATCTTATCCCAGCCTTATGGATGAAGAGCTCAAATAATATGCTGCAGTGAAGGCTGAAGGTGTTCATGATGGATTGAGTTCCTGCTGTGCACACAAGCTGCATGCAAAGCCAGGCAGTGAGAGCTCCAGACTATTCTGCTGTATGTTCCTGTAGCTGCAGACACAGCAGTTCCTGCCTTCCATGGAAGGAAGTGGTGCCACAGTTGGACATTCTGTGTCTGTTACAGGAGCTCCTGCTCTCCTCCAGCTCAGCCACCCTACCTATATTTAGAATGTCTATGCAGTACAGTCCAAGCTGTCAGGTGTCACTGCAAGAGTTTGGGGTTTTTTTTTAGTTTTTATGTTTAGGAACTCTGACAGACTATTATTATCTTTTAGATATCTGAGCATACCTTATTACATCAGGACACATGGAAGATGTTTCAGGATTGTTCCCTAAGCTTGTATAACTAGTCCCAGCTAAAAACATTGTTCACACAGAAAACTGTATGTTTAACATTCAGTCGTCATACTTGATTAAAGAGTAATTTACAGGACTTTTTTTTTTTTAATGCACTGGTATAGAATTATCATGTGGCTTTTAAATTGTAATTTAAAGGAAATACATTTGTGTCAGGTATGTTTTGTAATGTCACCTTCATTTCATTTTGATTTTAGGTTGCTCTTAAGCAACTAGCTGCAAATACTCAGTGTCTAAAATCCAAGCAGTGGTGGTTAGTTCTGGCATGTGATTCTTATGGAATATTTCTGTTCCACAGTCAGGACAACATAGCTCTTCAATTTCAATTTCAATCATAAAAACTGCCTTTCACTGAGTTCAGAATTCACTTACAATGAATATTTTATATTATTCTTTGAAATATCCTATTTTAAACATCACATCTCTCACTCCTGTGCTAAACACTGTCAAGAGCTCCATACAAAAGGACTGACAACCAAAATAAATTCAATTTGTGACTACTCAAAGACATTTTCTCTGCTACATGTGCTTCAAACTTTCTACTAACTGCATATCTCATGAAAATAAGTATTTGAAAAATAAGTAAACAGAAACCTATTATATTTTCAATGCTCCACTTGTCAAGCACATTTCAAGAGCTAGAATTTTAGCTTGATGGACATCCACAACATCCACACATCCTTATCCTTCAAAACAAGGACCACAGCTGAGACCAAGAGCTGCTTCTGCAATTCTCCCCAAACCTGAAGGAGACTGAGGAAGTACCATGGCACTTTTTGGGGGCACTCAGCATGACAGACCTCAGCTCGGGGTGCAGCAACCCTTCTTTCCTGGCTTCTCCTTCTCTGCCACCAGACACAATGAGGAGAAATGTTTTTGCTCTTTCAACTGCTTATAAGTTGAGAGAGCTTCAGGAAAACACAAAATGTTGTACGTAATGCCCAAAAGCTATCAAGATAGCAGGAGTTTGTGTCTGCATTCTGTACATTCTGCATTCTTTGTGTCCATTCTCAGTGGGCATCCTTCTTCCCAAGCTTTGTTAACCTTGCCGCAGGTCTAAGATGACAGAAGCATGTGAAGGCCTAAACCTTAACAAGGGAATTCTACTCCCTGGCCATCACTTAGAGCTTGCTTGTTAGCTGCTCTCTGTTTTGTGGATTAAACCTCCCTTCTTATCGTTAGCCTTGAAAGTATACAAAAATCAAACATTAAAGACCATCCGTTCTTAAGAAAATTTTACATATTCCACGCTTTGCAACAAGCAGATTGCATTTAGCCACCATTGAGTTGTAATGGTGTTGTAGTCTACTCTAAAACAAAACCAAACGCTGAGGGCTCCACTCTGCTCCACAGCCATTACCTGCCGGTAACACGGTTCTGAGGAAAGCTGCCATGGCCTGGCAGGGTGGTGACATGTCACCCTCACCGGGCTGTGGTGACATTTCACCCTCACCAGGCTGTGGTGGCATCTCACCCTCACGGGCTGTGGTGACATCGGCCCCTCACTGGGCTCTGGTGACATGTCACCCTCACCGGGCTGTGGTGAGGGCCGGGCCAGCCAAAGCATAGCCCTGGCTGGGGCCCCTGTCAGTCAGGCTGGGCCCCTCACCCTGGAGCCCCTCTCATCTCCTGTGGTGGTTGTGGTTCCCTCACACTCCAACATCGGTGCCATTTCTGCACAGGGGCAGTCAGAAAAGTCATTTACAACCTGTGCCTCCCATTCCCAAAGGAGAGGCAAGAGTTGAGGAGTGCAGAAACTCCCCACAGCCCAGTCAGCTGAGGAGCATTTATGGAAACACAATGCATTTGAGGTTTTTTGGGTTTTGGAGATACAGCCCCGGGGCTTTGCTTCTGCATGCCAGCCCTCGGTGCCCCTTGGAGAAGGATCTGGGCAGCATTAGCTCGCACAGATGCTGACGGTGCTGGAAGGCCAAAAATGAAGGGGGCTGCAGGGGGGGGCTCCACTCTGAGCTGGAAAGAAAATGTCACATCATGTGAGGGAAGGCCGCTCAGAAAGAGAAGGAAGGCCGCTCCAGCACACACTACAGGAGGTTCAGGACCTTTCAGATTTCCACATCTGGAGGCAAAATTGAAGCTGCTGTAAGTTAATTTAAAAAAAAAAAAAAAAAAGGCCCATTTTGAAGTTAATGTTCTTGGATCTTAAAATCCAAAAACCCACCTGCAAAAGATACTACTGTATATGGGTATCTAGTATGAGAGTAACTAGTCCTGTAGAATTAAAATTCTAAACCCTCAGAACTCCCCCCAAAAATACCAAACATTTGGGTGGGATGTGAGGAAAGAAATGTCATGTGAGGAAAGAAAATGATAAAACTACTGTACTCAACAGGCAGGGAGTTCAGAAGGCAAACAGCTGAATGGAACAGCTTCATAATTTCTTTTCAGAGTATTCTCCTGGCCCTGCTTTGTTCAGCACAAAGGTTTTTAAGGCTGAGTCCTTTTGATCTGTACGTTACACTCCCTAGCATGGTGAAGCCCTGTCTCATGATCAAGGGTTTGAGACAAACAAAAAGCAGCAGCTCCTGAACTTGAAGGCTTGTAAATTGTACACAGAGCAAAGCTGACTCCTGGACTCTTGCTCCAGTCACTTTAACACAGTCCTGTTTACACAGATGATTGGTATGTCTGGAAAGACACTGTGCTAACAAATGCTTCACCTCCCTTTCCTGGCTTCAGAAACATCCAAGAACCTCACACACAGCAGGTTAATAAATTTATCCTTAGAAGCACCCTGGCAACATTACTCTCATTTTAGAGGAAATTGAGGCACAGAGAAAGTTGCTGGTGTAGCATTTCAAGAGATTGCTCCTGGCCAGATTCTCAAGTGTCTTCCCATCATGATGGGAGCTAGATGGAGAGTTTGATTCCCATCTGGGCACCTCAATGAGAACCAGATTTTCACAAGTGATCAGCACCCAGTAGCTCTCACAATGACACTTGCAGACAGATTTTCTAAGAAGTTCCTTTGATCATCTGGCCACTGCCTTAGTGGAAGCAGAGAGCTTTTGAAAAATCTGATCCCGTCTGTGGGTGCTGAGCACTTCTCAAAATTCTTGCTTAAGTGACCTGGCCAAGGATGCAGACTAAAATCTGAGCAGAGCAACTTTGCCTAATCCCTAGGCCAGTGATTTAACCACAAGTGTATTCTTCCATCTTCAGCAGAGAAGGAATACACACTAGTTGGGGCAGCAGTCAAAATGCCACACAGCCACCAGTATCCGTGCCTGCCAAGAAAAATGCCTGGATACTTGTGGGCAAACCAGACAGCCACATTTTGGTACTTTCCTGAGAAAGAATTATTTCTAGTAGCAGTGCCAGAGTCTGGCAACCTGGTTTATGCTCTTTCCAGATGTACCTCTTTCTTTCTGGGCTGAAACCTTTGTGAACATGCCCCCAAAACAGGCACACCCTCCCCACTCTTCAGAAAAGGCAGCAGCAGCTATCCAAACACTGCCCTGTCTCCATTGTTCTTAGACAGCCAGGCACGCTTGGGCAAGACAACACTATTTTGTGTAATGATTAAGAAGCAGTGATCGTGTCAGTGAAGATTCTTGTTTTCATTGAATATTTCATTCATTTTTGAACATAAGCAACCACTTAGCTGCAGTTGTGCTAGATGCAGAGGAGGAAACACATGCTATTCTTGGCTGGACTTCACCTCTGTGGGAAGCAGCAGCCTCCTTAAAGCAGCCTCTGTACACTGTATGATTTAGCTACATTTATGATTGTCCTGAACCTCAAGCAAGGACCTGAGTACCTGAAAGTGTAAATGTGTGCAAAACCCTCAAGCCTCAGCCTGGATCCTCTATTTTATGCCCTCTTTGTGTGGGGTCCATTTGCAAATGGCAGTTTCCAAAGCCATAAGCTAAAGGTTAACTTTAAAAGTCTTCTTTAAACTCACTATATTCATTGAGCTGCCAGTTGAGATGATGTTCTCTGTGTCACTCGGCAGCAGCTTGTTGGACTGTGTATCTCCATGTCAGAATCTAGCTTTCATTAAATGCTCTCTGTCTTGCCTCTGTCCCCAGCTTTCAGACCAGCTCTCAAATAACTATCTGACCAGTCTGGCAATATGAAGATAAGGCACCCAGTCACTAGTATGTTTTAAGGGAGCACAGATATAGCATGGTAACTATTGAATGAAAATATTTACAGAAAAATAGTTTTGTAAAACAACTCAGACTAAGCTGTGGCTGAATGTTGGGCTCAAGCTTCAAGCTGTATAAGCCAAAAACTGCAGCTGTATCTTTTCTAGCTACAGCTAAAAACAGCAAAGTGTACTGGAAAAACCTTTTTGGGGGAGGGGGGGAGGGAGATACTCTCCTAACAGAGGATTACATCTAGAAGCAAGTGTGAACATTTGTCTGCTCTGCTGGTTCTATACCTGCATTAGCACACAACATAAGTGATGATTGTGGTTTGCACTTTGATTGTTGAATGTCTGCTTTCACTTGATTCTGGCATCTGCTGCAGTAATTATTATAGCCACTCTTGTCAGAAGCTGGACTTCAGAGCACTGCACCAGTCTAATAACACAGCCTCAGCTTTACAAACAGAAAAAATGAGGCAGGAAGGGATGAGCTCATGAAGCAAATTTATGCAGGCAGTTAACTGCACATGCTTTGATGTACATTGTGACCTAAAATGTTAGAAGGAATATCACTGGAGGAACTTGGTGTATGATTAGTTGTATTGTGGGCCTTATGGTTTTGTTACTAAATTCGTCACTATAACTTTTCCCTTCTTCCATCTTGCAGATTTTTGTTTATTTTAAATTCTCTTTTCCTGTTCAAGAGAAACCAAGGCATTTCAGTGAAAAATCTGGGGTCAGCTGAGGTCCCAGGTCAAGAAGTCTGTCTTGGGTGTCATGTGCTGTAAACTCAAAATCTAGCAACAGCTCAAAGAAAGGTCTTAGTTCAGAGAGCAGTGAGGTAATGAGGACACAGCTGGCTGGTAAAGGACTGGGAGATGTACTGCTGGAGCAGAGGTACCAGAAAGGAGCTGTGGAAAAGGCTGGCAGGTTTGATAGTACATCCTGGTACGCCTTTGGAGCAAGAGCAAACAGGAAATCCAGTGGTGACAGGAAGGATGCTGACAGTAAGCAAGGTTGATATGCAGAAGATGGACTTTTCTGTGCAATTGGCTTACTCTGGAGTGCAGGGCTTGGGACAGTAGGGCTGTTCCATTTCGCTTTTCAAGCTATACATATCAGCACTGACTTTTTCTCCTGGTCTTAAATGTAATTTGTGGCTTACGTCTTTTGTATTAACAAAGTAGCACTGAGACTTAAAGTAGGATAATCAACTCCAGATAATCAGTCTCATTATGAGATGCTGTTACTCTGGGAAGTCTGTGTTTCTGTCAAAATTTATCAAGAAATGCAGTCCAAGATTTGGGAGACATTTCCTTTTATGACTAATGCTTGCATTTCCACTAGGAAGCTGTAGTTTTGAATTTACATATTCTGAGAAAATGTTTTGCTTAGAAATTCCTGCTTATTCCTTTGGGAAATAATTGGAATTATTTATTAAATATAATCAGTTAGAATTGGAAGAAAATCCACTTTCAGGAGAGAACAGTCAGCATTTCCCAAATCATTCTTCTCTCTGTGCCCATGCAAACAATCACTTGAAATCACTGCCTGGCACAGGTCTTGTAAGAACCCAAGTCCCATTTTTTACCCAGACAAGCGTTAGAGAAAACTGTACTTCAGGAAACTACACAAGGCAGACTCCCTAAACTGAGTAGTTTTCCAGCCTTTACAGATTCACCCATGACAAAGCAAAACAGCCTCCTGACTGAATTCACATAGCTAAATAAATAACTTTTTAACGGTTTAAATGTCATTGTGAAAGTAAAAAGATGACATGTGCTGTATGTGTATCAGCTCTACAAAACCAGAAGTAGTTATATTATAAATAAACAGAGTTTGCTTGGTATTAGGGACATAGGAAATTCCATTCAAGAACAGACAAATGGCACATCTTGTCTGGTATCCTGCATCTGGCACAGGCCTATAACAGATGCTTAAAATACTTGGCTGCCTTGGTCCCATAGTCTCCCCTGTTCCACCTGCCACCAACGTTATAAATCACAGTTTTCCTAACCCCTGGTGAAAGTCCCTTCCCTCCTCACTTGCATAACGTGGGAGGTGGAAGCAAGGGCTAAGGGAATAAATATATACTTGCCCTGTGTGATCCTTATTGCACTGTTTGGTACTGGGTTTGCCCAGTCTGTGGTTCTGACTGGTGCAGAACATGTAAGGCATTGCTGCCTGTGCTGCCCACATAGCCAAACAAAGCAGCTCGTAGGTGAGGACTGTGCTTGGCTCCAGGGAAGCGGGGGAGTGAACCCCCTCTCACCCTTGTTTGCACACAGGAGGCCAGCACAGCTACCACTGGCCTGTTACTAACCAGCTGCCCTTTTTCTATCAAGGCACTGCCTCCTAATTGCACCCTACTGCTCAATGACATTTGTATCCTGGTGTTGCTTTCTTAGTAACTTTGAAAGTTTAACGCATGATGACTGAAAATTAAATGAGTTTATTGTCTATCAACTGGAGTTCCCTTTTGTCCTTATTCCAGAGTTTATCAAAACATGGTTCATCTACCCAGTGGGCCACTTAATGCAGGTTCCCCTCTTTGGGTGACTGGTGCTTCTAGCCATTGTCACCAGTGTGACACACCTGTATCCAACAAAACTGACTGTGACATTCTCCCTTACTAGAAATGTTACTCACCACAGACAATCTCCTTCATAGCCAACATTAAAATCAATGGTACAGTTGTTTAAAGGCCTCTAAAACAGACAAATGAAAAATCAAAACATTCCCATTTAAAAAGTTAAATGTTTTAAAACCCCATTTATTAATTGCATTAAAGCCTCTCTGTATTGCCATGTGAAATATAATAGTATTTTTAAAAGGCTAAAGAGAACTTATAACTATAGGTAAAACAACCAGCTAGGCAAAAAAAAAAAAAAAAAAAAGCTTTTGAAGAAAAAAAAATTGTACCCCTCAATTTGAGCATATTGTCTCTACAGTTGCTAAACACTGCTGACTGACCTAATAAGTCTTTACATATTTATAAGGGAAAACTTAATCCTGATGGTGTGCAAAGGCTGTTGGATACAGTTTTATGTGTTGGTTTTCTCTGTGCTCAAGGATTTTCTGATTTTGGTTCTATCCTACTGAATGTAACACTCAATGTCAAAGGTCTGAATCTAGAACAGACCTTTGATCTAGCTACCCCAAATTTTGTATCCACGAAGGACAACACTTTGCCACATCAATCTGCTCGAAAGAATGGGCGTATTAAAGCTGCTACAGTACCTAGGAGAAGTTTGCATGCTTTAAGATATTCCAAATCGATATTACATTCAATGAGACTCAGTATTAACAGGAGCTGTGTTACTTTCTGTACTTCTTTCCTGTTTCTCAAGAGCAATGACTTTCAGAATATTCATCTTATTCCAGTCAGGAACACTCGTAGAGGTTTTTCAAGGCAGACAAATGAGTCAGCCACTTGTTCCAAATAAATGGAAATGGTGTTCCAAGTTTCCTAGACAGCTTTAAAAACTACATACAGCAATTCAGCTGCTTAATCTATTATGTTCTACATCTCACATTTAAGAGGACACAAAATTGCATGCTTTTTATTCCAGATACAGGTTGTTTTGTCCACAGCAGTCCACAGCCACCTCATTTTGTCTGTTGTTAACGTACATGCTGGCCACCTTTCTCATGCCATTTCCAAGAACACAAGTAGCACTCTTCAAAGCAAGAAGAAACTGCTGAGGTTCCCTGACTGCCATGGATATCCTAAATAATAGTGAACCAAATTTCCTAATGTCTGTGATTGCATTTGCCTGTTTGTTTAACGAGAATGTTAATATTTTGCTTTCTGAGGAGAAATGTTGTAAACCTCAATTAATATATCCATTACAAAAAGGGCATAAATTACAGCTTTAACTGTGCAGTAAAACAGAACATCTGCGTGAATAAATAATTATAAGGAGATATATAAAACTATAAAAATAACTTCTTTACTGCAAACCTTGCCTTAACAAGAAACATAACTCCTTCCTCCCTCAAGAAATCTGAATACACTGACTCATGTCTTTGTTTAAGTGTCATGGTAAATTTGTTCTTTTATAACATGTAGTAGTTTAGCTTTGAACTTTTGAGTTTTGGAAAAGGCAGAGCGGAAAAATGTTTTCATGGGAGAGGAGTGCACATTCCAGAGCTGTCGACTGTTACTCGTTTATGAGGCAGGGGAAAAACTACTTTGGTTTTAGGCTTTGGTTGATGCAATTTGTTGTCTGGTATTTCGCGATAAACCAGAGTTTACACTGTATGCTGAAGTATTTCAATTTTCTCTCTCATCTTTCCAGCTTTTGCTTGTTCAAAATTCTGGCCAAGCTTGAAGCTGACTGCTGTTGAGGAGAGAAAAAATAGTTGTGTACAACTAGAAATAATGATCCTTTGTGATATACAAACTAGTCCAGGGAAAAAATAACATACAGTTTTCTGTGAATTATAGAGCTGCATAAAGCATAGTGGAGGAACTCAGATCCTCCAGATAAAAACAGAACAAACCAAAATGTGAGCCCTTCATGGTGCCTTTGTAACCTGAGCAACAGTTTTAAACACAATTTTCCTGGGCTGTTTCATGTTTATTTCATGTATTAAGATCTGATTATATCAAAAATACTAAAACAGGAAAATAAAATAAACTCTCAGTAGCTTATTTATTCAAGTAAAGTCAAAAATATCTTTTTGCTCTCCCGCCTTTTTGAAGGCTATTAACATACATTCTTTCTTCCTTCTCTTTCTAGAAAAGAAAATGGAGATTGTCAGAATCCTTCAAATTTGATACTCAGCACTTTTATGACCTCTTCATTACTGGATGTGGAGTCTGGATATCAGAATTGGTAAAGTGAAGTACTCTCCTATTAAACTGAGGTAATTTTCTGACATAATTAATGAAAAAGTCTAATGCTGAAACAACACAATTAACACGTCTTTCAGAATTTCATTTCCTCAGAAAAATTATCACCATTGAAAAGGATCTATCTTGTCACAAATCTTCAGAGACAAAAGGTAGAAATTACATGAGAATGCTAACCTCTGGCCAGAGATGAGAACTTCTCCATTCACAAAGCCAGAAGATGTTGGGGTATTATTCTGAGAGAGGGAGGCTTTGCTGAGGGCATCGGCTTCTTTTCAGACACAAGTTGAGATAGGTTTGTGCTTATGGGCATAGGCATCCCTACAGTGCCCTACTTCACAAATATGACTCACTCAGCAGGAAAACTGCAAGCCCACCAGTCACTGGTCAACAGTGTGACATTTTCCCTTGGGAAAGGAACTGCACACAGCACAGGGCTGATGTGGGCACAGTGTGTTACAGGAACGTGCAGCTTAGGATGCAGACAGGAAGGCATTCAGCTGCAGAGCTGTAGTAAAAAACAACAACCTAAGCAGGTGGCTCTGAGGCTCACCCATAAGCATGCAGAGATATAATTAACTTCAGAACCAAGTTATGTAAAAAAGATTTTGAGATAGTATCTCTTCCTTTCTGGCACATCAGTAATCAAGATACTGTCAGTTTTCTGTCCATTGCCCTAATAGCATTGCACAAGATTCATAGTATATTAACATGAATCCTAAAGATTTAAATGGGTTGTCATAAAATGAGCACTCCAGACAAAGAGAAACAAAATGCAGAGCTAGGAGCACAGGAAGATCAGCTAGAGGCTAGATATATTGTTATAAGTGTATCTAACAAAGCTGCCGCAGGCTCCACGTTTGCTTTCAAAGTAATAGAATTCCATTACAAAACAATAACCAACATGGAACAAAGTTCTTTGAGGTCATTTAAAGCCCTGTCTGTTATACAAATGACACTCCAATTTTATTTTTTTTTCCAAGGTTTCATATTTCTTATATATTTTCAGCAATTTTTGTCCTATCCATCTCCTAAACCAGCACTTTGGACCACTGAGAAATTGTTTGCTTAAAGCCAGAACTCTGATTTCAATACCTTTCTGTTATTAATATTCCTTAAGTTACATTTCAGCTTCCAATCAAGGTTTGTTGCAACAGTTTCTCTTTTGATGCGAGTCCACTGTACAGTACCTTGGCTCTCAGCTAGAATGCACACCATGTCATGTGAACAGTAAAAAACAATATAGCTCAACTTTCCCAAAGTAGGTTGAATCAGGAGTTTTAAGGATAATCAAAACCATATTTTTACCAGCATGCAGAGCCAGTAAGTCATTGAAGCTATACAAATACATTCATATCCACATTGCACTTCATTAGAAAAAGAATCTCACACCCAGGAACACAAAAATTCAGAATACTGAATAATTGTGGAACCAGAAAAATGGAAGAATACGGTGGTCTTTGCATGAGAAGTGCATCATAAAAGGGATTCCAGTAAAACAAAGCGATTCTTCAGACTTTGTATAAACTTTTTTCGTGCCGTATAAACTTTGTATAAACTTTTTTTATATACTTTTTTAGCAGACATTGGAAAACTTGAAGGACTTTGTATAGAGCAGTATTACTTACAGAAGTATTTATGACTTCTGTTCTTCAGGTGAAACTTACTTATGTATGAATTGATATACAAATACATTCAAGTATGGATGTGCATATATGATTCCAGCAAAGCCTGTCACTAAATATTTAAGACCACCTGATAGTCTGTGGTAATGTCAACAGATAGGTGCCAGTCAATTTGGTATTTTATGTCAGCAGGTTATTCTATGTGTGAGAATACATCTGTGTAAATGCAACAGTGTGTTCCTTATAGATGTTTATGTGCAGGTGTTTACAGGACTTGTGTCTAGACCGAATCTGAATTTAGACTGCTGTCACTGAGAGCAGAATCTACATCTTTGTGCAGTTTCTTTCATGTTTATTTTTATTTTAAATACTGGCTTTCTTTCCACTCCTAACTACAAAGGCTGATTTATCAATATAAGTGGAAGTTACCCAAACAGCAGCCAACATAGAACAGAGTCAATAGCAGCAATTCATGGCCTTCTTTAGTTTGTTGTAGTTTTTTTAGTGCTCAGAGCCCATACAGCAAGAAACCATTTCCCATACTGGAGATGGAAATACTGCTCACCCTTTTGTAGAATACAAAGCTAAGAAATGAAATTTAAATGATTTAGTCAAAACTAAATACTTTCCTCATCTCAGAAAGGCAGCACTGCCCAATTCAGCCAACTTGTGGCTACCTGAAAAAGGGAATAATTTGATTACCTATGCCTGAAATCACACATTTTAAAGTTGTTCTAACCACAGTGTAGGCACAGCTTAACTGAATGATTTCACCATGCAGAGTTATTTCCCACGTTCCTTGGTTACTCCAGTAATGTAAAAAAATTCAGGAACTGGAAAGTCATATGATCCATTGAAAAGAGAATATTGTGGTTTCTAAGAAAAATATTTATTACCAAGTAAGCTATTTTGATTTATTAAATGATAGCTTCCCATCATAGTGTTTTTTGATATGGTGTTTGAAACCACAACAATTGTACAAAGCCAACACCTTATTTGTTTAAAGGCACTCACTTGTGTTTTTCTTAATAGAAGTATCAGTTCATGACAATGCCAGGTTCATAGAAGCTCGTCCAGGAATAATTCTTGAAAAATCATTTTTTTCCTAGAGTGTCCATTAAGCCAGGGCAGGCACTGTGTCCCAGTGCTAGTCTTCTAACATTAGATTTATAGGATGTTATAATTAACAACAGGTGATGGGCAGCACTACATGCACAGCAAGCAAAGTGAAAAGACTGGCAGCTCAGGAGCCACCTGTGAATCATCAAAGCTTTTCCCTGGATAAACTCAGTAGTAAACCTGACAGGTCTTCTGGCAATTGTTTTGGGTTGAGTTCTTTTTGTTTGGTTTAGTTTGTTTGTTTGGGGGGTTCTTTTATTCCACCACCACCCTTGATTCATTTTTGTATCAAAGACTAGGGACCGTCTGTCTGTTTTTACAGTTGTGTAGCTTTTTCACTTCTCTGTTTGCTGTCTATAAAATGAGACCAACTATGCCTCTCTACTCAAAGAGGACTTCTTGGAGGATTTCAGACAAGTCTACAAAAAATTTTGAAACAATGCAGATTTTTAAGAGACATTTGTGTCTCTATTATTCCAGCTCTTTCAAACTTGTGTTCTGTACAAATAACAGGAGGAAAAAAGGGTTCAAAACACATGCACCCTCCACTTCAATTTTAAGAAAAGCTGTTGCGTCAGCTTAGAGCTAAAAATGAGGAAGAAAGACACTGAAACACATGAATTGGCAAAACAAAAATATGTCCCAAATAAGTTTTCATTTGCATAGCTAAACAAATTAAACAAATCCCTTTTTTTCCTTCAGTTGTGAGAATATAAACAAGGCAACATATGTTGGGAAAGGCAATGACTTTGTTTAACCAAGTGAAAAAGGACATGCATCCCAAATCTACCAACAGATCTAACTTTTTATGAATTATGAAGTACATAATTCTCAATGTACTAACCTGATATGATAATGATATTCATGAGTTAATTAGATGTTGTGACATGCTGATTATAACAAAGGAGTACTTTATTTTAATTAAGAAACCACATCTATTTTGGATAACCTACTGTATATTCTTATGGATACTAATAAATACTTTAAATGCACTAACTGGTAGAAAGATATAAAAATAATTATTTAAAAAGAAAAAATATTTAGAAGAAGAAATACTTAACAAGAAAAAAAATCAGTATTCATACTGTAGAAAGGATTGGAGATTTTTCATGGATATATCTTGCCAATATTCCATGATTTCCTCTACAAATAACTCTTATGCATTAAATTAATTTCTGTTGAAGCTCTTTTAGTCTGTTTTTCCCCTCCTTTCACCTCCCCACCTCAAAATACACTTGAATCAGTAACCTTAAATTTCTAAGCACTGTTGTATTATAGAGCAATTACTATTATGCTAGATTTATGTTACCAGGTTGCCAACAGGACCACGTGGTGCAGTGGTGAATTTATCCTGCTTGCTGCAGAGTTTGCACTTCATTAAAATTCACACAGCAGTGCTTATCTATAGCTGAGACAAACCGTGGCCCAGGGGAACACTTGTTACTCTGGGTAATTAATCAGAGGTGATGGGAAATTTTTCTTAGTGTTCTTGATAATCTCTAGGGCATCATCCAACTGTGAAATTTTGGCGTTACTGAAGTGGAAAGCAAATTTCATCAGTAACTAGAACAGGCCAAGACATTTCTCACAAAGCACTTCACGACCTGGTGTCATCTGGCAAAGTTTCTCAGTACAGTCTTTTTCCAGAACTGGAGCAGCAGTTCATTTCTATTGAATATTTCACATGCATACATTGAAAGTCCCTTCTTTTGGCAATCAGCATATTTGAAGAAAGGTTCCACACATTCTTTAGGGTAAATACCTTTTTAAAGGTCTTGAGTCTATGCTCAAAAGACGTCTCTTAGCTCAGTGAATTTGCAATCACATCTTCAATAGGAAATTCGTGGTTTTGCATGGGCAGGGAGAAAATACATAAAATTGTCAAAATGCTTGAAGATTCAAGCACATAGCTTGAAACAGCTGGAGAACTTCCCCTTTCTAGAGTGAGGCCAGCCTCAAAGATATTTTTTTTATTAGAAAAAAAAAGAATCACTCTCTCCATCAGATGCTCAACGTTGTGTTCCTGAAAAAATAATACCTTAAAAAAAAAAACCCGAACCAATAGCATTTTATTATTGTGGTTGCTAGGAACAGGTTTTCAAATTCATTTATGTTGAGACCACACAGAAATGTCTTGTTCTTACTGAAGTGCTTCAGGATAGCTAAACTTCTACTGCATAAAAGAGGAAGTTTAGAAAGACTGAAAATATTTTCAATTCAAAAGAAGAATCTTCCCCAACCCAAAGGACTATTCAAACATCAGTCAAGTCTCTTAGAAAAAGCTCAGTGATTTAGACAAGTGTTAGAGCTGAAACTGACTCAGCAATTTGATTTCCCTTTAGCTCTTCTAGGTACAATTTATTATTACTGAATGTAAATGCTGAATTAACATTTATTTCATGTTTTTATCAAGAATTCATTAGTTTAGCCATTCTTGTCCTAAACCCAAGATTTTTTTACAGCTATATCTATTTAAAACAACATTATTTCAAGAGTTATAATATAAACAAAATAATTAAATCATGAACACTTATGTTATATAGGACAGATGTTTAAAGGCTAAATTTGACTGATATTTCATTTAAATGTGGCTGCAACATAGAGAAATGCTGAACAGATACTGATGGACAGGTTTATTGAAGTTCACAAAGAGAGCTGCAAGCTTCCTATTTCTTTTTTTGACTGGCCCCTGGCTCACAGTAAGTTTGTTCTGATTAAGAACATACTGTGTTACTGCTGGATGCTCTTGTTTTGAGTGTGTTGTACAAATTTCACTGTGGCAGGAGCTAAATGAAAGCCCATTTTCTCAAATTACAAAACAGCATCAGGAATTCTAACATGGACATTTCAAAAAAGTTTATTTCTCATTGATGACTGATTCAAGCTCTCCATAATAGGTTCACAAATGGATTAACAGTTTTATGAGTTTAGCAAAAGTAACTGGCTCTCAGCATTAATTGCAGCCTTGAAAGTCTATCCTAAACAAGTCATCGTAATGCCTCAGATCCAAAAGAGAATCAGTTCTCTTCTTTACAGGTAGATATTTAGATGGATGTAGCTTCTTGATACTACTTCTTCTAAATGGAAGTTAATGCTGGTATTTTGCTTTTAGAATGAGCTACAGCTCATTGATTGAGTCACTTATGAAATGAGATATTTCTGGGGCCAAGTTACCATGCGTGCCAAGGTCTATATTTCAAGTGCAGGACCTGGATGCAAGACCTGTACCCACAACCATGAGGCACATAACTTTCCCTGAATACTTCCACTGATCAGCAGCAAGGCCACCCTCTGCTTGTGTAGGTCTGAGTACAATTTTTGTGTGCCTCAATTCCTTCGTGTGAAAACACACTGGTGATACACTCCTTAATATAGGAGTTAGGATGATAGACTGGTTACTATTTGTGAAGTGATAGCATGTTGAAGTCTGCTTAGCTCACCTCCCTGAATTCAAGGATAGAGCTGCATGAATTCTGTCTTAAAGAACTTACAGTCTTGCTGTTTAACCCTAAGATATCCACATTGCTTATCTAATTTATGTATGTGTCCTGAGTTCTGATTCAGCTGTCTCAGTCTGTGAATGGCTGGAGTTAAAGCAATGTAATGCATTTCGCACCAGGGACAGAATTAATATCTCCCTGATATTTCATTAAATATTTATGCAAGCATACACGTGCTTATATATAGAATTTTCTTAATGGGGAACTAAAATCAAAAGTCACATAGAAACAATGCAAACTACACTGTATTTGAGCTACAGAAATAAGAGAGAGGTAAGATGAAGGCTCTTTGCATAAATGAATTACCTTAAAGCTTGTGGGTGAACAGCACAGCAAAACCTGTAAAATAGCCAATTCAGCAAAAATATCCTTTCTATTTCTGTTTCCTTATTAAATGAATGAATACTACCAAGCCTGCTAGAGACATATATGTGGTGTATGCTTCCCATGCTAACTAACATCCATAGAGATACTGGAACACTTGCTGTCATTGTATCAGGAAAAGTCTGTGGTAGCGGGAGAACAAAGGAAATTTAAAGTCTCTTCAAAGACTATTATGCAAACTTTACAGCATTACTTGCACAGAATTACTCATACCCACCACCAAACAGCTGAGTATGACTGCCCCCAGGTCTGCAGATAAACACTATAGAAAAAAGCTGTATCTATATATATTTGCCTGAGTTTAGTACTACACCTAGATACAAATTTTGAAAGTAGGTTACAGAATATGCTGTACCTCAGACCTGATGGATTAAAAGAAATAACTATTAATATAATTTCCTTCAAAATAAGTAATTCCCAATTTACGATATTTTGGAAATTAGTAAGAAAAAGAGCAGCTAAAGAGATCTGGATTATTCATAGACTTAGACAAGATGGAAAACAATTACATCATCCATCCCATTTTCCTGCCAATGCAGTATTGTTCCCTGCAGTACATTTTCTAATGCCTAGTTTTTGAGGACTAAGTCTTCAAAGGACTCAAGCCCCTTGAGAAGGGAGATTCCAGCATTTCCTTTAGACACATACTGGCACACTCTGTCAGGCAGGTTTATCCTCCCTCTCTTCAATCAAGCATTTCCTGTCTCTTATTCCATCTTCCACTCAAGAATTCTTCCTCCTCCTTAGTGCCAGGACCTTTCAGGAATCCAGAAGGGAGACACTGCCTACAGGAACAGATATTCCCAGAACAGAATATTCCACAGTGTGGAAATCTATAGCGTTAATTTTAGGAGAACATTCTAGTAGGCTCCTTTTGCTGGTCCTTGTGTCCCAGCTGGGCAGGATGCATCTGAAGGGTACTTAACCACCTTGGAACATTTTCAGTTCTTCAGTATGAACTTTGGGGAGGGTATCTGTTAAAACCAAAGGTTGACTGCCTCAGATCAGGTTAGAAGGACTGCTGAATGAACATCCTGCAGTGAAAAATAAGTACTATGTCACTAGTGATTTGTCCATTTAAATAAGTAGACTTAAGAAAAAGGCCTGAAGAAAGCAGAAAGATACTGAGAAAAACACTGGTCCAGTGATGACTGAATACAAACCCATGGGTGCTGGATGGATGTGCTCAGCAGAGGATCACATATAGGTACAATATTCACAGTCATGCTACAGACACAGTGGCCCACAGCAACTCACTCCAAGCAGTTCTGTTATTGACAGAGTAGTTGTGGGAAAAGATTTATTACCACTCAGCAGGCTGTGTGCAGACTCAGCATCATGAAATCCCGATGTCTGTGAAGATCCCTGTGTAGTTCTTGCAAAAGCTAATGGTTCCTAAGGAACCGCTGGCCAAATATGGCCTAAGGGTTTTAGTCATCTGAAGAGTCAGGTCAAGGCAGGAATTTAAGAGTGGTTTGCTGAGTGGAAGTGTTAAGCTTGTCAGATTGAGTAACACAGCCTTTTAACCTGAGCAGTCCAAGTCTGCTACCCTGATGACAACATTGTACTACAGGTCATGATAAATGTCATTCTTGAACTAGAGGTTTAGCTTTATCTTGAAAGAGCCTTGCCAGAGTACTCAGGGATGTTTTCTGAGAACAGCAACAACTGTTAAATATCTTTTTGTTCTTCAGATTTGAGCAGGTGGACTTCATAGTCATTGGTCTTGCAAAACAGTTTGCAGCAGGGAAGGATTAAGTTTCCATTACCTAACTCAAAAAGACTGGCCAAATATAAAACAAAAATGATGAAAGAGTTTGGTTGTAATTTGGTCTGGGTCTTTGAAGGGATAGAAATATTCTTGGATGTGTCCTTTGTTTTGACACATTTATGCCGATTACAAATGGAAGGGCAAAGTTGAAGTATTATTTCCTCCAAACTGTCTTCAGCCCCACTTTGTTCTAGTGTCTCTGACAGAATCCCTCTGACAGTGAAAGAGCTTTCTCTTTTAATGTGATTGTTCTTGAAGGTGTTTAAAGCATCCAAAAGAGAAAAGGAAATAGTTCTACAAGTAATTTGTGGAACTCTGGAAAGTATCTATATATAACATGTAACTTACACAAGGCAATGTAATTTTAATAAATCTTTTGCTGCTCTTTTAGAAAAAAAGAAAGTAGAACCAGAAAAGCTGCATCAGTACCTTATTTCAATTAAAATTCAGAAAGCTAAATTAGTGTCTTTTCTTTTATGTTTTACTGAAACTGTCTTTGGGTGCTGCTTACTTCAGCAGCATCGGTTTCAGGAATGAAAGCTAATTAGTGAGAATAAAGACAAGTACACCTGAAGTAAAAAAAAAAACAGGTTAAAAATTAGTTCTTTATATACTTCATTTGAAGAACTGCACTGGCATTCAAAAAGGAGAGAAGCATAGAAGTCCTGTGAAATGCAAGGTTTTTGTCCTGAACTACCAAAAATTGGATGATCATCAATTGATACCCAATTTCTATTTTAAAACATACATCAGCCTTAAAAAAGGGGCTTTCAAAATTCTGATGTGAGTTGAAAAACACATACGTGTTGCATTGAAAAGAGCAGAGAGAATAATTCAGGGTGTTTTGCAGTGCTGAATTACTAATTAGCACCACAGTAATCATTGGTCCCACCAGCACACAATGCTTCCTGCTTCAGTGATGCACTCCCAGGGAGGGGGCAGTGAAGCTCCCTTGGGCACATCTGTGCAGCTTCATTTGGTGGTAAATTTAGGTTTTCAGTTAATTCTTTCCTAGTAAACTGTGGAAAGGCAGTTCCTGGGAAAGCAGTGGAAAACATGTCCCCTTTTAGTGGGCAAGCTTCA
Organism: Argya squamiceps; assembly: GCA_037834095.1. Classification (NCBI taxonomy): domain Eukaryota; kingdom Metazoa; phylum Chordata; class Aves; order Passeriformes; family Leiothrichidae; genus Argya; species Argya squamiceps. Next base: position 16,476,247 of record JBBMKD010000001.1, on the reverse strand, counting down.
CCCATGCCACAGAATGTTTTTGACAACAAATAATGAGGTATCCCAAACTAAATTTTAATTTGCACCCTGACAGGAGGTAAAGAAAAGAATAACCATCCACCTCTAGTGAAGGTTATGTTTCTGCAAGTTTGCAGCTTGGGCAAGCCTCCTTCTGTTAGGGCTTGAGGCATTAGCTTCAGGGCAAAGCACAGTAATACTGCAAAGACCTTAAGATCAACTCAATATTCATGATGAGATAAATAAAGAGATACCTTCTATTGAATCAACAGTCACAGGAACTGTGAAAAAGAAAAAAAAGGAACACCCTCCTTCTTAGAACTATGCATGGATGTTACCATCTGTAGTATTTCCAGCTATTCAGTCAATTGCATGGTTACTCATAAAACTTACTAAAAGTGATGTCTTGAGAGGCTACCTGGAACAGAGGCTAGACAGTTAAAGGAATAAAGTAGATATTCATTAAAAGGCCTTCAAAGAAAAACCCTTGGGCAATACAAGACCCTTGCTGAGGCTACACCCAAGATGGACAACGGGTCACGAGGTTTCACACTTTTATAAATTTTGGTCCATTTACATATTGGGGTCAATTGTCCAATTACAGCTTCAGGTTATGAAGTTCCATCCTCCTAAATTGCTCTCCTCAGTCCACTGTTGTTTATACCTTTTGGGCCTGAAGCTGCAACGGTGTCCTTGGTTCTCAAGCTGGAGAAGGATTGTTTTGTCTAACCAAGCTGTGAGGAGAACTTGCTAACAGTTTAAACGAAGTTCAGACTCACACACTTAAGGAGTACAGCTAAAACTTTAGGCATCCAAAGAAGCACAATTCCCCTGAAGAGTCAGAGGGACTTTTTCTCCTATACAAGCAGCAAAACAATCAGGTATTTTCCAGCACTTATAGAAGGTATATAAAATTGAAAAGAGGAGGAATTTTCGGTACTTGCACTACTTCCCACCCACAAAAAGCAAAAGCTTCTTTTTTCCTAATTCACAGAAATCAAAAAAACTGTGTATCTACTAATTTAGGAATTTATCATCAGAAAAACAAACAAAAAAGCAAAACCCAAAAGCCCAAATACCCCAGACACCACACATCCTCAAATACACCACAATCAGTTTGGTAGGTGAAGCCCTGAACTCCAAAACAGAGATGCAATAAAACACTGGTTAAAGCTATTTGATTTGCATCTTAGCAAAACAGATGAAGTCTGTTTAATAAGCCATCATCTTTTACAACACATGAGGAACATTTCCTTGAGGTGCATTGCCTGCTTTCCTCTCATTATTCTTTAGAATGGAGAGGGATGGTGCTTTCTTCTCTAGCTGGAGCAGATGATTCCACAGCTTGAGCTACTACTTTGATAAAAGCAGAGGGAAAAAAAGCTTTCTAAGTCCAAATTCCCATGAATAAGCACATCAAGCAACTTCACAAATATTTTGTAACAGCTTCCAAGCTCAGTGATGGCATTGCCTTGAAACAGTCCAGTGAAGAAGATGAAATCAAGTAAATGCAACAAACTGTAATGTGTTTATAATATTTTTTTCACATCTAAAATAACTTCTTTATAATGCAATTATGTTGTTCCTGGAAAGACTCACTGCAGAGACAGATTACAAACTGGTTCATTCCCTTCTCCTGCAAAAGAATCTCTGTTCACCAGTCAGAACTCTTGTAAGGCAAGTGACTTCTAATCCAATTGTGGGCAGCTTATTGACTCTGTATCATTAGATGTGCATGAACCACCTTCTTTAATAAGCCTTGGAGATTTTACCTTGAACAGAGCAGTTTAAAACCTTTGAGGCTAAGCCATTGTCAGTATGAGTCTTCCAGCAGAAGCCAGTTTGACATAAATAATTTCCATTTAAATTTCAGTTGATATTCCATGCCATTTATTTCATGGATGCTGCCAACTCATTTAGCTGCTCTACATCCTGGAACCCAACCCACTAAAACTGCAAGTTGTGGCAAGCAGTAGAGGCCATGGAAGCTGATGTAAAGCTCACTGCTGCCTGTGCTGTCCATTGAAGCACCAGCTCAGCCCACAGAGCTTGGTCAGGTATTTTAGCAATGCTGTGAAAACCACAGCCCTCCCAGCTCTGTACACAGCTACACAAACCACTGTCGCTCCTTGGGTATGAATGATTGCTGACAGCACCCAACTGTGAGCAGCAGAGGGCAATTCTTGATTGTGGAGGTCACAGTCAAGTCCTCTAAGAAAAAATTCTAGTGACTTTAGCTCCCACACAAAGCAAACATACTGGCTAATAATACTTGGTCTCCCTTCTCTGTCAGATATGACACTTAAGCTCTGCCAGGCACGTAAGAGTTGCTAAAATAAATATGCAGTGCTACTAGCAGATACTGTTTCCATTTGTTTCACCCCTCATTCATGCTGTCAAGATAGTTTCTCCAAAAGGAAAAGAAACCCTGGGATTTTTGAAGGGGAAGGAAGACTTCAAATTTGTATCTGCTTTTTTTAATTTACCAAAGCTTACACATTATGTAGTAATATTTGTCCAGTGAGTTTGACAAGTGACAGGTTTGACAAGTGACAGTATTTAGTTTAACACAATCAATCTGCAGAATAATTTCCCCAGACTTGATTGCATGATGTTCAGATTCCGTCTTTGTATTGTCCTTGTGACATGGACACTGTACTCAAACCAGGGAGACATATTTTATCAGATATGTCTTTCTCTTCTTTAAGGGTATTTTGAGATGCAAATTCTCGAAAAAACTTAGAGAAATAAAAACTTACAGATCTGAACTCCAAGCTTGTTCTCACACAACTAAGTTGTTGTCTTTCTTTCCTACCTTTCTTTTTTAAACTGTTTTGGGTTTATCCCATGCTGTCATCAAAGTTTTACAATTTTTGTACTTTGGAGATAGGTTTCTTAAAGCAGGTTCCCACTTCCATGGCAAGGTCTACTGAACATTTCGAATTAAGTGTTTTAGCTATATGTAAATTTGTACGTGATAGTTCACATTTGTTTTGTTGGTTTAGTAGAGGAACTCAGATCATGCTTTTCTTTCAAATACCTAATAAAAAGATTCCAGTGCAGAAACACAGCTAAAGCAGTAATGAGGATGCTTCAATATTTTGTTATTTATTTCTGCAGTTAATTCCTTAGCTGATTCATCTGATTTCTGACTGATTTCACAGGTCATTGCACTTGCCAGCACATTTTTGCTCTGAGTCGCTTCTTTGCCAGACCAAAGAGAAGGGAAACCAACCTGTCTTTCTACCTCTGCTGCTAAATACAAGACAGGGCAGGAAATAATTATGGAGACAACAAAAGGAGTACAACTGTTTTTACTTTCTGTGCATAAGCACACATGTACTCTTCCATGAAGGAAGTAATTTAATGCATAAAAACCAAGGAAATATTTCAAACTCAACAATACTTGACTGTTTAGTCTTGAATCAATTCCTCTTTATGGCACTTTAAATGTATTTTAAGAAAGGAACCTCTGAACTAAAGGGCTTTATATGCTGAGCTGGATCCTCTAGTCCTCCATCAGATGCCAGTGGGATTCACAAACCTGTCATTGTGACAATTCATCCTTCAAAGTGAAGAAAATTCTGCATTTAAACCAGAACATCCTGTTACTAGATACTTGGGTAATTTCCTATTATAAATGTAGCCAAAATGTCACACTAAGACAAGTGCTCCCTGACAGAAGGCAAAAGTCCTCTTCATAATGTGATAGGGACAAATTATACAACAGTTTTTACATCATTTGTTGAGACACCATTCACCATTTTCTATGGATATGAAACTTTAACAACTTTAGCATTTATTTATTTCTACCCAGACTTCAGTGTGCTAAAATAAACAGACTGGTTTATTGGCATCTGTGAGACTTTAAATTTATTAAAGGATGAATCTATGGTAAGTTCAAATGCTACTCAATTAGGGTGTTTACATGGGGTCTTTGCACAATGTTTATGAGATGAAGTCTGAAGTAAAACCCAGACATGTTCTGTTTCTGTTTTGTACCACAAAGATTGCAGTGCAGTTAGGAAACATACTTCAGTGAGTCACATTTTGGAAAAGAAAAAGATAAATGGCTAAAAATGCAATAATAGTAGGATATCTGGAAATAAACACTAACTGAGCTAGCAGACGTTTTTGTAGTCCAGCTCACAATCACTTTTCTAGTCCATGTTCAGGATGTTGCTTCTGCTACCCAATTAAAAAAAAAAGGGAGAGAATCACTTCTCTTGATGACATTACATCTGTAAGAGAGGCAACAGAATTAATTGCTGTTGCTGTCCTGTATTCAGCTGAGTGAGGCTGTAGGGGTTGAGAGTCCAGGTATTTGCCGTTTCAGCTTCTAGCTTATCGATAGCCCTTAACATTTAATTTCATTTCAGATCTTAGAGCTCCTTGCAAACATAAGGCAGTGCTTTAGTCTTGCAAAGACACAGCATTTCGCAGGTTCTCCTGCCATGAAATAGGAATTGAAAGCAGGAATTGCATATGTACTTAAAGCAGCAGAAATGGAGAGGCCAAGCACCAATAATTCTGTTGGTATCATTATATACCTACAGGGGTTTTAGTTGCACAGGGCATTCATTACACATACACATCAAAGGAAAAAGGAGAAAAGGCTGCAGTAAGTAATGAAAAACAATGTCAAAATTGAGGCCCTTGATGCAATTGAAATCTCTCCCTTGCAATTCTAACTTTTCACTTCATCCCTGCATTTTGGCCAGTGTAAGAACTGTGTAGGAAGTCACAGTCCGGTGCCTCTGTAAAGCAGGGGAGCAGGGTAGGTTTTACAAGCAACTTTCTGGCAGTGTTTGGCTCCAAATACCCCTTCTTCACCTAAATACATTGCCACAGTTGAAAGTTTTTGAGTTAGGCCTACACCCTTTGTCATAAGAAACACTGGCTGACTCATCTCCTCTGCCTCAAAGCAGGGTTTTCTTACACTATAGAGGTTGAACCAGAAGCAGGACCAAAGTAATCTCTAACCTGAAGCAACCTTTTTATAAAAATGTAATACTAGAACAGCTGCTTGCTGCATGCATTGCATTTGCAAGCATATACTGTCACCTTTTCCAAGTCACTAGGAATTTATTTTGAAGCAGAAGCAAAGGGGAAAATATCCAAGAAGTCATCTGATTTATTGCAGTAACCCTCATATACATACAGTGTTAAAGTGATCATATGGTTGGCTGTAGAAATGCTATGTAATTCAGTTCAGTGGAAAGGTTTAAAGGATTAAGTGATACACATATGCTTTTGTAATTACATCAAGATGTTAAAAAAACAGTTTTTAAAAAAGTGCTAAATCACTGTATAGGATATGCAAGCTAAACCAGGAGCCTAGTTTGGAGAGAAAAGTGAAAAGATACACTTGCCAAGTTAGATAGCAAAAATTTTGGCATCTCTAAAGATCTGGAATGCATCTACATGTAGGTGTGATTCAAAACAGTATACGCACATTTCCAACAGCAAGATCTGCAATTCCTCACTATCCTACCAAAAATGCTAAAGGATTCTGATAGTCTGTGTACTGCCTTGGCTGAGCCTGCATGTTCACTGGTGCCACATGCCATTCTGAGTGGTTTTAGACTCCAGCATGGATAGCAGGACTTAGTATCCAAGAAGTCCTTAATACTGTGTTATTTGCGAGAAGTAAAATGAGGGGACATACTTTTCTTTTTACTTTTGTTTGTTTGAGCTTGGGGTTTTTTTTGGTTTTTGTTTGTTTGTTCTTCTAAAAAGCAGTGTTTATCTAGTATGATGTTTCCTGGTCTCTCCAATATTCCTCCCCTGAATAACTTTTTAGATTGCTGGGCAATTTGAAACTCATGCTGAAAGTCCAAAAGAAAACTATACCCTTGCACGAGTTCCTGAAAATCAGTGGGTGAGCAGTGGGTAGAGACACAACTTGGCATCTTCACAGATGGAAAGGCAGACAAGATTCATCTGTCAGTCATTCAGTTTGGCCTCAGGAAAGTAAAAAATGCAAATCCAGGAGAAATCAAAATTAATTGGTTTTGCTGCTAACATAGCAGCTTGGAAAGTCCAAAATCTTGCTATCTTGGGTGATACAGAAACAAACCATTAGGGATCCAATCCTGCTTCCTCATTATTGATTGAGGTAGGAAGGGAACATCAGCAGAAATACAGTTGGACAATACAGTTTAGGAACTTATTCTTTTATTCCACTCCAACACCACACCTTCCAAACATCAGCCTGTTTGGTTGGGTTCTTTTGTGTCGTGTTTGTTTCTTTTAAAGTGTCACAGGACAGTTACATGTTCCAGAATAATGGATTTTTCTTTAGGGAGTATCTGTTTGATGAGACTATTCCTAGAGGACCCAGTTTAGACTAATGATCCTAAATAGCAATGATAAACACATAATTCAGTTTCAGCCAGCATTCTGCTTCAGGGTGATCTGCATGGCAGAAAACCAGAATTCATTACAACATTTGTCATTGGCTTAACTTGTTGTGTAAAATCAGGCTGGATGCCCTTGTAGGCTAACTCAGACTGCAGCTCTTGGGGTGTCATCTAAAGGTAATTTCCATTAACAAAGCAGATATTTTCCTGGTTAGGCTGTAGACTGAGCAAGGGAGAGAGAGGGATAGACTGATCTTAAAGAAAAAAAAATCTCTAGAATAATTCATTATGAAAAAAGCAGACAGGGATAGGAGTTTATATCCCATTTTGAAATTACTTTTTGCTAATATTAGTGACTCACAAAAATGGATTAAGTTTTTAGCCACATGGATGTTACATTGGGTTTGGGCATGATGGAAGAATTTACCAACTTCAGTCCATTAGTTAACCTAGTTTTGACTTGGGTTCCATGTTCCCTTGAATAAAAAGTTACAATGATCTACCACAGCTTGTGTCCTGTGGGGAATGAAGTGTTCAAAACTGCTTAAGTGATCTGAATGCTTATTTCCAAATTTTTTTCTATAGATCTATTAGGTTCTGTGTAAACCCTATGACAAAATATGAATCCTGATCATAAAAAATCCTAACTAGAAAAAAAAGATAGATGGCTTTTTCACTTCATTTGTACTAAAGTGTTATCTTCTACTCCTAACAAAGTGTTTGTAACCAGTTTGTAATCCGAATTTCATTTAAGTAGATTCAGACTTTAGCGTCTGCTATTTGATGTTGAAAATATGAGCTGCCCTTATGGCATATATATATTTCAAAGATATTTTGTCTCAGTAAGGGGATGCTGAGCCTTGCATTTTAAGGGCCAGAAGTTGCCATTACAGATTTAAAAGCCTGCTTGCAGATGGATTCAGCTGCAACTGGCTGCTACAAAGAACATGCCCAACAAACCCTTTTGTCATTTAGAACTTGAGAAAAGAAGCCTATAGACAGTCAAAGAATTGAGATGAACATTTTTGGATTTTGTTTTCTACTGCTAGTATTTGCTCAGAGAGACAAACTTACCAGGGTAGCTGAAAAAGACAGGTTTACCAGGGAAGCTGAGTGAAAAAAATAGGTTGCCATGTTAAGAACACCACTGACTATGGCATTAGCCAACATACACACCAGACTGTTGCTAATATGCTGAAATAGCCACATTTCTGTCCACCTTTCCTTCCCATGCACTGCCTGCATCTAGCATCCTGCCTCAGTGGCATGTGTCCCACTGAATTGATTAGGAGGAATGGTAATTATTCAGATCCTCTTAATTATTTAATTTTCTGCAGTGCACACACTTGTGCCTGGTCCTTCCACTGATCACACATCTTCAGCAAGGAAATTCAGGTAGTTTTCCATATGCAAATTCTTTTGAATATTGTCCTCAGCCTCACCATGGCAAGTCAGGGACACATTACCTAGATACAAGAGCAATGTTAAGATAAACACAGAATTTATGGAAGAACAGCCTGATGATCTATCTTTTTAAAAACAGAATGAGTCCTTTCCACTGCTCATTTGTTTTTCTTCATGCAAAACCTTCCATTTAGCAACACATTTTAATCTGGAGGACAATTTAAAGCACTTCAGATTTGTAATGAAACAGATGACAGAAAAACAGAGCAATCATCATTCTGATCTACACATGTCCCACAGGATGGAAAATAGATGCCAGTGTCCAGCAAGAGGACTGTGTACTGAGTTTGCTTGAAAGAAAAGGAATTATTGCACTACTTTTTTTAAACAAAGGCCTTGCCTGAGAAGTTCTGTACACATAGTAGAAACCTGAAAGCCTATCCTGTATTCTACTATATTTACTACACATTTTGGTTTTTTTATCTAGTCCTGCTCAATCTTAAGGATTAAGCAAAATGAGTTAGTAACAGAACACCTTAAGAAATTGAAAACCATCCTGTAAAATGTTAAAGTCTGCAAATTTAGGAATAAATAGTTAATTACCAGAGAATGTAGTCGGACTTCAGAAAAGAGATAAAGCGGTCATCAGCCTGTCATAAGCAGTATTGCCTCTTACAGCAATACATACCTTTCCTTTTAACACTCTGTCGGAGTCCCTTCTGTCTTACCTTTGTGGCTTAGAATCTTACCTGCATCCACTGCAGGCATATTTCAAGCTTCACTGTTTCCAAACATTTGCATTAAGTTCATAAGCTTTTACTAAAATACGGAAACCATCCACATAAGGGCCCAGTGCAACACTTTGTCTTCAGGTAATGCTCCTACTTTCTTGAAAACAGAGCTTTGCTTAAGATGAGACAGGTATAGACACAGTTCACAATATCTACAATATCTGGTGCTTTCCTGCCAGAGGTTATTTAGGATGAAAAACAGAAAGAGGAACTATGCTCTTTAAACTGACTCTTTAAAAACAGAGACATCATAATTATGAATGCCTTATTCCTCATCACAGTACTTTTTGTTATCAAACTCAGAATGGCAAAGAGAAGGAGTTGGGTGGCATCAAATCAAGGCACTTCAAGAGCCTTTGGTGCAACATGGCTCTTCATGTTATGTAAATCCACCTCGTAGTCCAGAAGAACATGGGAAAGGCCAGATGAATTACTCTGCCTATAGGCTGGTAGAAGACATCCCCCCAGAGCAGGATACTTTCCCTTTCCAGGGCTGGGAAGAGACAAACACAAGTAAGCACAACAGGTTTAGCTCCCTGTGCTCCATCTTCTACAGTCACCTGCTGAGATAGCCCTGTTAGTGATTGTGAGGTTCATATGCCATTCAAAATTATAAAGTTGTTGATCATTTTCAAAATTATTTTTTAACCTGTTCAAAGCCTATGACATTTGAGTTACATTTAATTCATATTTTTCAAGGCTATTTCAAGCCTTCCTGGAGTATGAGGTTCACAAGCAGATTTATAAAATAAGATGTAAAATTCTAATGTAATCCCTCCCATTTCAGGTGAGCTCACCAATACCTTTATAACATCTCTGCCTTAATTTTATTAACAGATACAGGCTGGAGACAGTGTATGCATGTATGGTACAGAGAATAGGGAAGTTGGCAAATTAATTCAGAAATGGTTAAATGCTCATCCTACCTTCCCTTCTTCTTCAAAACCAAACCACAGCACTTTTTAGAGGCCTAATGATTGAAAATCATTCCTCAGTAAGTGTTATTTTTTCAAAGTGTGGTATGGCACATATATTATCAGCATGAATTTTAAAAACCACTTTTATATATAGATATATACAAAAAAATGCGCACACTCATTATTACTTTTCCCCCAGAAGAATGACACTTAACAAATGTAAACCCACTTGAAGAGCCTTAGCTTTTCATTCTGGTTCTGAAATTCATGTTTCTATTTTCACTGTCTCCTTAAGCGTGACAGAGAAAAACAAATAAGAGCATTAAAACAATATAGCAGGAGTCAAGAGCACTTACCACTTGGAAGAAGGAGATGTAGCAAGCTGCAGCCAGCTCCAAAATGGCCCCACTAGGGCTGTAGCTTCTTGGCTCTACCAATAACGAGGAGAAACCCACAAAAGAGTGGGGAGAAAGAAGTTCTTGTTGCTGTCTTGCCAGTTCTCAGATACAGTATTTTTCATTAAGAGCTAGATGTCCTCAAGAGACTATATGATTTTTGCATTTAGAAACAAAAACAAAGACCCCAGATCTTTTTGATTACAACACATTTACATAGAAATTCAAGCATGAAGTATCAAAACAATCCTCCTGCAGGCAGCTTCTGAACCACTCCAAGGACAGGGAGATGGCAATAACACACCATACAAACGGGCTGTGGGAGGGTTAAGTGGTACCACGTGTACCTCAGTACCAAGGAGGAGTTAGCAGGTGTTTTCTATCATCACAATTCTATTAGTTTCTTCCTGCATCTTCGTTTTTAATGGTCTGTTCTTGTTATCTATTCAGTGTTAAGAACTTTTTCTAGAGTTTTTCAAATGCTGTGCAAGTTCCAAATCATTAAATACATTTAAAGCTAATTATTAACTAAACAAGCTTCTATAAACTCCTAGAAAGTAGCTGAAAATTATCTCTTAAGACAAAACTGAGTCAAGTTAGGCCTAATTCACACAGTAGTCGGGACACTTGCACATAGAGAAGTGGTTGATAGTCAGCTAGGAAATGAACTTCCAATGCTTTGGCTAGTTTGTGATACCTGCCCATACATAAGCACTGTAATAAACATAAGATGACTCCTCTCTCAGCAGAAATACGGAATAATTGCCTCTGATTTTATTTTTGAAAGACAGGAGTAGATAAATCTATTAGCATGGACAGTGTGGAAAAAAAACCCCTCAAGTTATCTTACAAAAAATTGTTCATTTGCCTGTTAGAGAATAAAATGACGCTTAACTGCATCACACATACTTCTGACTGAAACTGTAACCTCAAAACCACCCCAAAGCTGCCACCTAAACATGGGGGAATCTGAACTTCAAAGATGCCTTAATTCTAGAACTTTTGCCTGTGGTAGGGCCACTTGACTAGAAGAACATGAAAGACAAACAAATTTATTAGGAGACCAGTGATTCTTGAAGTTAAATGAAAGTTAGAACATATTAAAACAAGAATCTGTGTCTTGAGGAAGGCTTATTCCTACTGTGTGACTTTGAGAGGATGCTCCTTTCATGTAAAACAAATAAGAAGATTTTGCAGGAAAATATAAAAAAGGAGATTAAAACTTGTCAGGGAAGTGAAGAAAACTTTGAAATCTGAATAAAATAACATTTTGCCATGAACATTTCCCCATCCTTACACTGCTATGCTAAGAACATGCTTGAATCCTGGAAGTTAGTCCCATTTATATGAATTCTACTTTACATTTCACACATTTAACCTGACCCCTGATGGCTTCAGACATGAAATCTGGAGTCACCCCTCCCTTTCACTTAGCCTCACTTCTTTCAGAATGACTCAACAGCAAAGTTTGTTGCTTAATGTTGTTCCATAAAACAGTTAATCCAGACCTGACCTTATAAAACCTGACCCCTGTACATCATACTTCTGGCACAGTTTGATTGAAGAGCTGATCCCATGCACATATGGCTGGTTATTCGTGATTTGCTTTAGGTTTCCATGGAATCAGTGCAGACTGGAGTGATTTTCTTTTCCTAATTATCGACTCCAGGAAGAGTAAGGTGAAAACAATCAAATAACTCTCATGCTGATCCCTGCACCAACCTTGTTTACACAATATTTATGGTCCTAAACCAGTGACTTTTCCAGGTCAGGAGGCATAAGGCAAGGGTACTGCCAGTCACTCCTTCTGCCAAGAGAAAGTCATGCAGGGAGGACCCCTGTCCTCAGGCAGGAACTGACTCCTGATAGATAATCAGTACCTACATGTTCCTCTGAAGAAAGTCAGAATGATAAATACCTGCACAAAACCAATAGCCTTATAAATGTATAGTATATTCATAAAGTATTACTGTTCTCATCATTGTAACAGATCATTAATGTACCCTAAATACTCACCCTACTTGTATGCGTACATGATAGAAGCTCAGTAGCTCAGCACTGCAACATCTTGTCCCTAACCCTAAACAAAAATACTGAGTGCCTGGACTAAGGTGTTTAAATCTGTGCTTAGTCACAGCTGAGCACAGAACTTCATTCTCCAAGTCTGCAGAAAGTTTTGATGCTCAGCACCTCTGAAAGGAAGCAAGGCTTTAGGCAGTGACATTTGGAAAATGTTGGCCAAAGCTCCTTAATTAAGCTCTACATATCTTGATAAAGAATTTTGTAAACATGAAGCAAACAAGCAATCATTGTGTGGGCTGAATGCAGCAGTGCTTGAGATACACACAAAGGAGCATTTTGATTTGAAGGATGTGATACCAATTCCACTTTAACTTGAGGTGGCTGAGAAGAGTCCAGCTGATGGCTGATAAATGCAAAGGCTCATAAACCTGAGGTTACTTGTTTCTGATTGTTATTTTTTTAAGAATTGCAAGGTTTATTTTCCCCATTCCATGGATTAAACATGCAGAGTGCTTTATGCCATATCTCAGAGCTTAAATGAGGCTTTTCATGACATGATTAGGCAGCATTGTGAATAATGGAAGAATTTTTTGAAAATTTGATAGAAAAGCAAAAAGCCCAGACATTCCAACTGTACCCTACTTACTTGATAGTTGACCCATTTCTTTCTCTTTTGTAGCAAATGCTTCTTTCCTTCTGAAATTTTTTAGGGATCATTCTGGCAAAAGCAGATATCCCTTTACAAGTCATAACAGTCACTAGTTTTTTTACCTGAAGACAGTATTCTTCTGTTGGCTAATTGCCATAATTCATGACCACTTGCCACAATCTTGGTAACAGTGATAATACACTGATAGCATTTGTTAAAGAGAGACTTGTGTTTACAGAGTTTCTTAGCAATCTTTTATTTAGGTTGGTTTCAGCTCTGAAATTGTAACTTATTTTTCATTTGAACCATCACTGGTAATTTATAAAACTTATTTCAATTTTTTGTTCTTGCAATCAGTCATTCAGTTTGTGGGCACATATTTAGCTGCTTCAAATTCCACACACATCAGATGACTGGAACACACATTCAAAGGAAAGAGTGATTTTGGATATTTGGCTTTCTGAATGCCCAACTGGAGACAGCACAACAAGGCCAACCTTCACCAAATACGGACCACCCATTTATGAGAACAAGATTGCCTCAAAGTGCCTCAAACTGAGAATCAGACACTTTTAAAACTTAAGCATACTGTCCTCATTTTTATCATCCATAATACTAGAGGTTTTTTTTTTTTTTAAGTAAGGAAGGTGAGATATAAATGTTCATTACCTTTACAAAACAGGTGCAATTCTCTGTTAATGATAGCATCATGGATTGCTTTGGGAGTTTCAGCAATTCAGAGTCGTGAATAAAATAAGACTAAAATCTTAATCAGACAAAACCCTTTTTTTTCCCTGCTAGTTCAAGCTAGAGAAAGAGGAATAGAAGAAATCTATAACATATGAGCAGCAAAATTATCTCTAAATAGAGTGTTTAGAAATGTTTCCATCAGGCACCAGTAGATGGGTCTTGAAATGAAAGCCAAGTATTACAATGGCATCTATTTTAGGTCTTGCATTCCAAGAGAGAAAATATGAGCCAGATAAGTTAGTCTTTGTTGACATGTAAAGTAGATCACTCCCATTAGAAGGGCTGTTGTGGATCTGAATGGCCCAAAAGATGCTCTGTGGCTCAACTGAATTCCAGAGAACAGAAGCGTAAATGAATTTGGACACGGGTAATTCAATTGTAGTTATTGCACTTCTGAATCAGCCTGTGTGTAAACTTCCACCAGACAGAAAGCACCTGGAAAAGCTCTGCTAAGAGGGCTTGATTCTTTGACAGCTTTGGATGACAGCCTACATAAACAGAGAGCCAAGAAAGAGAGACATTGTCTTGTTTTTTCACCACAGCATTGTTTTTAAGATTGCTTCCAAAAGCCCAAATTTACAATTAGAAAGCATTCTCTACAAGGACAGCATGTAATTACATGCTTGGGGTTTTCAATATATGCTTGATATTTTCAGCACACTTCACTCTAGCTCATGCTGGTTTTCTTTCAGTGCTTATACCTCATCTCCCCTGAAAGCTCTAAAACTGAAATTTTTGCACACACAAAAGCTTCACTTCTTAGTTATTTACTTCATGTATGACATCACTTCCTTTTGTTGTTTATAAGCAAGAAGATTGTTCAGAAACATCCTGGATTTGTGTAATCTTAATGAATTGAAAAAAATAATCTTCATTTAGACAAAATAATGAGAAAATCAACATGATGTCAAACTGAGACTGATTTCAGTAGTAATGACAGTAACTGATTAACTTAATTCTGCTTAACAATGCTGTTTACATTCTTCCTGCCTCTCCCTGAAGTCAGTTATTTCAAAACTCAAGGGATTTCTCTTATGCACATCTGCAAATTCAATGTCAGATCCAGATTCGCATTTTGGTGGTGAATCAACCTGGCCTCAGTTCACCCAATGAGAGCCCAGTTTTTACCAGACAAACAAATTGAGGTGACTTAATACTTGTGGGGTTTAACTGACATATTTACTTGCTTTTGCCATCCTTTTCTCTCTTCTAATGAATCAAACATATTACTACACACTGTTGATAAATTGAAAATGATAGGAGAGAACAGATGAGATAGACCTTAACTTTAAACAAAAGACGCCCAGTTTAACTCCCTAATATCTGACACCACCAGCCCTTCAAAGGGAAGGTCACATTTTTTGAAGGCATTGGGAAAGAGAACTAAGGTTTAAGGATTTTTTTTTAATTTAAACTATATTAATGGAAAACTAGGCATGCTAGAAATACTCAAAATTACTGGACTTTCAAAATTATATGTCTCAGTAGCATACACTTATTACTTAATTACATAGATTATCTATATGTAGTCTCTTTATATAAATGTTGGTAATGAAAGACTGATCAGCACATCAACAGATAAGAAATTTACTTAAATTCTTGGAAAATGAAAAGGCTGAGACCTGTATATTAATGTATACTAATCTGATATGTATATGCAGTTGTTTAACCACACTACAAACATAAAGTGTGAGTCTGCTTTTTAATACAGAATTGAATGATACCCAAAAAAAAAAAAAAAAAAAAAAGACAATTTGTTACTTAGTGTCTAATCATGACCTAACCCAAGTTACGAATTGACATAAATTGGACTTTCTCCACCAATGTGAATGAAGGTTGGCTGCTAACACCTCTGTGCAAAGAGATACTTGACTCTACACAGACCTCAGCAACAAGACTTAAGGCTTGGCACTGCCAGTGACTTGCTGGGAACCTTCAGGCAAACGATTCTTTCCATTTTCCTTTGTTTTCCTAACTCCAAGCTGGTAGTCACAAAACGTCAATACTTATCCTAGAAAGTCTTGTGGCTGTATGCCTTGAGCTCTAGCCTGCATGACTACACAACTGGCAGTTAGGCACTTCATTTTGTTGAGAGCAGAGGCATCATTTCATTTTCTCTAGTTGTGGTACATCAGCATGCTCCCAAAGGAAGCAATACCCACTCCCAGTTGTTTTTAAATCCTGACTGAAAACCAGCAGTCTACCTGGTAATTCTGTTTTCAGTGGGTTATTTACACCTTCACATACATTTGCTGTTATACTATTGTTTCACAGGCTTTTTCATCAGGTGGGAATGAGATTGGGCTGCTCATATCAGCAGGATCAGTTTGCAGCTGAGCAGTAGCAATTCATGAGACCTGAAGAGGGATCTTGTGCCTGTTGCTCATGTTGACTTGTACTGATTACCCCCTGAGTTCTTTCATGAGAGGCACTGAGATTAATTAATAATCAAAGACTTGCTCGGGCTGAGAGAAGTGACAGCATCCATGTGAAAGCCAAATCAGGATAATCTCCTCATGTCACTCTCAGTTTTCTGCTGTAAAGACAGATTTACTTAAAATATTGTAAAATACTTTCTTGGTCATGTAGAACACAGAGTTTTCTGCTGATACCATTTAATGCAGTGAATAAAGTCAGAGGACCAGTTTAAACTGAATCACAGGCATTTTTGCTGAGAAAGCAACAGCTACCTCAGAGACATTGAACAATGAGGTCTGCTTTGAAGAGCTAATGCAAGTTTATTTGCTCTGCAACAGAGCAAACCTTCAGTTCTGATGTTTTTGAAACATTCTTTCAATAGTTTAGCCTGGGTTTTGCACAACCTTTACAGAATTAAGCACTCTAGCAGACTGCTGCCAACAAAGGTTGCTTAATTCCTCAGTAAAGGGGGAGTCTTGTTATTTAAATAAAGTAGCTACTGTAGTAGATTTGCAGATATGTTAAGAGTATTACAGGATCTAGAGTTAGATTTAGGAAGAAAATACTATAAAGCAGGAAAAATTCAACAGAGTACTTATTGAAACTTGAAAGACATTATGACATGTGATGTGATTGCATCAGATACGAGCAGGTGGAACTGTGTTACCTGCAGTGTAATGCATGTTGCCAAGTGACACTTGGTCATTGTTACACTTCCCTTTAAATCACAGTCACCTTTTAAGTCTCCCACTACCAATTACGTTGGAGGAAGAAAACAGAAGCCACAGGGTTCTTCTGTCTGTAAACCACCATATTATGTTTTCCCAAGCACCAGTATGTTACCCACAATTTTTTGTCTGAAACTGGACTGGTGAATTTATCTGCCATAGGTTCACTGTACAGGACAGCAGCTGCTGTTACCAGGGGAACCACAGCAACACAGACTATTTAGTCTAATGCCTTCACTGTGGTGATAGGGTCACTTTGCAATAGCCATTCTGGAAAAAATTTCCAGAGCCAACTCAGTTTCCATTCCTTGTGTGAAAAAGCTTTCATTCTGCTTTACTTACCAAAATGGAAGGAGTAAGTGCTGTGGTATCACGTGGTCACTCTGAGTTCCTCCAAATCCAGGATTTTAGTACAAGTAAACACACCCTGTAGTTTCTCCAGCATCTTTCTATCTCAGCCAGAAAGACAGAGAGAACCCAAAGGCCACAGAAGGTACTGACACTTAAGGGAGACTGACAATACTAAAATACGGAGGAAGAAAAAGATACTTGGCAAAATACATGAGCAAAAACCAGAGCTGGTTCTCCTCAGAGCTTGCTTTGCATAAATTATTTATGATCTCCATGGAAGCCCATGGATTTGCATAAATTTAAAGAGGAGTCAGCCAATGTATTTGCTGCGCAAAGTGAATGCACAGGAATTCTTTCCCCATATTCTTGGATGATGAACTTGGATTGTAATAGGAATTACAATCCAACTAAGTATTGAAAAGTGCTTTTCCCCAACACCACTGAATGGTCTGGTTTATGACTTCTGTTTGAGATGATAACAAACTCTGGAATCAATCAGTTTTTAATGTAAGTTGTGATCTTTTTTTCTCTACTAGATATTTATTACACTAATAATATTCCTTTGGTATCTCAGTGTCCCCATTATTTGACACTATGGATATCTGCCTGTGTGTAAATATTTCATGAACTGCCCATAACCTTGTAGATACACGTATAAATCATTAGCAGTGGTAAGAGAAATTCTGGCATGTTTCAAGTAAATGGCAGGACTTTCCTTGACTTCAGCAAGGATCAGATTTTGCCTCTGGCCTGTTTGCAATGTGTCTTGCAGGTGTCACTGCCCTTTTAATGCCAGCTATCAGCAGGTGTCTTTGCTAGAAGTTCCAAATAATTAAAATAAGGCATCTGCCTTATTATCCAGCATATTAAAACTGTATTTTCTGCTGGCTCACACTGAGCTTTCAGTCCAAGGTGGAGGTTGTGACATCTGCTCAAATGAGATTGCATACTCCTGGACTGAATTCCCAGATCATTCCTCAGTGTGTTTGGAGCTAATAGAATCATAAATTGAAGCTCACTTGATTTCTATATGGCCAGAGAGTTGCAATAAAGCCTTAGGATGGTTGGATCTTCCAAAGCACTCTGCCAGTTAGAACTATTGTTTATACCACTGACCTCATCTGAGCAACTGTCCAACACTGCATTTATCCAGAAGGTTTCTGTGCTGGCATGTGGCAAACACGTGAGCAAATCATCTGAGTATAGAAATAATTATATTAGCAAATATCTTGGATCTTTAGCACAGCTTTCAATCCAAGAGCTTTAAATAACTACACATGTTAATTAATCTCTTCCAGGTTCCACCATGAGGTGGGTAAATGTTAATATAATCATTCTGTAGATAGGAAGACATTAGCACAGAGCTGGTAAATGGCCTGCCTGTTGGCTGATACAACTTCTCTGGGGGTGGACCCTGCATCTAACAAGTCTGTTTCTAGTGTGCTCTCAAGCAAACCAAGTCAGCTGAAGATAAGCTGACAACATATCTCTACATGTTCTGCCTAATTTACCTTTTTTCAGTCTCAGACTAGGATCTGCCATGTAGGTGATAATGGCTTCATGAAAACCACATTTCATATCCTCTGTTGGAGATACTCATGTTCAATGAACTGGTGACCTCTGCAAGAATTTGTACCTCTAAGTAATGGAGAATTCATCTTTGGGGGAAAATTAACCCACAGGGATAGCTTCTTTGAAGAAGAGCTCATTTTAGGAGAATGAAATACTTATTTTCTCTTGTGGTTTTTGGGAGTCAGAGCATATCTGATTTTCCCCATCCTTGGTCATTGTCATCCCATATCTGTCCTCAGATATTTTTACACTTCTTTCCCCAATAAAAATTCATCTGAAAATAGTGATATAAAAATAGGACGTTAATAGCTGTTGCTAGTTTTGATCTCTAACACAGCTATATCCATCAGTCACATACAAATCTGACTCATCTTCCTTCATCAGACCTCATCCTATTCAAGTCCAGCTTTAAATTAAAATAACCATATCCTTTGTTTCACTGTCTTCATAACCAAATATGGTATCTACTAAACCTGCCAGCTATCCTGCTAAGATCTGAAATATCTTTTTCATGTTTGCCAGAACTAAAACTTATCCCAGTTAACCTCATACTATTATTGCCTAAGAAATTAAAGGCATTAACCAGCTGCTGA
This sequence comes from Argya squamiceps, assembly GCA_037834095.1. Lineage (NCBI taxonomy): Eukaryota > Metazoa > Chordata > Aves > Passeriformes > Leiothrichidae > Argya > Argya squamiceps. Next base: position 16,457,298 of record JBBMKD010000001.1, on the reverse strand, counting down.
GGAGGGTAAGTAATTTCATGTTTTTATTTGCATTTGTCAGTTTCTGAGGGAAGAAATGGCTGGTATTTTTCCAGTTTCTAAAAGCTAAAGGTTCCATTTGAGTCTGTACTTCCATAGGTTTAGACTATCACTTCTGAGCATGGTATCTGAGGTCATCCCATATGAAATCAATTAATAGTATATAAATTCCCTAGGAAATATTTAAGTCGTAAGGAAATTCAAGTCCAAGTTGGATGGGGCTCTGAACAACCTGCTTTAGTTGAAGATGTCCTTGCCCGCAGCAGGGGCACCAGAACTACATGAACTTCAAGGTCCCCTTCTCCAACCCAAAGCTTTCTAAGATTCTGTGATCCCCATCTCCCTGTGACTTGGACATCAGTGAAGGTGTTTAAGTTAAATTCTCCACACTTAAAGTCATGGAAACAGAGGACCGATTTATTTTCTACCACATATATCACAGAAATTATCTATGGGTAGGGTTATATCCATGTTGGAAGTTTATAGATCACTATGAGTGTCATGTCACTGTGATGCTATCCAGAAGAAGGGTGGAACTTACCTATAAAGTGGTTTTATAACTGTTGTAGCTTATGACTTCAGATTAGTTCAGGTTAAAATACCAAGGCTAAAAGTAAGTGGGCTTAACTCCTGGTGAGTTCTCCCATATGCATGCAAATTTGATTTTAGTACTAATTGCAGTTTGAACTCTAGAACAGAGAAGTTATATTGCCATGTTCAGATGGCTACAATATGGAGAACAGTTTAGATTTAGCCACTCCATCCCATTCTATCAAAATCCTTCTTGCTACCTCCTGAAAAGAGGGACATCAGACTCAATTCTACATTTATGGAAAAGTAAAATGAAATAAATGAACTAATATCATCCTGAATTTGCTCTTGATTAATCTAAAGTGATATACATCTGATTTATACTTAAAAAGACTATTTCCATTCTTCTGGCCAGAATGTTGTCTGGCCATATTTATTCAAGATCTGTATTTTCTACACATCTTCATAAATCCAGAAGGGTTAGAACTGTGATCAGAAACATGCTATCACCAGTGTTAACTCAGAAGAGCTGTCTATCTGTTAACTCAGAAGAGGTATCTATCTTTAGAATTAGCATTAGTAAATCATTTTATTCTCAGGAATTCATCAAAGCCTGGACTTCTGTGGCTTTTTATAGCTGAAATATTTACAGAATCTCTGCTTAGTTATGTTTCCATGCAAATGTTCTTTCTGTTGCTCTCTGTAGGACTTCAGCTGAGTCAAAGTATGTACTTCATTTTGCAGTGCTTGTGCTATTTCTTATTGTATAAATCTGAGAAAATTTTTTAATGCTACATGGCAGGGGCCATGGAACTAGGTGTTCTTTAGGGTCCCTTCCAACCCAAATCATTCTATGTTTAATTAATATCATCATTCTTATAATCTCATGTTATTAATTGTAAACATTCAATGGCACTTGCCATGTTTATTGCATGGCTCATGCCTGACACCTGAGCACCACTGCTGGCTTGTCACAACACTCACCTTTCAGCTGCTGTCTCTTTAAAGCTTTTCATCTGCACAGCACTACAGCTGAGAGCCCAATGCAGCCACACATGTAAATACCACCTACATAAAGCATCAAGAGATGAAACTTCAGAGCAGAAATTCCAAGCATGATAGAAACACAGTATGTGCTGTAATTTTTAATTAGCAAAGTACACTCATAAGATAAAAATAATTCAGTGCTTGGAAGAGTGGAGGCATTGCATTTTGGGGTTAGGGAGTCAAGGGGCAGGGGAACATGAGATCTGGCTGAGTTCACAGGACATATCCCAAGGGCAACACAGTTCAAGAGGTGGGATGTGTCATAATTCCTTCAAACACACAAGCAGGGTTTGTGCTGCTGCTGGATAAGGCTCCATGTTCTTGTAGAAAGGAAAGCTGACCCATGAAGGCAGTACCCAGAGACAGGGAATACTTCCTTCCTATGCCCCACGTCTCTTACACATCTCCTGACCATCCTTGGGGAGAGGACTTTGCCTCATTCCAGCCACAAAGTGGGAGGAGTACCTCTTCCCTATCTTACAAGGTATTGTCAAGAGAAATACATGAATATTTAGGTACTACTGTAAAGATGACCAAATAAGCCACTGGCATGAACTTACTGGGTGCTATATTAGCATGGAGAGGAATTCTCCTTCTTGCCTGTAATGGGAAACTCCTAGAATCTTGCCTTAAAAGGAACAGACAACAAACAGCATGAATCCCTAAGGGGAATGAAGAGGAGGTCATACTTCGCAGTCCATGTAGGCATTTTACTTCCAAGGGGAGCATTTTTAACATATTCTCAGTACTTTTTCTTCTGAAAACCTGAAAGCATTTTCCTCTGTGATGAAATGTACAAATATAACATTTCTCCTTTTTGATAAATAGTAGAAGACTATGTTCCTTTTCATTTCTCCCTCCCAACCTGAGTATAAAACATGTCTGTTTGAGTTTGTTTAATTGCTTTTATTTAAGAGGAAAAGTATGGTGAAAAAGAAAACCACCCATGCTTTCCTGCCATTGGTATTTTGCTCTCTGCTAAGTATGGGGGCATTTGCACCACTTCAGTATTAGCCTCTGTTCATCAAAGAATCTAATCATGTATGCAACTCAACGTCTAACACTTGCTCTCTCTAATAAATGAGATGCTTGTTTAGTTACTTCATCAACTTAGTGCTCTGGAGACTCAAACAGAAGTTTTTCCTTTTCTTTATGATGTAAGATTCTATAATGCTGATGTAGAAGCTGTTTGGCAATTTCATCTCCTTTAAGCTTTTTCTATTTGCAAAAAAGTAAAGGTATAGAGTGTTCTATATTCAGTTGTCTGGGTATCAGCAATGAAAGATAGATTTTACTTCTGTTTTTTTTGCTTGTTTCTGCACATGTAATTATGCAGATGACAGTCAAAGTTGTTCTCTGCCCTGATATATTTCATCTGGATTACATTTATGGAGTTTAGATCAAATCTTTCAAATATACACTACAGAAGTTAGCATAGTCCTTATGGCTGTCCTTAACTTTTAGAGAGAAATTACATAAAAGGATGTGGTGTAGGTCATGGAGTTTAGCCAGGCAAATCAACAAAACAGCAAGACTTGCCTGGTGCCAATCAGGATAAGGAACACTACCTGTACCTGTGGTAAACAGAACACACTGGTCATTGCATGATATATTACCAAACCATGTGTTCTAACTTTTTATTAGATTATATAAAAAAATGTGCACTTAACTTCATTTTTTCTTATAATATGAGACTAAGCTGATAAAAATTCCAGAATGGATAAAGAATTGGTTTGTTGAGATTGGCAGCAGTAAGGAACTGGAAAGTTTACATTTAACTTCTTTTTTTTCTTCCTTTCTTTCTTTTTTCTTTAAAAGGCACACATAAATAACCTGACTGAATTACACCATGCCCTTTATACCTACTGTTTCCTTTTACAAGTACCTCTCCTAGAAACAGTTAGTTTTGGCTGTACTAGCAAATCTTTCTCTGTGTTAGTTAGAATCAGGAAAAATTTCAAGACAGAAGTTCAGTAGTCCTAAAAGAGTTTAGATTTCATCATAAATTTGAATTTCTGTCCAAGTTCATGGTGTAGAAACATACCAGAGATAAACATGCAGTGATGCATAACTCTGTCCTGAAGGCCTGGCAAAATTTCTGTCTGGACCAATAATACCTCCTTATAATCCACTTGGCCCTCGGAGGCCGACTCCTTAATTGCAGTTCAGCGTGCTCCAAAAAACCTTTTCTGGGGAGGTGGTTTTGTAGGAATTGCTTTGGCTGAAACGCCTGAGAAGCTTATCACAGTTGTAAGCCACTATTAACAAGAAACACATCTTGTGATAGTTCCAGTATCACTAAAGAAATGGAGTACCATTATCCTATGTGCTTATGTTTACCTCCAGGCACGGATCTCACACATTGCCTGGCAAGCAAAAACTAAATTATTGAATTTTCATGGACTAAACAAAATTCAGCAACTATACCTATTTGCAAACAAGTTGCAATCACACCCCATTAGCCTCTGATAGCCCAGTCACGAAGAATCAAATTACTGATGTTTGATGGTTTATAGAAAATGTGTTTTATACCTACAGAACAAGTCCAAAGTATTGCATAAAGTAAGAAGGTAGAAAAATTCTTCAAGCATGATGAGGCAAATTAAAAATGGAGAAAAAGGAGAACTTTATTTTATTGGCTTAAGAGAACACCTTTACAGCTAGATACTGAAAGCATTGTGCTGATCCTAATTATTCAGACATGTATTTCTCTGGATAAAGTCCTCAGGAATTGTCTGGTCAAGACCACCCATTTAGTTTTTAAATTTTCATCATTTGTCCATGAAGTGCCTGTTCACTTCCCATGTTTAATGTCTCCTACACAGCGTGAAAAAGTGGCATAAAAGCAGCCCAGCCCAGCATGGTATGCACTGAACAGCTACTTTTGTTATCATCTGAGGAAAAGACAAATTTTGGTGGGGGGTAGGTAGGAATGGGGGCCCTGCTCATAACTAGAAGAACAAACAAGTGGTGTTAAGCAAAGCTAATACTTCTCTACCTAATTCAGTCTCATGATGAGAAACATGGCTCCAGTCCTAAAGAGTAACTGTTGGAGTTGACAGCACACATACAACTGCACTGAAGTTATCATAAATGGCAAAATACAGATCTCCACGTGGATGCCTAGATCCTTCCCCACTGTTTGCTGGAGTGGGGCCTGGCAGGCTGGAGTGTCTGTCAGCTCCATATTGAAACCCCCCTGGTGCAGCCAGGGAAACTCTGATAGTGCACAGACCTCCCTCAAGGACTCTGCCTGCCTGCAGCAGGTACCACAAAAAGCACATCCTTTCCCAGGGGCTGAGGCTGCTGACGAGCTCATGAAGGATGTTTGGTGCCTTGCTGACTTGAACTCTTGGTTGGATACCAGCTCAAGAAGAGGGAATGAAAAAAGAGAATACTCAGAGCCTAGGAAACAGAACACCTTGCTCACCCAACAGGGAGTCAGATTATAGATAATATGATCTGATCACATCAAATGTTTCTTCTTAAGTCCAACAGTGAGTGGTAACCTACTGAGAGTGTACCCAGTGTGACTGATCCGAATTACTGTGCTCTAAATAGGAAACAGGATTATGCTTCATATGCAGATTAAGTTAGCCATAGGTACTGAAATAGTAAATTCCCTTTAAAAGCAGTCAGAATGATTCTTTTCAAAGACAGAAAACACAAGATTTTTGAAGCAGCACAGAAATCCCATAAAGCTAACAGGAGTACTATTTGAATGATTCTGAATTTACTACAATGGAAAAAGTAAAACAGGCAAGAGGATGCCATGACATCCCTTCCTTCTGTTATTATTCTCAGTCACCGGTAGAAACTTGGCACACCATTTCTGAAGCAACTGCAACAAACTCAATTTTTCTTCTGTTTTATTTTTTTTTGTGTGTCTGTGAAGGAGCATAAAAATCCTTTTACCTCAGTGTTGCTCAAAGTTTTGGTTATGATTCAGGCATCTCAAAATATTGAGAATAATTGCAACATTATGTGCTGCCAGCATCTGCAGTACAAAACTCTGTGCCTCTCTCACACTTTGTTTAAAAAAGAACATTTTGCACCTCAATAGCTAGTTGTGGTTTTGGATCATAAAGCACTAAGAGTTTTGATCTCTTCTGATTCCCACCCCTTCTGTCTCATTTTTCTCATGGTTTAGAACAAAATATTAATGTGACTCATCTGTCATAAGTAATTTTCATATCCTCTACCTTCTATTTTGGTGTGTGATTAAACAAATGCTGTAGTTATGTAAAATTATTTTTGTATTTTTTATAATGGAAGATATGAATCACAGGTACTTTAATCAAAAAAGAGAACAATGTCAAGACAAAAGTGAATTATAAATGAAAACAACTTTTATATATTATAATTAGTAAATACTTTAAAACATATTATTTTAATTTCCTATTTCTTAGTATTAAATATTACAGCTGTCATCTCTGGAACAGTGGCAAAGGAAATAATAAATGGGAAAAAAAAATGAGTTTATGGACTGTCTTATCCAAAGCGAGTCCCAACTTTGATACCAAAACATTTACAATGACACTAATTGTACTTGGAAAGCCGGAATTCAAAATTGCAAATGTCAGTTCCAGGATGTTAATGTTTTCTGGTACAGTTTAGGGAATCCTATGTAGCATGCTACTTTCAAAAAATGCAGTTATGTGTATACATTCTTGTTACTTTTCTCCAGATCAACCTTCTATCCCATAGTAGTACTTTCTCACAAAAAAAACTCTTAAAAATTCTCTAGAAAACAGAACAATCAATCAATACAGAAGTGATTTTGCTACAGAGGCATTTCCAACAGTTGACCAGATTCTTCTTTTCTCCCTCAAATAACAGACTGAAATATTTTACTAAGTGGATCCAGTTCAGTGCAAGCCTCATTCCACAAAAGTCATTTGCATTTGGGCTGAATATTGAATCAGCAGGACTTAAATACCTGCTTAAAATAGACATTATATTTCTGTGACTGCTTAAATTAACTAGGGATCATGCTGTTTCTGTGCTAAGAGAGAGAATGTGGTGATTTGGTGATTTTCTGCCTTTCTGCTTTTGTCTTTCTGCACTTGAATTGCAAACAAAAAATGTTGTTTTCCACACTCAGTTAATACCTGCAGGTAGCAGAGTGGAAAGGAGAGAAGACTGCAAGCCACCTCACTATATTTGAAGATTTAGTACACACAAAATAAATTCTCTCCTCCCCTTTCAGATACAATTTTGCACAAAGCAATTCTTAAAAGCCGAGCAATGAAATGAAACTCTATCAATCAGGAAATTCAATGCTTAAATGTTCTCTTAGGAATGATTTCTCTCATTCTCCTCTCTCTCATATTCCCTCCCTCACTTCCTTCTCCAAGAAACCTTCTTGGGAGTTATTTTCTTCATAGCAAAAAAAGACTTGTTGCTTCAAGTTGCTCAGCATCATGGCTTGTACTAGGGATTTCTCCAAATAGTCCTAATATATATATCAGGATCTGCATGTGACTGAATAACACAGGGAAGACAGCAATTGTATCAGCAGGAAATCTTTCAAGAGATTATTTTCAAGTTAAAAGAAGTTATCACACCATTACAGGTTTTCAGTTCTGAAAGTAATGAAGTGGAAGAATGCACATCAAGTGATTGGTCTCAGGATATGAAGAGCTGGATAATAACATTAGATGAATGTTAAAGAAAGCATCTCAAAGTGGCCAGGGGTTCCTCTAAGAAAAATCAGTGGGAGCCTGTTGAGTGATCTGCTGGAGCTGGAATTTATCTTTTTATTTGTTACACTGTGTAGCAAAACCAAACTCCCAGCTGAGGGCATCCTTGGAGCAGACAAGGCAGGCAGGGGTAGCAGTGGTGGTGTGGGATGGGAAATGATGTGAAAGGTGGGGATTGAGTGGCCTCTGTGTGGGGAAGTTTAAAGGAGACAGGGGACTTTTTCTGCTCATGAAGCTGCTTCTTCTTGTGACCTCTTCTTTTGTTTTCTTTCTCTCCTCCTCAAAGGAGGACACCCAGAGACCTTCCCTTTACTCCCATTGTTTCCAACATCACTGTCTACACATTTTTCTTTTCTTTCTTGATTGTCAGGGAGGGGTCAGTCCTGGTTTGGAGGGACAGGAACTAGGCCAAGACCAGGGCAGAAAGACAGAGAAATCCTGCTGCAGACAAAAGGACAGATGTGACTGCTGCTTCTGTTCTGGGGCCCTCTGGCACACACTGGCACTCCTCCACCCTCTCTCTAATCCCGCAAAGGCAGTAACAGCAGCATGGATGGTACAAACAGGAGGCAGGAATGAGCTGTCTGGCTGAAATGCCTAATCCCTCTCTCCTCAGTCACAGGCAAAGTAGCTGCTATCCCCTTCAATCTGGCAGGTCTCCATTTTGCCAAGTATGCAAAGCTACTTTTGACTTGGTGGTTTCCCCTCAGGAAGCCGAGCCAAAGTCTCAAACCTGAATATCTGCAATTGCAGAGAAGTTTGTATCCCGAGCTGAACTGCAAAGCACAGAGGTGTCTCTAAAAGTTCTGATAGGGTGTAGATGTGTTCTGAATTGCTGCCTCATCCTTTGAAGTAGAAGGCCTGTTTGGCAGGATAAACGAGGAAAACCTACTCTTCAGAAAACTAGGAAGCAAATGGCAACAAAATTCTGCATAACACATTGGCAGTTTCTGCACTTAAGGCTTTAGAGTCCTTTTAGAAAGGTAGAAAATACACATTTCCTTGTACAGCTCCAATGAATTGGATGAAATCAATTGCAAACAATCCACAGCACTTGGGCATTATCTCCTATTGGTTCCCCAGGTGATCACTTATCTCCCAAACTCCACCACAAACTCATCAGGGGTCTGCTTGCAAGAGAAGGATGTAGTCAGGAGAAAATCAACACCGATATCTATCAAAGCAAGGTCAATTGGAGACCAGATTGGTATTGCCAGAAAACTTAGCCTGATATCATTAAAGAGATTTTTTTTACTAAATTTTATACCAGAGGCCAAAAAATTTTGTCATGTATAATCTAATCCATAGCCTAAGACAAAGTGCCTGAAAAGCAGCCAGTTTCTTTCTGAAAAGGATTTGGGCTTTGAGAAGAAGGTGCCTTCCTGGCTGCCATGATGCAGCAGCTGTCAGAGCCCCTGATGGGACTAGGTGGGCAGCTGGTGTCACCTGGAGGGAGAAACAGATTCCAGCCAGCAATCAAAAACTCAGGGGCTGGGTGGCAACAGTGTACCCTGAAGCATCCTTGGAGAGGTTGGGAGCCACTGCTCTTGAATTGGCATTTTGCCCTGGCTGATAAAATGCTAAAAGTAAATGGAGAGATAACTTTGGGTGTGTTTGGCTCCTTGGAGTTACTCTGACTGCTGGGAAACCAGTAGCTCTGGAGAGCAAAAACACAGGCAAGGAAGATCTTAGAGCAATTTTCAACCACAAAGCAAATCAGCACATGAAAAGTGATCACCCTGCTTATCCATGAGCTGGGTTGCAGGAGCCCGTGGCTCCCTGTGGGATGGATACTGAGCAGCAAGTGCAGTGCATGGTGAGCAGCTGAGGGCAGGGGCTATGCAGAGAGGTGCAGGACTCTCCCCCGCTCTGATCCAGCACAGCACTCCAGCACATGCTCACTCCAGCTGGAGCACACTCAGCCAGAATTCTCCATCCACAGCTGAACCATAAACAACTCCATGGCAGCTGAACCCAACAAATCACAGAGACTCTTCCCAGTCGTGGCAGTGGGATTTGTGTCGGGCAAAGCACATAGGGCTTGGTAGCAGCTGTGTGAGAATGATCAGAATATGAAATAGAAACGCAGGTTTTATTTTCTATAGGACACTAGCATTGTCTGTGGCTCCCCTTGTTGGTATCCTCACATTATGACTTCAGTAATGCTTGGGACTTTGGTAGTTTCCAAGCACAATGCCTCTTGGGAACTAATCATTTTATTTATGTGTTGCATGAAAGGGTTTGTATGTACATTTTCAATAAAAATATAAGATTAGGTAAAAGTTTTTCATCTCTGTTTCAAACTGATAATTTTATACCTTGTAATCTGAAAAAGTTATGCAGTGTCTCTGTAGAAGGGTGGGAACAAGGCTCGAGGCACTTTTGAAATCCAAATCCATATTTTGATTTACAGCATAATTATTACAGGATTGCCAACAAAAACACTGAACACTAGGATTTTTGGTCCATATTCGAGCTGCAACATCAGTTTTCACAAGCACTGAATAACTAAAAAGGCTACTCAAAGTGAATGTGTTGCCAGATTTTCATACTTCTGAACAGTAGACCTTGAATAAGAAGCTGGAATAGGGAATTAAAAGACTAGGTTAAGCCACTATGTTTGAAAATTTTGACTAATGATTCTTAATATTTCTGGGGGTGGGGGGTGGAAATACTGTGCTCATACATTTCTTACAAGCTTTCTTTTTTCCCCTAGGACCAACCTAAAATCAACAAAATAACACCGAGCCTAACACAATCAGGAAATCTGTGTCTCTCAGAGTGAAAAGCAACCAACCTGTCCATCTTCTGCCCTGTCCCAAAACCTCAATGTAAGTATCTTCAGCTTTGCAATCCTAAGTGAGTTCTATGTAATGCCAAAAACAAAGCACGAAGGCTTAAAACTGAAGTTGTCTTTAAAGCCATCACTTACATGTGATTTGATAAGTTACTCAGGTGTTTGCTATACACCAAAGCTTTTGAATTTTGAGTGGAAAATTATATGGTCCATAAATTCTGGTGGTCATCCTCAGCAACACTTCTTATCACAGATAAAAAAATCTACCCTTTCAGTCATTCTCCATTGTTTGATAGGAGAGAACATGTAACTTTGGCATTTTGTGTTTCTGTAAAGAAGCTTGGTTTAAATACACTTTTATAGTTGGAAAAGAGTAAGGACAATTTCATTAGGAAAGAAACGTCAAAAACCATTTTATCCTGGGACTAGAGTGAACTGTGCTGTTGATGTGCTTCTGATCCCCAAAATGCATATGCACGTGTCCACTTCCAGATGTATGTACATGCTGAAGTAAACAGCACTAACATTCATTGAGAAATCCATACTTAATACAATGTTTAGTTTAGCTCAATAATGGGAAGAATATGTTAAACATCATTCTGAGCCTTAATGGAAAACTTTCTGACAACGAGACATTAGCTCATACTGTCCACAGTCATCTTATGCCTGTGAGTATTGTTTGTTATCAAGTGTGACTTTTGGAAGAAAAAACACATTATTGCTTAACAAGTTGCATTGCAGTAGTGTCCTGCACTCTGTTTTGGTTTCTAGAAAACTAATTAATTAAAAGAATCCACATGGTAAGAATCAATCATGTAAATCCCTCAGACTTCCCCGACATCTTTTAAGGAGGGTGAACACCACATTCAATAGCATTTCTTGAGAAGTCACACATGATCTGTTCAAGATGGAAAACCAGCAGACTCGCACAAAAGTGACTCCACAATGTGGCTCTGGAGCACCAGCCCTGGCAAAGATCTCGCTCTGGGAACCCACTGGAGGGGTACTCACTGGGGAGCACTGAACTATGACCCCAGTGGGGTAGACTGGTGCAGTGACAGGATTTTAGGATCTCTGGCCACTCCATGGCTGGAGCTGTCCCTGGTAACTGTTTTCATCCAGCATCAGCTGATCAGTTTTCACCCTACATCAGGTGCTAGAAAAGTCTAACAAGAAAAAAAATTAGAAACAAAAAGAGGAGAAAAAAAAAGCTCAAGACTCTAGCCCACAAACTACTGACATAGAATAAAACACTTCTCAGTATTTGCATTCTCCTGGAGCATCCATAAAGTTTTAGAGCCCATCCACTTAAGGAAGCATCCATCCAAGAATGGCAGTGGACTTGGATAATTTAGCTGTGAAGTTTCTGTAGTAGTCGATGAAAAGACTGTATAGCAACACTGCTCTCTGTTCATTAGCAATTTCTTCAAACCTTTCAATAAATATCTTCTGGTGTTACATAATATAGATCACTTTTTTAAAAGTATTGAGTTTTCAGTGTTTTAGAGTCCTTTATTACAACAGGTGAAACAGTAATATGAGGTATTAAATACAGCTGCTAGATAGAAACAAGCAAGAGTTAAGCTAAGCATTACAAATTAGCAGCCACTACTTTTCATGACTGGCAAAATTGCTTTCAGAAAAGCACTGTCCTCAACAATTCACAGATATCAAGAAACAGAATTAAACAAACTTAAAAGGAGGTTGAAAGTTCTGGAAAATATTGTTATTTCCTTTTTTCTTTTAATCTGTTCCAGTGAATGGAGAAGAATTTCAGCAAAACATTCAGATCTGGATAGAAATATACCTCAGATGAAAAGGAAACAAAGCCCTCTATCTGTAGCAAGAATACAGAAAATTTTCAGACTTGAGCATCAACTGGCAGATAGACATGAAAGGCATTTGGGTCAAATAGAAGTCCTGAGCTGCTACCAAAATCAACAGTCTAATTGTCTCAGCTGAAACTGGGGCTTAGCTGTTGGGTTTCCTGAAACTAAATCTTGCCACAAACAGCTCTGCTAAGTTTTTCATCCAATAATAAAATAAAATACAGCAAAATTAAGATAAATACAAGAGACAATGAAGATGAGTATGTAGTCCCCAACATAAGGAGGGGAGCAGACATTAGAGAAACCTTGTGAAGATATGAAAATAGTTCTTGTCAGCTCTAAATGGTTGACATGACAGTTCTTTAAAAATAAACAATCAAACATCTGAAAGTAATTGCTAGACTAAGGGATTTATTTTATTTAAGCAATGAGGTATTTTAAAAATGTACTTAGAAATGTCTAGCTTGCTTCAAATTGCTTTGGTTTTCTACACAGTGTCGTGGTAGTCACTACCCACCCAAAAGTGGTATTTTAATAACATTTTTAAATTGAAAAACAAAACTGAAATGAAGAAAGCAAAACTATTCAGAAAGGTTACCAGAATGTACAGTTTAACTTCAGAAACTTTCTAATCTGATCAGGAAGCAGAATGAAAAAAACTATGCTGATTTCAGAGGCACTGAGTCAGGTGATAAAATTATACAATTTTATGTGGATTTACTGAGGTCATATCTCAAAATTCAAAGCAAACCTAAGCGACTGAAAGTAATGTTTCAGTTTATATAGTCAAATATTTTTTCTGTCTATCCTTTTTCCTGCTGAACTGCCTTTTATGCCTGTCAGTGTATAAACTTCTTGAACATAGGCATCTCCCCTGTCCACAGTTTCCTCCTGATTTTCTCGTGCTTTATGTACCTCCATTCAATCCCTGCTTATCTGATAGTAAAGATTAGTTCACTGGTCTGCCTTTTCCCTGTCTGACTTGGGGAGCTGGAAATACTGGATGACTTTTAGTGGAACCTAAACCTCAAATTACTCAAGCATTTATGGAAATGTTACCTTACATTTCCAGGACCATTTATTTTAAATAGGAGTCAGTTGCTGGACTCCTTCACTCACTCATGAAAACCTAGCTTCAGACTCCTCACAGCAGCTTTGGATGGGAGGAAATTAAAGGAGAATTACAAAAGAAGAATCTTTTCCAAACATAGCAGTGTTATTCAATAGCTTAGAAATTTACTTTTCCTGTTGGTGAGTGTGGTTTCTTTAACTAATCCAAGCATTACTGTGAATAAACCCAATGGTTGCTTTTGTCTGTGTTTTGAAGAAGAGGGGCTTGTTTAGGGCTTTAGTAGCAATAATTGACACAAAAAGCTCCAGTACAGAAGAACACATGAAAAGAACAGGATGAAGTTGCCTCCACAAATGTTTAGAATTGGGGATATTGTATAGATACCTCCTGCTTGCTGTTAGTAACCACGATGACAAGTTTATGATCCCAGGCTGTGCAGAGCAGAGATCCGAGGAACCCGCTGCTCATTAAATTCTCTGCTTCCGAGCCCCCCTACTCCCCAGACCAACTCACATCAAAAGAACTTGAAGCCAGTAGGCAGCAGATTTTTATACTGATAACAGGAAGTTTGTGGAAGACTGGAACAATGTGCCTCTCTGATTTGGGAAACAGTTATACCACACAATAAATCTTCTTATGGGTTTTGCATTATGCATAAATCCTTCTGTTTATATGCTAAAGCATATGGTTTATTAACAGCTAGCTCATTAACAGTAACATACAGAGCATACAGCTGCCATCATCACTTGGTGAAGGTTTTCCACGTATTTTCCATAGCTTTCACATTCAGGGAAAAGTAACACGAAGTGAAAAGTCTTCTTTCAAAAGCCTCATTAACATAATGTATCAGTGAAATGATTCCTTGTGAACTCAGTTTCTTTTGGAAACACCAATGTATTTTCTATGCAGAAGTCTCTCAGGAAATGTCACATTTTAAGACAGTTTTCTAGACCCTAAAGAGTTCAGACACAACCCTATTAATGCCTTTGCCTTGTAAAGTTCAAGGAATGCTACCATAGTGTGAAATGAAATTTGAAATACAGTCAGAATAATTGCCCATCTAATACTAAGAATTCAGCTAAAACATTTGTTATATAATTCAACCTTATATTTAGTTTCAAAGGAGTTTTATGTAGCTGTCTGGTTTATTTAAATAACTGATTAAGGCTGTCCTGTTTTAATTGGCAAAGTTAGGCAAATAGCAACAAATATTACAGTTCACAGTAGTCTTCCATAGGAACAATTTCACCATCACAGAACGGCTGAGGTTTAAAGGCACCTCTGGAAGTCACCTTGTCCAACCCCCCTGGCTCAAGCAGGGACAGCTAGACTGGTTTTCCAGGACCATGTCCAGAAAGCTTTTGAATTATTTCCAACAATGAGACTCCACAAGCTCCAGGGCAACCACTGCCAGTGTTCAGTCACCCTCACTTTTCTCCTCCCTCTACTCACTCTCAAAATTTCTACTCTATATGTCTGAGACCTCCCCTGCACTTGTTCTCTGCAACACTCTAGCTCCTCATTTACACGGGGGGATGAATGTTGAAGCACAAGGCTGAAATCAGGGATATTTCATTTAAGAAGGTGATGCACTTCTTTATTGAATGCATTTTTGGAGCATTTATTCAGCAGTCACCTGGGTATTCCTGTATCAATGGAAGATGGTGTAAATGGAGTCAGCTGTGCAGCAGCAAGGATTCAGGACACAGCTTGGGAATGTGAGCTATGCCAGCTGATGGCAAAGCTAAGACTTTCTATAGAATATTTCCTTTGGGTGCAATCAGCATATTTCATGCTACTTTGTTTGCATTACAGCTACTTTTAAGCAATCCACAGAATGGAGATTAAATATTTTGAATGTGCAAAAGGTCTGGTATGTGCTCAGGTCCCCCCTCCTGTGCAGTGTTTGTGAAGCTGTCCCTTGATAAATGACAAACTGAACAGACAAAGAAAAGGCAATAGCATGGAGCCTCTGCTGACAGTGTAAATAGAAATTTGAGTTTAGCGGACAGAGTTCACAGTTTGCAGTGAAAGGTCATAAAGATTTCAAGCGTTTTTGGTATTTTGTCTCTGCTGTCTGCTCAATATCAAGCAAATAAAAAAACCCTGATAGACAGCTTCCAATTCTGTACACTTGGCATCCCTGCTCAGCCTGAAGGAACACGGGAAGCTCTGTCTTTGGCATTCAACAATTATTTTAGGACACGCCATCCTAACAAAACTTTAACACTTACTCAGTCCCAACTTTTGATGTGATTTGGTAAGCTAAAAGGCTTACCCAGCTCAGCTAAGCCCACTGCCCTGCAGTTTTTCTCCTAAAAATTTAGCATGATGAGGAAGTTATATAATATGTTAACTCTCAACAGGATATGTTTGTTTTTTTTCCCAACCATTGTAGAGCCATACTAAAATACATCAAATACTTTAATGAGAAATCTCCTGCAATCTGCAGTTGAACCAAATGAGACTTGGAGGAGTCTGACTCTTTATTATTTTATTATATTTTTTGCCTGCAGTGAGTTCATTCCCTGTTCTGGATATTATTAACATCTCCTTTAGGAAAGGTTTAGCTCTGGCCTGTGAAATACTGACAATGACATTTTTATTTCCCAAACTTAATTAAATATATACCAAGTGGAAATTGTTTTCCTGGAGGTATGTAACCTCAGAAATCTAAAGAAGAGTTATATTACCTATGTACCTCAGAAGTGACTGCCACCACCGCTTTTTGTGAAACCACCACTTGCTGTATTCAGGACTGTGCTGTGAAAATGAAAAAAAAATCTCCAGTATTAGTCTTGTCTTTGGGTGCATCTCTCATGGACTCAGAATATTCAGAGACATCTTGGGAGTCTGATGGGGATTAAATAGTAAAAATAGGACAGTGAGTGAGACAGGTATTGGCTGAATTTTTTGCAAAGTGTATCCTTTTAATCTTCCAAGTAAGCTTTTTCTTTGTGTTCCTAACTCTACAACCTCTGGCATATCTCAGCACGATCATACCTGAGGAGATTGTTGTGCACACTGTGAGTGCCAAACACTAAACCCATGTTGTGTCTACAGGTGCTGAACATGCCTGGTGGGGTTTTCCCTGCTCTTCCCACAGGCATACCTGACAATGTCATGAGGGATCTGTTTCCAGTCTCAGGTGCTCACATACTTTGCACACCTTGTCCTTCAGGCTCAGGCAGAATTCCCATTCCAGTTGCTGTGCAGCTTATTCCTCCGTGTCCTTCTTGAGACACATATTTTTGTATCTTGAGATACAAATTTCTCAACTGTACTTAAAAGCTGATGTCCTTTATACCTGGCTTAGGAGTTTAGTTACCTGCACAGGTAACAGTGGTTGTGAAGAGCTGAAGATTTAAGGTCTCACCAGACAGTCTTCCTCTGGCTTCCCTCGCCTTTTAATTTCCTCTCCCTCCTCACTTTTAACCTAGATATGGATGATTTTTCTCAGAGATTCAGTAGTGCTGAATGGAGCAGAAAAGATGCCTGAATGTAGATGTTACCTCCTCCTACCATGGCCATGTTACTATTCCTACCATGGAATAAAAACACCATTTCACATTGTGATTAAACTAAGCCAGGAATGGATAAGACCCCTAAATGGGAGTTAGAATGCATAGGAACTGCAGACACACTCAAACTCTGTTCCCTTTTTCCCCTAAATATATAATGGTTAAGATCAAAGGGCTGATGCTTACCATTTTCTACTCACCCAGCAGAAAAATCCGTGGATTTTGCTGTGCTCAGAGCAAAGCACATTCCAACGTGATACACTTCCATGATAGCTAGAAAACAAAGCCTTTTGGAGAAAGGAGAGAGAGTCTAAAAAGTTAAACACAGTCTAAAAGACAGGAAGCCAGAAACTACTAAAAGGAAAGGTATATGCTTAGTTTGTAGAGTATTTGTCCTGGCCAACACAAGGAACTGAGCTTGTAATGAGCTCTCTGTAGGTAATCAAAGTACCTTTAAAGAAACACAGGCTCTCTTCATTCAAAGGCACGGGGGAAAACTGTGTCTTAAAATATGATTTTACCTTTACTAGAAAAAAAAATCTTTCATTTTTCACAACACTGAAGGCGGTGTAGCACAGCCGTGCACCAGCCAACACGGCACCTATATAAATGACAGTTATGTGAGCATGTTTTTAGTATTTTGCCTTTCTCCTTTTAAACGCAAGCGGAGTGCTGGGCCTGTGTCCGTGCTGAGCGGGTGGCTCACGCCACCTGCAGGGCAGCTCCAGTACCGAGACGTGTCTGCTCCCGAAGGCCCCCCGGGAAAACCCAAGGCAGTTTCCATCCTGATCAAAAACTGCTCCAACAGACATTGGAACTGGCTGTTGCACCTGCCAGTATTTAAATACATATACATCGACAAGAAACATTTGATCTTTAGATGCTACACCATCTGGCATTCAGTGTGCTTCATTTTATAAATATACTTTATAAATTTTTTAAAAAAACCAAACCAAACAGTTTTTATCGTGGTTACAAGTTTACAAAGACATCTAATTCTCTTTTGTTATTGCCACAAATTAGTTAGGGTGACTGTATCTGGGATTAGAAAAATTATACAAGATGGGTTTACAATGCCAAACCCCTTCTGTCTACTAAAGACTGCAGCAGGGAATCTAATAAAACCCCAAAGCTTACAAAGCTGCAATGCTCATAAGAGCTGACCATCCTTGAACTGCCCTGTGCAATGTTTGCATTAAGCCAAGATGAATCCCAGAGTGCAGCTTTGGTGCTGAAGAGGAAAATGTCTTGGATTATAGCTATAGAAATGGTGCTTAGGAATAACACTATTTCCTTTACAGAACTGTGCAAAGCCAGCCTTCCCACTGCTTTCAGAGGCTCATTTCCATCATCCATTTCAGATCTCTTTTTGCTCATTAGCACTACCTAGTCTGTAAGTCATTACAGGTCATCTCCAAAAGCAGGTCACAGCCTGAGCTGCTGAGCTTGAGGGTGGGACCACTGATGGTGGTAGGAGTCCTTCCCCCAGCCCCCTGGAGCAAAGGATTAATCCTCTGGGACAGCATCCCCGGGCTGGCTTGCTTTGCCACCCTGAGAGAAGGTGGAGGAACCAGAAACTGCATAGGTGAAGACACAAGGACTGCAGCATCCCTTCCCCACCCAGCCAGAGCCCTGGAAACAGCCTGTGGCAGGAGATCAGTGCATGCCCAAGACATGGCCTCCCCATGCATTTTACCCAAATCATGCCCTGCTTTGTCTTGTCTTCCTTCAGCAAACTGGGCTGTTTAAAGCATGAAAAGGACTTACATGATTAAAACAAAAAATTGTTCCAGACCATACTACACTGTTTTCTCTTTTTAATGTACTGCTCTGCAGAAGGTCAGTGTAATTTTTGGTCAGTGCTTCTTCACCCTCTTCACCTCCTATTCCCCAAGACTTCTGCAGTCTCAGTGTAGGCCATACTGGAAAGCTGGCAGTAAGGAGGGCTCCCCTCCTATTTGTCAGATGAACTAGCTGCAAACATGGTTCAGCCATGTATCCACACATGGACAATGCCATTGATGCAGCAGAGGATTCTTTTAAAT
Source organism: Argya squamiceps (assembly GCA_037834095.1). Lineage (NCBI taxonomy): Eukaryota > Metazoa > Chordata > Aves > Passeriformes > Leiothrichidae > Argya > Argya squamiceps. Next base: position 16,438,736 of record JBBMKD010000001.1, on the reverse strand, counting down.
TACACTACTCAGAGATGAGCATCAGGGCCTAAACTTTACTCCTCTCTCACAAAGTGTAGGTTGTTGTAAAGTTTCCTTCCAGTAAGACCTGTCATCTTCCTGACAAATGTCAGGAAACATTTTCAGGGAACAACTCTTACATCTCACAGCCCTGAAGAGAACCTGAAGAAATGTATCTGCTCATCGAGACTGACTTGTGGTCTCTGTGTGGCTTTATTTGAAGTCAGAGGTTCAGAGACACCTGTAAACAGTCAACTGCAGGGACTGGAAACTGGGGGAAACAATGCAGTGCATAAAAGAGCTTACTGCCACTCACTGCCACAGTTACAGTAAATTCATTTGGAAAAAGTGTATGCCAGTATTTCCTAAGTATTCTTGGGGCAGCATGTTCTCATAGGAGATGGGAACAGTCTTTCACAATTATAATTTTCTAACCCACTCCCCTCCAGCACTGTAGGAAGAAAGAATATCTTATGAGAATAGTAAACATTCAGCATGTGCCTGTTTCACCATTCTGAATCAGAGCACCAGCCCCACATTCAGAGAGAAAAACTGTGGGAGGATGTGTTTTATCTGCAGTAAAAAGCATTGGCTTTTCTGCACACTTACACTTCAGTTCATTTACAATGTGCATCCTTTGGCAGCACACAGCTGAACAAGGTCATAGAAATGCATTTTAAAATGTGGTAACATTTAAACATGGTTTTTCTTGAGAAATATCTATGTTAAAATTACAATTGCACCATTGCATTTCTTTGCAAGACAATTCAATTTAGGATTATTACTTTTAGTCAGTGGGGCATCATCACCAAGAGTGAAGAAGGCTGAACTGTAAGTTTAAAGCATCTTAGTAATGAGTTTAATATATTTGGAAGCCCTGGATCCTCCCATGCTTTTTTTACACTAATTTTCTGTGCTTGGACAAAGATCAAAAGTAGTTCTGTAGCCAGCACACAAATATGCATGATCACTTTGGTTCAATTATAAAACAGGCTAACATCTAACTTGTCCATGTCATGTTGTTTGGCAAAATAATGGTGTAATTAAATGGGTTTAAGTACCAAAAACATATGTATCCATTTACATTTAAACTTTTTTTCCCTCCCCATTTACAAAATAAGGCTTTTGTTAGAGAATAAAATTCAATGAGCTTCACATGTAACCGGTGGAATTCTGCAATTCAATTATTTCTTCATCACAATGGGAAGAGAAACTTCAGCACACAAATAATGTAGCAGATGTACAGACCTGATTGCAGCACTGACACTTGACCTTGCAGAGCTCCCAGGCAGGCCAAGGAGAAGTAGCCTTTTCCACAGGTGTGAAGTGGGTTTGCTGGTGGCATCACCAAACTGATGGTGAAGTGGGTTTGCTGATGGTGGAGGATTTGAGTAGAACATTCACAGCCCTAATTCCAGCTAAATGAAGAAGTCGTTGAAGTATGATATGTTGATTTCAAGAGTGTTTAAAGAAAACTTCTGCAGGAAATGGGATCCACATGCATGTTTTCTTGGGAGTTCCTTGTAAAACAACAGTCAAGTCTGAACATAAGTATGTATTTTTAATGTGATAGGCTTACATTACAGGTTCTTTCCTCATTCTCCTACTGCCTGTAGGTCTGTACATCAACAGAGACATCCAAAGTCTGCTTTCATTTAATTAAATGGGATCTTTGTCGCCAGTTGAAAAAAAAAATCAGATATATGAAATAATGTCTGTTCTCATGACATTTCCAGCCCATTTTCCAGGAAGACTTTGGGATAGTTTTGAATAGATGAAAAGAATGATAAGAAAAACATTTCCTTAAAAGAAAATAATTAAAGGAAAGCAACACTCCCACTTTTCTTCCAACTCTTCCATCTTTGGAAAATTTCCTTTTAGCTCAGAGGGGCTAGGCTAGTGAAGCTGTTCATCTGGGACATCCCTTAAATGTCACAACTAGCAAGATAAGTTGCAGTAAAATGGACTCAGTACCAATCATTGTTGTCCACTTCAAACCAGATACATTTAACCATTCTGATAATTTCTACAGCAGAATACCAATATCAATAAATTAAGCACATGCAAAAGTTAGGACTCAGTGATATTGGTTTTTCTGCTTATAAATGGGAATTACATCCACTGCAGTCAAAATGCTTCTATAACTGAGAACAGAATCTGGGCCAGTAGTGGATACCTGTTTACTTAGCTGCACAATAGCTAGCCAGGGTTTGGGTATTTTTAAGTTAATACAAACCAGAGTGGTTTTAATTTTACTGCCTGAAAATGGTAATTTCATAGATCTAAACTGACATTTGTTCCTTGCTAAAATATTTTGCACTGGCACTTACTGTTGGAAAGACCAAGTTTTTTTCTACTGCCAAGAACTGAGTAAAAGTCAGCCAAATTATTCAGTTCTTAATTGAGCAAAATTCTCATTGTAGTTTTGCTTGATTAAGAAAAACAGGCTACAGTCTACTGCATGGACAACTGTCTGGATATGCGTAAGTTGATACTAATTTAAAAATATTTAACAACTAGCAAATTTTATACAGGTTACACTTCTCATTGAAATTAATGGGGTTATCTACATATGTCAAACTGCCTGTCTGCACAAGTGACCAGTTCTCCAACTCCTGAATTTCACAGGATTCTAATGTTGCTAATTGTTACATGGAAGTAATTAATTGAATTACTTGAGAAAAATCTATTCCAGATCATGTAGTGGCCCGAATTACTGAACTCTTGGAAATACACTTTTTACTTTACAAAATAGATATTCACCAGTGTAATCAATGCACAGGATCTGGTGGGACACAACTTTCTCAAAGTTACAGTCTCCACTGCATGTAGTTTTCCATCATGCCTGTTCAAATTTCTGCATTTTATCTGTGTCACAGATCATCCGAAGGAGAATTACCAGACCTTCATAGTCAGGAGATTTCATAAAGTATTAAACTGCAGCAATCATTTTTTGCCTGAGGCAGGCAAGGGAAAACTAGCCAGGAAATTCTTCAACAATATTGCGTTAATAATTTTGCATTTCCAAATGAAAAATAAGTAGGTTTGTCTTCTCTTCCATAACAGTTATCACTGGGCTATGAATGCCACAGCAGGGTTGTATGGTCACAAAACACTGATGACTGCAAGTGCAGGAAAACACAAATCTTTCCCCTTCCTCTGCATAACTTGTCATGGCTTAATCCTCTAAACACAAGTTGATTTCAGGTGTCACATTTAATCAAGATGAGGACTTCATTCCAAGCCAAAGACATAATAGCATGTAATCTTTATTACAGTACCCAAAAAAAGTAAACCATTTTCAATAGACCACTGTTAAGAGACTGATTTGGCAAATAAATATTAAGCACAAGAAAGGATAAAACAAGATATAGCCATTAGTCATAGAGAGAGGACAGAGAAGTAAGAAGGACTCCAGGAAGAGGAGAAGCAGGAGTAGAATTTAACAGCAGTTCTCAAACGTGATTTATGAGATTTGGACACATATTAGGAGATAATCCAGTCTAGAACTTGAATAGGCAAAAATCCCAAAAGTGACAAAAAATTAAATATACCAATTAAGGGTGGGTTTTTTTCAATTTCTTAGTGATTTTGATTACTGGTACTACCTTTTAGTTGAAAAGAAGAGAATGATAATTTATTTCTGTAGATACTATTCAAAATGAATCCATTTAAAGGCAATGACGTTGTCATGTGGCAGCAGTTGGTACATTCTGCCCTCTATCTCTTAATAGAAGAGATGAAAACTTCTTGGAAGTTTGCCTTACTTCCCTTCTCTGCATGTTACTTTGGAAAAGCTGTATTGAGAACAGTATCTAATGAAAGAGCAAACATGGATGCCATATACTCTCAGAGATTATAAAAACTTCTAGATTTTTGTCCAGTACAACCACTGCTAATTGATTATTAAAGCTTAAATCAATGATGGTGGAAGAAATGGGGTTACCTCTCAGTTCCAAGCAGAGAGCTGTTAAATCTCTGATACCTTGGTTAATTTCTTCACACATTCCCATCCATTCCAGACCCATCTCTCCTCCAGGTGTTTCTTCCTTTGCCTGCCATGAAGCTGCTGTGCTCTGGGGTCCCCTCAGTGTGAAACAGTTATATCACCACAAGCTACTCATACAGATGCAGAAACACCAGCAAAGCTGACTTAGGGTTTTGATTTCTTGGGCTGTCCCAGCACTCTCCCAGCACCTTGCTCAGCAGGGGCTGCTGGTTTGGCTGCTGCTCAGCTACAAGTACCTTGTAATTTAGTGTTGTTTTAGCAGCAAAGTGCTCCTGCTCTAAACAGCCCAAATTGCACCAGGTATCCAGTGCTGGCACTGGTCCAAGTGTCTCCCAAAGCTGCAAACACACCTTAGAAAACACGAGCCCCTGGGTGACTTTACTAATACAAATTGTGAGTACAGTCCTCTAAGGAGCTCATTCCTGCAGGATCTAATCAGCCTTACTACTTAATTTACTGAGAAATCTGCAACAATTTTCACGCAATACTGCTCAAACCTAAGAAAAAACCCTCTCACTCTGATCCTGTGGGCTATAATTATATACTCTAGAATATCTCTTTCATTAGGATAGTTAAACCTCCCACAAAGCATTTCTGTCAATAACACATTTTCTGCTAACATTTGAAAATCTGAGCATGTTTTTTGACCAAAGGCAAAATTAACTTGGAATTAATGTAGATGCCCCATCTCAGAGTCACGCAACACGCTTGAAAATAATTTTAAGCATTGCTGATAGCCATCCTGCTGTATGAAACATAACTCCATTTGGCTTGCTAGAGAAATATCAGCCTAGTGGATTTATTTTTGAATTTGGTTGAGCCAAGGCCTGTGGGTAGCCATAAACCTTTGGTTCTGATGTTCAACAATGAGAATCTGGTGGACAAAGTTTGCAGGGAAGGATATGACATAATTTAAGTGCATTGCTTTTTCTAGTGCCAGATTTTGTGGAATTAGTCATTGTTGATCTAACTACATCATCCTGGGAATATCTAGCACATGCCTTAAATATGTCTTTGCACAGATACAAGAAAAATTTTTACGAATGCTTATCTGCTTTTAAAAAGTCTAGATTTTGAAACAAAAAAGGAGGATGGGGCAGGGAACGAAGGCCTTAGCTGATTGACAGTACAGGATATAGAACCTTTCAGATCCTAATCCATGAGGGGATGTTTGCATCTGGCTCCATAATGGAGTCCACATGGCTGAATTAGATGCTGGTACTCCGTGCATGTGTGTAAGTGGAGTTAAGTGCCTTGGAGGGGGATTCACAAAAGCCTCTGTTTGGGGAGTTGCCTAAGCCAGCCAAATAGGGAAGGCTGAAGATTGCAGTTCATCCTAAATCCCAGCTCTCTCCTGGGTTTAAGTGCCTTCTGGTGCATGAAGTACACAGGCACAAGTCCCTCCACTTTCGGCTCATAGCTCACAGCTCACAATCCTCTTTGGAAAGCAGGTGCCAAATTTTTCTTTCAAACTCCAAGCAACCATCAGTAGCTCAAGCACAGTCTTACTTGGGCTGAGGAACACGAGTCTAAATCTTCCTTTAGCAAAAGGTGCTTCTGAGGTTCACATTCCCTCCCTCCCGGTCATGCCTGAGCCAGCAGGTAACAGGTATCAGCTCCCAAGAGGTGGGTAAGAGCTGGCACAGGTCACAGCAGACCCAAGAAGCCATAGGGAGAAGAGAAAGCCATGAGAGACTTTGTCTGAAAACCTGGGAAGTGTCCACAGGTAAAGGGCGCCTCAAGTCCACACCCAGCACTAAGAAAGGCTTGTGCACTGGGACCAAGGTACCTTTGAGGAGGATTTCAGTGGTCTAACAGCTCAGGCATCAGCTTATCAGGCCCTGATCAGGGGCTTGGATTTCAGTTGTCAATTGAAGTGCTTTAATTTCCCCTGCCAATCCTATATTCTCCTGTGCTTCCAGCCCCAGCTCTACCTCGTAGAGCTGCAGGAAGCTGAAGAGAGGCTGGTGTTCACCTTTGATCCAGTTGAGCATCTGGGTGGCTGCACATTTGTCAGCCTATCCCTTCATCCTGGCTGCAGCATGGATGAAATGCAAGTGCCGGCTCCCACTGCAGATATTTTATAACTATTAGTCCCCAGAGCTGAACACTGACCAGCTTTCCAGCCTGTGCATTTGCTAATCTCAGTCATCACGGGTCCAAATGGCTGCACTGAACATTTCAGATTGTTTTCCTTGAGTAGAGTTGAGAGATTTAAGTGAGTGAGTGATAGTATTTGCTCCTCAGGACTTGGCTTTGCTTTTTCCTTTGGCCTCGGTTGGGTTGTTCCAAGGTGACAGATGTGCGATTTCAAGTCCTTTAATCCATAGCACATTGGATTGCATATAGGAAATTAATTCCCCCTCATGACATTTTTGGAGTTCAAATGATATTTTCATGGATCCAGGATAAGTGTGTGTGAGTGGGATGGGGATGGCCTTTTGTGTGTGTGTGCACACTTCAGAGTTGTTCTTTTTCTTTGCTGTGCTTTTGAGAGGCGTGGCAAACTCTTGCTGGAAGTATTCACTGAATCAAACATTTCACAACTCAGGTTGAAAGTTTTTTAGGTTGTGTCCTGCTACCCTTATTTCTGCCCTTGCAGAGTGAGAAGTGGGTGGTACCTGTGTAGACCTGTAAAGGTAACACTTGTTAACAAATAACAAATAACAATGACTTCAAGCTTTGTCTCTCTGCCCTTCCATTGATGTGTGCTTTTGTGCTGAAGCAGACTTGAGTAAGATGCATTTCTTACCTGCTACACAAGAGGAAAAGACAGAAGGTCTTTAGGAACAGATCTGTCCCTGCATGGCACAGGGACAGTGTGTGCAGTTCAGCCATGGTGGTAGCGTGGAGGAGTTTTTGGTGATTTTCAGTGATGATTTTTACACTAGTGCCAGATGATGAAGAGACCTACACTGGTAGACCCACTGCCTACCATCTAACAACTTCCACCTTCATGTCTGCCCACAGGTGTGACCCAGAGCACAAAGGGTCTTTCATGAAAATTACAAGCCCAGTTTTGAAACCATTTTAACCAAGTGAGTGTTTAGTTGTAGTTACTGTCATCTTAGTCTTTATCAAGGAAAGTAGCATAAAAAGTAAAATAATTTATCCATTTAGGAAATATGTTTGTGAGCAAAGATAGGCTCAAACTTTTTGAATGGAGTGTCAGGTGATGATTACCACATCCTAACAAATGTGATGATATCTGCAATATTTGATAATAAAATGGGAAAATAATTACTGCTAAATTATTTTAAAGCATGCTCCTGATTTCTCTCTGGGTGGAGTAGTCTAGTATGTTTAACCTTCTAAGGCAAGATTATTTCTTCCACTGTTTGAGCAAAGGTAGGAAAAGTATGCAAAGGGCAGGAATTTTTTTAATGGCAAATAACCTTCCAAAAAAAATTGTCTGAGAGGAAGTTTTTTCAAGAAAAATATTTTACAGACATTTGTTACTGTTTTCATATCTCCCTTGGACTGGGACTTTGGGTTCTGGGAAGTGGCAGAGTTAGAGCACAGCAAATAAAAATAAGGGAGAGAGAAGCTGCCCTTTTTCTCGACAGACCCATCAAAGCACAGTGAACGGAAATATTGTAAAATGGTAACAATTTGTCTCCAAAATAAAGCCTCCAAAGCCTCTTGCTTTTATTTAAAAAAAAAGAAGCCAATGAAACAGCATGAGGGCAAGAGCCAAGAAAACACATTTTGTACGCCATCAAAGTGAGAAAAGGAACAGAAATGCTGTGCTGTGCCAGTTTCAGACAGAGGCAATCAAGCAAATTTTCTGGCAAGAAGGCAATGCATAAGGCCACAGGATTGCAACAGGAGTCACAGAGAACAATAAATTATTTCAAATTAAGATCAGACCAAGTACTTCAAGAGTCCCGCACAGATTTCTTGCTTTGTAGTGCAAGAACTCGCTGGACTGTTAAAGTAACCACTGCCTGGATTGCAAAGGCTGGAGGAGTATGATCACTACAGAGGGGCACAGGAAATAAAATTTCTTTATAACCGAAAGATTGCAACCAAATACTTGTGCACCCAGAATTGGGCTCTCTTTCTTAATGAGATTTCATGATCTTGATTCCTTGATAGGGGTTAATAGCTCCCTGTAGTGGTTCACTGTAAAGCATTTAAATTTAATCAGCATGTATACAGTGCTAAAAAGAGCTGGAAAGTTCTACACCTCAGAGAAGGTCCAGCTTCATCCTGATAATAAAAAGGCTAAACCTTACCCCTTTCCAAAGAGCCATCCCTCCTGCCTGCCTCAGGCACCCTAGAGCTGCCAGGGGCCCTCACCTCCCAGAATGTCCCACAGCAGAGCACTGGCCAGACAGGCATTAGCAGAGACACACACCTGCCTTTTCCAAAGCTGTGGCTGTGTTCTGTCCACCCACGACACAGTGCAGCCTTCTCAGCCCCAACATGAAGACATGGTGACAGTGGCCATGGCGTGGCAGGATGTCACACCTTGTGAGTGGCTCACAGGCCATGCAGGGCAGGCCAGACCTCAAGTGGCACCAGCAACTGAAACAGGACTTGCTACAGTCTTGGGATCAAGAGAAGCCCAAGAGCAGCTTCTGGCCACTGTTCCCTTGTGTCCTTAGGTCTGGCAGCAAGTGTACCTCAGGCTGAGAAGTCCAGCCTACATGAATATTACAACTGCAGACAGCTGTACTGCTTTACATAACACTTAAACTAAGAAGAAGACAGATTATCTTCCCTGCAACACCTGCAACAATCAGTCCCTGTCATTATCAAGAACACTTCTATAATCAGGATTTTTTTTTTTCACTGCCATCTTTTGGGAAGTGTTTAAGAAAAAGACACACTCCAGCACCTCTTTGTGTCTTGCACATGTCAATGAAGGGAATTTCTGCATGCACATCCAAGTTTTTCTAAAGGTATTGAGATCTACTAATTCATAGAATGCTCCTTCTCTAAGCAATCCTCCCAGACACAAAACATAAAATCCTAAACCATGACATATTAGAATAAAATATAGATAGACAGATTTAAGACTCAGCGCACCTTCACAAATCTGGCAAGATCTTATTCTGCTTTTACTACAGTAATTCAATTAATCAAGTGAGGAATGAAGAGTTCTCTAACCACTAAAACAAGCAGATATCCTTCAGAATAGCATTCTGGCACTCAGGCATATTTGGCCAAAGATTCAGGATATACTTGAGTTTGTTAATTGTTGGAGAAAGAGATAGTCTTCTTCCCTCACTTCTGTCTACTCCCATACGTCTGATGAGATGGAGCATTCCATTGACTAACAAGTTTAACAGTGAACTTTAGTGCAGATTATTCACTTGTCATTTAGAGCCAATTGCTAACCTGTGGCTTGTTCACAAAGCTGTAGCTGGCTGACCCAAGAGGTAGTGAAATGGAAACTTTTTACACTTCTACCAGGGAATATAATTCATAGCAGCACTGCTAGAGGCACTTTGGATTAAAACAGTAAAATGCTGTGATATACTTTGCAAACTGTAGTACCGTGATAACACATAAACAATTGTATCATGAAAATCTGGGAGACTTCTACTGGAGAGAGCCAGTACAACCTATCTCAGGGCAGAGCAAGGCCAGGAATGATGAGTGACAGCTGAGAAGGGAGGTTTCCAAAGCAAGCCTGCAGTTCCCTATTCACGCTGCTATGGAACCACCAATCACCATGGTTCATTATCTCAAGGTTCAGCCTGCTGATCACACACTTCAGTCTGAAGTGCCTCGCCAGTTGTTTGTCTTTGCATTATTTTGGGTTTAGTAGATGGGCAGTAGATGTGACATGTTCCCACCAAAACAAATCCCAAATCAACAACACCCCTAGGAAACGGCTAGTTGACTCTACCAGCCCTTCCATGAAAACCAGCCTCCTTTCCAGCGTGTTGTACACGGCAAACCCCTTCCATCTGATAAGGCGAATTCCTTGGACGGTGTCAGTGGCTGTGGCCTGCGGGAGCTCCTTGTGCAGCGCTCGGTAGCACGGCCCTGCAGAGAAGGAGCCCTCAGTGCAGTTCCCACGTTGAACAAACAGCTGTGCTGGGACACATCGGCGGCCAGGCCGAGGCTCCGTGCCAGCAGCGCGATTCCATGCTGATAAGCGGGGAGGCAGCTCTGCACTTTGATCACTTTGTGTGTTCCACGTTATTGGGTCCGGCTCTGGGCGTCCCACACCACCAGTCGCTGAACGGGGATCTAGTGGCAGTCATGTAAGTGTCACCACCAAATCTGCCTGCCACCAGGACTGCAGGCAAATTGCCCAAAAGACAGCATTACGCAGAGGATTCGGGCACATGCCGTATGGCAGAGAACACGAAAATGTATTCAAAGGCAGGTATTTGCTAAATCCTACCTATAATTAATTCTAATCCCATAATTAAAGTCGCATGCTTTACTGCAAACATTCCCCCACGCTGGACCTTCCTCCCCGGCCCGAGGTCAGGCACCGATTCGTGCAAATGAGTTCATGCCACCAGGCAGGAGAGCTGCGTCCCCGGGGACTGTGGTCACCCGGCCCCGGTGCCCAACTCACTGATCCTTGTCACGGCTCCCTGCCATCTGACTCCAAGTAGCTTTCAGGCATTTTCCAGCAAACAGCATCTGGGCCAGATCCTCAAAAATATGCAAGAGACAAACCCGCCTGGAAATCAATTACCGGTGCCAGGCATCTTAATATCATCATAAATTGTGAGCTTTGTGCTGAGCCAGCAGAGCCCTGTGCATGGGAGTTGGAGTTGTGGTGATGCCAATCTCATCATGCCCAGATTTGCAGAGAGATGAAGAGATGCCTACCTGAGCCCACATGAGTAGGCTCACAGCACACTGGGCATGAGGAGAAGACTAGAGGCAACAAAATTATGTCTGTGTGGGCTAAAATTTCTTTCTTGTTATAGCTGCTTCCACTGCCAGGGTGTGTTTTCACACATAGACGCACATAAATACCTGCACACAAGCAACAGATACAGGCCCACATGCAGATATACCCTGTTTGGAACCAAGAAACTGGGGAAGCCCAAGGGTGCCATTTTCATACAGAAGACTGGGTGATCATCCAGAGTGTGCAAACACATGAATATGTTTGCAGACAAATTGGAGCAGAGGCAAGTGCTTTGTTTCTGGAAATGCATTTTCAAATGGATAAACAGAGATCTCCCCAGGCATTGCAAGAAAAGATCATATAATTACCACTGAAGCCAAAGATAGCTTATGGATGACCATTGGTTTTTAAGATTAAGCCATTTATTTAGATGTTATCACACTTCTCTAAGAAAGAAGCTCTAGGCACCATTTTGAATTTTAAAAACCCTAGAAACAAGCATCTGCCACGTGTTGAATATTCCCCATTAGCAGCAGGTTTATGCAGCATGTGTTTTAAAATGTTTATTATGACAATACTTGTTATGACTGCCTTAGATTTAGTAAATACCACATGATAATCAGACACAGTTGTTAGACCTTGAGCAAAATATGATTTAATTTATTTTTAACATACTGAACAATAGCTATTTCTTGGTAATCTAAACTGAACACAGACACTTGAGACTACTTTGTTTCCTTGGAGGGGACAGTGAAAAGGAGGGAGGGGAAAAATAATAAACCTGATCTCTGTGGGAGAGTTTCACAAGAAGCAAAAAGGCTTTATTTACCATAAATCCTACTTTTCCCCCTACTGAATGCACAGGCCCTTATAGACACTTTAGCAAGGTAAATTCTTCACCTACTCAAGAAACAGGTATTGCTTTCAGTGAAGCTTTAGGCACTGTTACAAGCAAAATGGTGCAGGACCCCAGACATGCTGGGGCATAGATCAACCATCTCGTGCCCCAGATGGCTGGGTTCTCACACAGGGGCTGTGCTCTCCGTTACTGACCTCCTGCTCTTCACTGCTGAAAGTAAGATTAAATCAGTGCAGCTAATGTCAATTTGGGTTACAAAACAGGTTAGCTTTCAGAGGAAATCCATCTCAAGGTATATGTGGTTGCCTTCACTCCCTGCTTTTATGTGGAATGTGACTGAATTTGCAAAAAGAAACCCCCTACACTGGTGTTTAATTAGTTTGCTGGCAAATTTGAAAACATCTGTCCAAATGACATAAGGACTCATTTGGCACAGAAAGAAGTGTGGCAATGTGTGCATTAAATGGCTCTTGAGCACGTACAAGATAATTTGGCATGCAGAAAGTTTTGTTTTTTCCTGTCCAAAACAAAAGTCTCCACCAAAATTCAGTCTCTGTACAGTACAAGGTATCCTCAGGTCTCTTCAGAAAGTACTCACTGACTGACAGGTTAGTCCTCAAAGGAGTTAATGATCCAGAGATGAATTTTAGCTGTGATGAGGTTTTGAAATAGTGTCTTTGAAAACTGTGGACAACAGTGTGCTGGGAAATTCACTGCTCAAGTCACCTATACTTTGCAGCACCAGTGCTGAGAACAACAATCAACATTTGCTTGATTCTCACATCTGAAAACATCCCACCCTTGAAGTCACCACAGCTATTCACTGGACAGAACAGCTTAGTTCACTACAGGAGCTAAAGCCTTGATAACTCTGAGAATTTTTCCAAAAAATATAGCTAGCTAACAGAATTAGTTTATAAATGCCAACACCCCTATCCCCAGTTTATAAGTCTAGTGCTTAATCCAATGCTTTTCATGTGGTGGAAAAACACCACCTTAAGAAAAACATGTATGTGGTGGGGGTGTGCCCACGTTTGCAAGCACAACCCAGTGATTTAAGGGGTATTGTAGAAAGCAGAGATAGGCTAGGTACTTGTTCCCAAGGGAGCACTAAAATTGAAAACAGAAAAAAAAGTGCTATCCCTTCATGAGGACCTCAGTTCTTTCTTACAAGCCCTTCTGTGACATCCCTTGAGCTGCCATGAACCTCTGTGTACCAACTGGGGCCAGCCAGTAGAAACCCCCCAAAGAGACCCCCATGATTTGCCCGGGGAGGTGGTGGAGTCACTATCCCTGGATGTGTTTAAAAAGAGACTGGATGTGGCACTTGGTGCCATGATCTAGTTGAGGGTTAGGGCTGGGTTGGACTCGATGATCTTGAAGGTCTCTTCCAACCTACACATTCTGTGATTCTGTGAACCCCCCAGAGAGCAGCTGTGCACCTCAGCCACCAGCCTTCTGCAATGCAGTGGGGCTGCTCCACGCTGTGACTGCCATTGCCATTGCATTGTACTGCTCTTGCAGGTGTCTGTATGACAGACACTTTAGTGAGGTATATAATGTTCCTGTGGGATTGGACCTCCTGTCCCCAACAGCAGAGCCATCCCTGGATACACTGTTGTAGATACTTGGTAATAGGATCTGTTATCAAGGTCACCCCAGAAGTCACCCTAACCATGTCTGATTTCAAGACAAAAACACCCTGGAGAATTTAGCTTTTTATCATCTTTTTTTTTTAGTAGCACTCTGCTGGGAACAAAACCTCTAGAGTCACAAGGATTTTTATTTTGCAGCAGTCATTTTCCATGTGGAAACCAGAGCACTAGCAAGACCATCCCCCCAGTGCAGTGGGGAACCTGTCCCTGCAGCTTCAGGCAGCCCCTGTGGAAGGGACCTCAGGGAAAAGACTTCAGGTCACTGAGATATGCCCATGCCTTATGGCTGTTTGGGAAATAGAGCAATTCAAAAGCAAGGGCTGGTAAATAAAGCCCATGGGAGTAGTCTCTGGGTGAGGATCTTAGAAGTTCTGAGACAACCCAACGTTGGTTGCAGAGTGATGACTTTCCTGTAAGAACCAATAAATCAAAGTTTAGTTTCCACTTTTTGCAAGACCACCTTTGATTTCAAGTCCCAAGTGGATGGGCATCACTCTTTCCATACATTCTTTACATAATTAGGCTAAACCAGCCATTATTTCTTCACACTAATTTAGGAATTATGACTGCTGGTACATTTTGTTTTGTCTCCTGTTTTTGCTGACAAACTCAAAAAGCCGGAGGAAGGTTCTTTCTAGTTTTCTCAGGAGAACAGCTCTACCAAAGAGATTATTGAGAAATGTTCTCACTCAAGCTTTGCCTGTAAAAATGTATTTTTTCAGGGACTCTCTCTCATCCACAGAGCCAACCAGATGCCTTTTTCACACACAAGCAACTGAACACTGTGGTTTAGGATAGTGTTCCTTCACCCTCGAGTGTCTTGTCCCACCCTAGATAAAACAAAATGTTTGTTGTGGCTTTATCTGAATGACTGCTGCAAAATGACATGTCACATGGTGAGAAGGCTCAGTGGCTCCTCTCCTCCTCCATCTTCCTTCCAACATCCAAAGTTACAGTAAAACTTTGCTTTCTCCAAGCCCTTGGCTCCTCTAAAGGTGCACACATGCATTTATTTACCTACCACAAATACACAGATAGATTCCTTTTGCTTTCTGACAAAAACCCTGGAAAATCCCAATCCAAAGCCAAATTATTGCTCCACCAGCAGCCACCGTGGAAAGCATGTCAGAGCGCATTACATGAATGGGTTTGGAGGTGATCCCTAAATTGCTGGGATTTGGGTGAAGGGGGTGGGAGGTCTTACACTTTGGCTGCATCTTCAACACAGGTTTTTCTCCTCCTCACTTTATTTTCCTTGAATTCTGTCACCGCTGGGAAAACATCTCCTTTTGCTGTTCAGAAGTTCTGGAGGACCAGTCCAACATTGAGGATCTATAGGTTTCTTTTGAAAACCAAGTGCAAGATTTTCAGTAGCTTTTATGTATCTAAAGATGCTGGGGGTTTCCTAGTGAGGTGTTCAAACTAGAGCTGTGCACCCAGGCATTCAGAAACAAACTGCAGGGCAGAAAAAACACACCTTTGACTTCTCTCAGTACATAAATAACTTTTTAGAGAAGCTGAGTAGGATGAGAGGCAATGTGCAGGAACTCTGAAGGACTATCCCCAGCATCCCTCATGCTCCTGGGGAGGCTTTCCCTGTCGTGATAGTATCTGACAGCAATAATCCAGCAGCAGCACACATGACTCTACCACATTTCTCATCAAGACTAATTTTGTCTGATCCCTCCTTCCTGTGGGAGCAGGGGGAGACAGGCTGGGCAGACAGTACCAAACACAGGCCGCGTCTCCAGTACCTGCGGCACATCCCAAGCCCCAGACAGATCACGAGGCCACGGGGGAGGCTCTGACCTCCTCCCACAAAGATGTCAGCCAAGTCCCATCTAGCCCAAGGTTGTTCAGTAAATAAACCCCCACCTTCCACCTCAGCTAGTCACAGGCAGCAGCTCCGGCCAAAATCAATAGATGAGAAGCAATCTGTCATTTCCAGGCCACACTGGTTGGGTTATGGATGAGTCAAGAAACACTACAGGAAACACAGATGTGGTGAGATCACCTCCTTCTCTGGAGCCTTCCTATCTCCACAAGTCTTGCCTGATCTCCCTCAGAATTTCCATGTGTGCACACAAAGCCACCTGGTGTACTGGTGTACCTCGTGGCCGTGCCTGTTGCAGTGCAGGTGTGCTGTGTGAGGCTTGGCAGGGCCAGCCCAGCCTGGCACAAGCAGCAGGAGGCCGAGTTCACCCTGAGCTGCAGGCAGGCTGGTGTCTCCCTGTAGGAAAGTTTTTTCAATTATTTCAAATACCTCCCACTCGCACACAAAGCCCATGTTTTGTAATAAAAACAAGGAGAAAATCTCATCCGAAGGAATTTTACCTATTTCCCCCTCTGCTTATTCCACTGAAGTTATCTTTTTTAAAAAAAACAACCCTCCCAAAACTGGCCACCAGAACAACAAAGTAGCCAAGACATTAATTTAATAACCTCATTCTTCAAAATCCACCTTGCCCTTCATACTAGTTGGTTTCAAAAAGAGTCCTATATCATCCAGTATCTTATAATATTTTTAAAGGTTTCTCCCTTTGTACAGATAATGTTTTTCCTTTGAGAGAGATGCAGAGAATACTGCAAATTTTCCAGTAACTGGGATTTTCCCTGCAAACTAGGGCAGGCATTATTACCCTATTCAGCTACAGAGAGGCAAAGATGTTCCAGGTTACTCCTGTACAGAAAAAAGCAGGAAGGCCAAGAAAGACAAGAAGGGGGACATATCCCTGCCTCCCCCATTCCCCTGTCCCCCCCCCAAAAAAAAGGTTGCTTAGGGTCCATGTGTGCAGATGAAGCTGCAGTGGGTTAGTTCAGTCACCACACCCCAGCCAAGCCACACAAACTGATCATGCACAGGCTGTCCTCCCACTGCAAAGCTCACCATTGAGCTTTAAGCAGAAATACCACGTCCCAAGGCCCTAATCCTCTAGCTCACAGCAGCACAGCCAGCTGTGGGCTAAAAGCCACATTAAACTCACTGGAGGAGAAGCATTTGCTGAAATGCTTTGCTGAACAAGGATGAGCGACTGTGCTTGGGCTTCAGCTACACTTACAAACTCCTGTACATCTTGGCCCTGGTTTTCTTTGCCACATGGCAGCTGGTTCAGTCCAGGAATTCCTGGGAGGGAAAGTGACTGTAGAAACACAGCTGTGCAACATATGCTCCATCTAGTGTTTATTCATAGTATTTCATTCTCTTAAAAGGTTTGGTTTGCTGTTAATACACATTTCCATCTCTTCTGCAGTTCATATGTCTATAGATGATCATTGTTGAAAATAACCTTCTGCTTGTTGTTTCAACTACACCATTTTGATCTAGCATCCACTTACACCTTCAGTAGTGATCATACACTGATTGCCATTTAGAGATTAAATCTCACAGAGCAAAATGAAGGGAAAATGTTTTAAAAGAGCAGCAAGCATTTCCCCAGGTGCTTTGCTAATGCGAAGTGAATGGAAAACTTCAAGCAGGAGCAAAAACAAGACCTGGAGGACACACAGGGGAAAGTATCTCCCCATAAAAGATACTTCCCAGACATGGGGGCACAGTGCCGAACCTCTTTGCCACAGACTGAGGTACTTTTGTCCTCTATGTCGAGCCAGGCTGCTGGGAAGGACAGGAAAATAAGCAGGTGGCACAAAGCCCTTGCTGCCTCTTCATCAGGCCACCCTCTCATCAGAGTGAAAGAAAGAAAGCCCAATCCCATTCTCTTGTGTTAGCAGGACTGGGGAGGTGCTGGGATGGGCTGCCTTGCAATGCTCCAGGGTCTGCAGTGGGGGAGACCTTTAGAAAATGGCTGAACATTCCCAGAGAAAGGCTTGGGTTGGCTAATCCTACCTGGAGCACTGGCAGCCTAAGCAGGCCCAGTTCTTCTGGGAGGAGGCCACAAGGATCCCAGCCCAGCTAAGAGGAGAGCTGGCAAGGAGCTGTGATAGAAACAGACAGCCCTTGGACACTGCAGCCACAGGGCACAATCCCAGGCACAGATTTAAGCTCAGAAACAGAGCTTTCATTGCTGTGGAAAGCAGAAGGGGCACTGACAATAGAGCTTCCTCGGGCAGAACCCATTTAAAAGACCCTCACAGCCCCTGCCTGCTCCTCCCCTGTGCCTGAGCTTGCAGCAGAGCTCCCCAAAGCTCTGCTATGGCACTGACACAGGTGAGAAGGCAGCAAACTGGGAGTAGGTCCCTATGTGGAGTAACGACAGAGGGCACCTCTAGGATGGCACAAAACTAAATACATAAAAGGGCATTTCCTGTAATAGTACTGCTTCAGAAGAGCCTCCAGTAAACCAGATACACGCCTGCTGCAGGATATCCTCCAGGGCAGCACACAAACCAGGGCCACTTCACAGAGATTTAGGCCAGCTTGCTGCAGAAAGTAAGAACAGTTTGCCCTGACGGGGAATGCACAACACGAAAAAAACATCTTCTGCCAACTGTGTGTTCTGTGGTGCTGTTCACAGGTGATGGTCATGCTGCTCTTCCCTGTGCAGCTGCTGGCCGTGGCTGTCACTGTTTACCTGGAGCTGGTGAGGTCTGCCCAAGGTGGGGCCTACTATGGGATCAAGCAGCTGCCACCTCAGGTGCCCCAGTACCAACCCCTCGGACAACAAGTACCTCACATGCCGCTGGGCAAGGAAGGCATCCCGATGCAGCACCTGGGCAAGGAGGTGCCCCACATTCCCTATGGGAAGGAGTACCCCCACCTGCCCCAGTACAGGAAGGAGGTCCCGCAGATGCCCATGCTCGGCAAGGATATGGCTCCCAAGAAAGAGAAAGGTAGGTCAGCACGGCCCTCTCCACTCCTGCAGGGTCCCATCTGGAGTGCCAGAGCACTGTGTGCCGTGGGGAAATGGAGCACTGGAGCAGGCTGCTGCTGCAGGCTGGGCACAGAGTCCTTGTGCCCAGAGGACTGGTCAGGCTCATACCTGGCTGCAGGTGGGCAAAACAGGGAGCTGTGGGGCAGCTCGGGGTCACCAGCACAAGGCCACAGTCATCCTCGGGGCTGCAGCACAGCCTCTGAGCAGCCCTGCCTGCAGTGAGCCTCCAGCACACAGGTCTGCTCAGGTGCTGTTAAACCCTAGGAAAAGCCTTATCACCCCACCTGCTTGCAGGAGACCCTCTGATGGGGTTTCAAATGATGGCCGAGTCCTGTTTGGATCTGCTCCCATTCTCACTGCAACAACCAGACACATGAACTGGGAGCCCCAAGATTGGAATTTACAGGAACGTCACCATTTTGTCTGAATTTGTCCAGACCCTGTGATTTTGAGGTTTGCAGATAAAAACATAAAATTGCTCTTGAGACTCTGGAGTCCTCTTTCTGTGGGTTATTTATGAGTGTAACAGAGGCAGTGAAAGTACAGAGGATTATTGCACAAGCCTGCACATACAAGCATGTTCCCCTTCAGTTAAGGATGTTTGGACAGTATTAAGATATTTAAGGAAACAAGTAAAGAGGTCCAGAATACAAAGGGTGACCAGGAACACCCAGTGTCATAAAATCCTTGTGAGAACCACCGGCATCTGTACAACTGCAGACAAGCTGGGTAACTTTGTCTTACTGAGGCTCCAGCTAACCACATCCTCCACTGACTTCAGAGGGAAATGGAAAACTTCAGGGCCCATTTTTGGAGAGTATGAACAAGCACTCATGCAAAGCTGTAGTAAAATCAGCCCATCTCATAAGCAAAGATTTTTGATGTGCATAAAACACAACATATGCAGAGATGGAAGGTTTCTGCCTCCCAAAGAACGGTTAATTCTCTTCTCCTGAAACCTCATTTCCTGTCCTTCCCCAAGTCTCTCACTTCTTTACACATTTTAGAGCCAGAAAGAGTTTCCACTTAACCCAAAAAGCCTGCAGCTTGAAAAGCAACCAACCCCAGCAGCACCTTCCCCACCCTGACCTGCAATGATAAGTGGTCACATACACAAAAATCTGGATTTGGACAATACAAACATTTTGCAAAGCCTTTAGAAAAGCCATAACTAGACATGGCTATGCCACAAGAGCAATACTGATTAAGGATGCAGGTTTCCAGTAATATTCTAATGAGAACCAAAGTCTTGGGGAAAATACAGATATACCCTATGTATAAAGTTCTTACCATTACAATCTTTTTAAATTGATCTTGCTCATTTAAGCCCCTCCAGAAAAATCACTTTTACGTCAGGATTCCTCCCACAACACGAGAGCACTTAAAACTCTTAAAGGTAGACTGATCTACAGCAACATGGGACAAAATGCAGATTTTGCTGTTTAAGATTGTAGAGGTAGAAAACACCAGCAAAGCACAAATGGCTTTTATATACAATGCACAGTAATTGCTTGGTGGAAACAGAAGCATGCATGGAAGTTTGGAGTATGAAAAACAGTAGTAACATCCTCTTCATTTTCAACACCAACCTGTAACTCTCTAGCCTACCACAAAAACCAAGGCATCATAAAAAGCATATTCAATTCAAAACTGCCTGTTTTTTTTAAGGATGTGATCGCAATGACCTTTTATCTCTCTCTCTCCCCCCTTCCTTTTTCTTTTCTTCCCAACCCAGAAATTCCCATGCACAGTCTGAGGGGTGAGCAAGGCCCCCCGGGTGAACCTGGACCAAGAGGGCCACCAGGGCCACCAGGATTACCAGGTCATGGTGTACCAGGAGCCAAAGGAAAACCAGGCCCACAAGGATACCCAGGAATTGGAAAGCCGGGTTTGCCAGGGATGCCAGGAAAACCAGGGGTCATGGGGCCCCCAGGGCCAAGAGGGGAGATGGGGCCGAAGGGGGAGGTCGGGCCCATGGGGATACCCGGACCGCAAGGACCCCCAGGGCCCCACGGGCTTCCCGGCATAGGGAAAGCGGGTCCTCCGGGGCTGCAGGGGCAGCCGGGGCCAAAGGGTGAGCCTGGGATGAAGGGGCCACCGGGAATCCCTGGGATCCCAGGGCCTAAAGGGGAGAAGGGGGTCGGGATCCCGGGCTTGCCGGGTCTGAAGGGTCCACCTGGGCTGCCTGGTCCCCCCGGCCCCGTGGGGCTGCCGGGGGTCGGCAAACCGGGCATGGTCGGCTTTCCCGGGCCACAGGGACCCCTGGGCAAACCCGGACCCCCAGGAGAGTTAGGGCTGCAGGGGCCGCCAGGGGCCCCCGGGATCCAAGGTCCTCCTGGCCCGCCCGGCATTGGCAAACCGGGCCAGGACGGCATGCCTGGCCAGCCCGGCTTCCCGGGGGGCAAAGGGGAGCAGGGACTGCCAGGCCTGCCGGGGCCCCCCGGCCTCACTGGGGTTGGGAAGACGGGCTTCCCCGGGCCCAAGGGTGAGCGTGTTGTGGGTGGTCTGCCTGGCCCACTGGGGCCCAAAGGGGAGAAGGGGCATGCGGGGCCGCCTGGCATAGGGGGGCCGCCGGGGGAGCCAGGCCAGCCGGGGCTGCCGGGCATCATGGGCCCCCCGGGGGCCGCCGGCTTCCCGGGACCTAAAGGGGAGGGGGGTGCCGTGGGGCCGCCGGGACCGGTGGGTCCCAAGGGAGAACCCGGCCTGCAGGGTTTTCCAGGAAAGCCAGGCTTTCCTGGCGAAGTGGGTGGCCCTGGTCTGCGCGGGCTGCCGGGCCCCACAGGACCCAAGGGGGAAGCCGGACACAAAGGCTTGCCAGGGCTGCCGGGTGTCCCAGGGCTCGTGGGGCCAAAGGGCGAGCCCGGGCTCCCCGGTGCCCAGGGGCTTCAGGGCCCCTCGGGCATCCCGGGCATCGCGGGACCCAGCGGCCCCATCGGCCCCCCCGGGCTGCCAGGGGCGAAGGGCGAGCCAGGCATGCCCGGCCCCCCCGGCTTCCCCGGGGTAGGCAAACCTGGTGCTGCGGGGCTGCAGGGACCCCCGGGAAAGCCGGGGGCGCTCGGTCCTCCCGGCCAGCCGGGGCTCCAGGGGCCTCCGGGCCCCCCCGGGCCCCCAGGGCCCCCGGTCATCATCCCGCCCACTCCGCCGGCCGTGGGACAGTACCTGCCTGAGGTGGGGCCAGGGGTAGAGGGCCTGAAGCCCCCCTACGGCTACAAGGGCAAGAAAGGCAAGGCTGGCGGCATCGTCTACGAGATGCCCGCGTTCACGGCAGAGCTCCTGACGCCCTTCCCCCGCGTCGGGGTGCCCGTGAAGTTCGACAAGCTCCTGTACAACGGCCGGCAGAACTACAACCCGCAGACCGGCATCTTCACCTGCGAGATCCCCGGCGTCTACTACTTCGCCTACCACGTCCACTGCAAAGGCGCCAACGTGTGGGTGGCCCTGTACAAGAACAACGAGCCGCTCATGTACACCTACGACGAGTACAAGAAAGGCTTCCTGGACCAGGCTTCGGGCAGCGCCGTGGTGCAGCTGATGCCCGGAGACAAGGTTTACGTTCAGATGCCATCCGAGCAGGCGGCAGGACTCTATGCCGGGCAGTACGTTCATTCGTCTTTTTCAGGGTATTTATTGTATCCCATGTAAAACAAAACAAACGGGCACACACACAACACACACACACACAAATCAAAACCTTTCTCCTCTGCTTCAAACTTTCACACCACAAAAAGATGCATTTTATGACCATTTTGGACCATCTTTGTACAAAACCAAAACCCAACAAAGACAAAGGTTACCATTATGCACAGCTAGTTACGGAAAAATAAAAAGGTGTGGTGAACATATCTAAAGATGTGTATCAGGTTCATAAACAGTTGTTTTGCACCCAAGGGGGACATATTAGCTGTACATTATATATTTCTGCAATGCCATGCTTACTTAATTTCATTCACAGTAATTCAGTACTAAAGTTCAAATCAGTGTATGTCACTCACTCCTGTTGCATTGATCATAGTTACGAGATGAAAAACAGTGACTTAAACCAGAGTAGGTCAGTCTCTAACTATAATAAAAATTTTGAGTGGCTTATTTGTCTGGGTGGGGGTTTTCTTGGATTTTTGACAGCAGGTCTGCCTGACAAGCAAAGGTTCTCTTAGCTGGAGACTCGTATTTCCCCTGTAATACAATAATCCTGCAGGTGTGTTTTTTCCTGAACAATTTATTTATGATGGAAGAGGAATCCTGATGGCATGACCATTCCCTCCCAGCCTTCTCCAGCAGTCATTGGACCTAAAATGTCACCGACTCCAGCTGGCACTGGTTTCACCTCCAAATGCCACAGCACTTGAAAAGTCTCCATTGTCTATTCACACAGCTCAAGTAGATGAGGGCAAATCTCCCCCATTTACTTGTGCCAGTTGTGTCATTGAGACAGTTTTGGCCAACACATGGCAATACTTCAGGGTGGCATAAATTTGTCTGTGCTTGTACCAAGAACCCATTGGGCTTGTCAGAAGACACCCCTATTCTGCCACTCAGCAAAAGCTCAATCAGTTTGCTCTTTAATGACTAGGCAAAGCAGAAGTAGCTCTGTTTGCTTAACTGATTTTGTTGCTTGAGATCAACCAGTAACTTTACCAGCAATACTGATCACTCAGATTTATCCAAGAACTTGGTTCTCTCTAAAAGCTGCTTTCCAACCCTTATTTATATGTTACCAGCTGTCAAGGAGAACCTGCAGGCCTCAATACTTCTCTGTACTTGAGGACAGCGACTTGTGTGCACGAAGTCTCTGTCTGCTCATCCATGGTGCTAATCTCACACCAAAAAGTGTTCTGTTTCCAAGGGCAGTGGACCTTGCTGAGGTTGCCTGTACAGTGCTGCACATCACACCCTGCTGCGCTCGGGCAGAGTTAGGTGCTCGTCACTCCTTCGATGTCTTTAGCTACCGCTACTGCTTTTGATTCAAAAATGAACTAGATTTTTTCATGCAGAACTAAGATTGGATTTAACTGGCATTACCATTATTTAAATGCAGAGTTTAATGCAGTCTAACATTGACTAAGGACTCCAGTGATATAATGTGGTGCTTTATCTCAGACATTTTATGGAACGGTGGCAGGAATGGACGGACAGTTTACCAGACACTGGTGACTTCAGTATGTTCCCAGAATATATGAGATATGTCAAAAGCAAATAATTTTGTATTTAAAATTTTTGTACTGATTTGAAAAAAAAGTATCTTATTAAATATCTTTAAAAAATAAAAACCAAAAACCAATTCTGTCTTCATTCACAACTATCAGAAGGAACGCTCAACCTGCTGAATTCATTTATCAGATTCACAAGGGCTCTCTGAAACCACTGACAACCTGATACAGGGAATAATTATAGAGATACACCCTTTTCTCTAGTTCCCACCTCCTTGCAAAACATGCTGTATGCCAGAGAGGGAACATGTCCTATTTGGTGGGAGGGCACAGCAGGGTCTGGGGGAAACACGAAGAGGGAGGAGGTCCCTCAGGCAGCCCATGGGGACAGATACTGCTCAGCATGGGCCAGAGTGGGAGTGCAGAGGGGCAGCCAAGGAATCAGCCAAAGATGCTGTTGCTAGGGGCTTGTGTTGCCTGAAAAGGCAGAACTGGCTGACCAGGATGAGAGAGGCTGGCTCTCCTAATGTGGCTTCCCCACCTCACCTCGAAGACAAGCATTTCCTCCAAGCTGGTCAACTCCTGAACTGTCCACACTGAAAGGAATGCACTGAATACTGCTGTGCCAGAGAACTGTTATCCAAAGCTCCCTTGGACTCCCTTGATACCCTCAGTAGCTCATTTTTATTGCACAAAGAGGAAACAAATAATGAGCTAAGTACTGCACTCAGCATCTCACTTTCTATCTGTAGACATTTTCACTTCTTGAAATTTTTTATCATACACCATCTTCTTCGTTCTACATCTCTTATTTTAGTATTCCCCCGACAGTCCACAATAAGACAAGCAAGATTCAAAAAACAGTGAGAAATTCAAATCACAAGGATTGCTGCTCTTGATCTCATCCACAAGAAACATGTCCCAGCTCTGGCTGTACTCAGCCTGGAGTTAGATCTCCAGCCATAGTACAACACAGCCCACCTAGGTTCAAAAACTTTCCACTGTTTGCTCTACAAAGCACTGAAGTTTGTTCCAAAACTTGATACCATATCTGACAATACCATTTACTTTACACACCATTAATAATGGCCCTGGGCATACCCACACATCCACGCTCACACACAGAGCACCAGCCTTGCAAAAATAAGTCTGAGGGCACTGTATTTAACAGTTTATTCACAGGAAAATAATCTCCTTCCATTTGTAGCATTCAAAATTTCACTTGAAACAATGGTAAGAATTCTTCAAAATACAGGTGGCACTTTAAAGGCATATAAAACTTAAGACAAATGGCAAATAAAATAAGTATTTCTCAATACCAAAAACGTATGTTGACCTTTGTATGTTCTTAAAAATCAGAGTCCACTTAAAAGTGAAGGTATTTATACTCTCCCCCAGAGCACTGCTAAAAAGGAAAGTATGGCATTGGAAACAAGAAGTACCACATGCTAATTCAACACCCAAGTTGTGATTCTGTATTATTATCACCTATGTAGTCACCAGAAATGTTGGTTTTTAACATCTTCTAGGCACTCTCAGATTCGTATTTAGTGCAATAGTCTGTGACTTCCCTTAATTATTACAGCAGAGGAAGAAATAGTTTTCCAACACAGAAACCTCCTGAAAGACTGAGACACAAAGAGCTTTCAGCCAACATGTGTCATCCTGCCTGTTCTGTGCACAGTTTGGTGTTATCAGAGCTGTGTCTTTCTGACAGGGCAGCATTTTGAGAGGGGTGGCAGATAAAATGCAGAAGCACCTTTGCTGTAAGGTGATGCTGTCTAGAAATTCAGCAGGCTGCCAAAGAACAGAGTGAGAAGGGAGGAGAACATCTGACTTCGGGTAGAAAAATGACAGGAGACACTGGGGACCTACACAGTTACACCATAATCAGACACAGAAATAAAGCTGGCAGCACCCTGGGATTCAAAATTGGCAGCTTTACTCCTGATACGATAAAAAAAAACCTGGGTATCTTTTAAAGGGAAGTTTCAGTGCAGAGATTTCATTTTCAGGAATGGCAAAAAGGGAAGAAGAAAGTCTTAATAGCAGCTCACACTCAGAAACTATCTAAGTATTTGGTGTTAGCACAATTGTTTTATTCCAAAAGCCCCAAGTCAGGTCTTTGGTACTGCAAAACACCTGTGAAAATGCGTGCCCAGACAGAAGAGACACTGTGAGCACTGCTGAGAAACACACTGCTATGGGTGTTCCTGTCTGAATGAAGTTAGTGCCAAAGCAAGACCTGTCCTCAAGGCAGAGCAGCAGGAATGATGTGCTTGAAGCAGGTGGTGGAACAGGGCTGGTGTACAGAGGATCCTACAAAACATCTTGTGGGCAGAAAAATTCATTACTTGGCTCACTGCTTATTACTGAGAAGAAAAGCTACTGGCCTGCAAGCTGGGCTTTCAAAACAAAACACACACAAAAAACCCAAACAAACAAAACCACAAACAAACCAAACCAAACAAAAAACCAACACCCCCCAAAGCAAAACAAAACAAAAACAAATAAACAAAAAGCCCAAGCCGTGGTTTATCAGCAGCATCAGCTCTTGGCTTGATCCTGAGGGAACAGGTTTCATTCCCAGTCACCCTGGGACAGTAACTGTGGTGAATTCAACACCCCTGGCAGGAGCACAGAATGGGAGAAAAATATCCCTGGAAACACTGCTTAATTTGAAAAGTCAGTCAGTCATACAATGGGAAGGCAGAGTAGGATACAAAAAGAAACACCTGACAGGGATAAATGCTTGTAGAGAACATATTCAATTCATTGAGAACACCAAACATTATTTTTTAAAAAAGTATTTTAGGGAGATCAAAAAGCTGATGTGGCAAAAGACTAAAGGGATTCTTTTTTAAGTACAAAGAGTTTGGGAGACACCATTTGTTTGCCATGAAGCTTTTTTTTTCTCCATTATTTTATTTGTTCTGCTGCAGCTGGACTCAAAATCCCATCCTCCCACAAAAGCAGAAAACCTACCAGAAAAACTGGAGAAGGAATCAGTTTAGCTTAGTGGGAAGAGTATCTCTGGAGGTGAAAAAAAGCAGAGAAAATAACCACATCTTCAAAAGCAGAGCTCCCTACCCACTTTGTGGAACTGGAGACAAGGGTGGAGAAGCAAAGGGATGCGGCCTACACCATCACAAGAACTCTCCCCACAGTGTCTGGAACAAATTCAACAGCTCTCCTGGAAAAAACCTTCCTGGACTGCATCCTGCAAGACATTCCATGGATGCAGTTGGAAAGTGGCAGCAGCCATTGGGAGAGCTGGGGGCCCCAGCTCTGGAAGCAACTGCGGATTTTGAGGGTGAAGGGGCAGCCCCCCACTTCTGCCAGCCTTGGCTCCCAACACAGTCTAAGATTTACCAAGGGCTCCTCCACAACAAGAGCCTGGAGAACACTGCTATGTCTGCAAAAAGCCTTGCCACAGCAGCTTTTCAGGTAGAATTACTATTGTCAGGAGTTTAAATCACTGTAGGTCTGGGGCTGCAGAATCACATACAAACCTTTTCAATAACTGAAATAACCAGGAGAAATAAACACTGGTAGAGACAAAGACAACACTGTCACTATTTTCTTAAGTGAAACCCCACCTGTTTGTATTCAGATTTTCAAGCAAAGACCTCTTCAAAGTCTCAGGAAAAAATAAAGCAAATACAAAAAACTGAGAAGCCTTCTGCCAGCTGGTAAAGAAATTGTGATTTCCTCAATTTCCACCACCAGAGTCACCTGTTGCAGTGCCCCAGGACCTCCCACACACTCCCACCCCTCCACACAGCTGGAGTGCAGCTGCACCCAAGGGACCCACAGCAGACAAGACACCACAGCAGACCCTGTGCCTTGCTGAGACACTCCTCCATCCTTCCCCACCCCATACCACAGATTTTTCTGACATCTCGAGTTATTTCAGGTATGTCCAGTTTGCCTGAAACAGACCAAAGCTCAGGAACCACTTTTGTGGAAACACAAGCCTCCTCTCCTTCAGCTGTGGCACCTCTCCAGACCATACTGCCCTCCCTAATTCCCAAATGACAGAGCCAAGGAGCTAAAGCTGGAAATGAGAAACTATGGGAAGGTGTGTGTGTTGTTTTGTTTTTTTTAAACACCTACTGCACCAAAGAAAGGTGACTCTTTGGCTACTTCAATGGTTATTCCCCTACACAGCTGCAGCAAAATGAATTCTGTTCAGCACTCCCGCAATCCTCAGCTTCTGAAAATAACAAATACCATGGTTTATGTTCATATTGGGATACATCCTAAATGTACTCACTCTATGTAATTTTATTTAAAAGCAACAACGGTATTCCTACCAACTTCAAAGACTTTTTTAAGTGGACTTCTTTGTGTTTTCTTCAGCTGTGATTGATAAAGATAATCGCAAAATCTTCCAGAAATTCTACCATAATTAAAATAAAAACTTTATACAGATGTCCTGTGAGAGAACTGGAACAGCATATTGTTCTTTGACAGTTGTCAAGTGCCTTTCCCAGGCAGATTTACTTTATTCACAGGCTTGTCAGAGACAAACCAATATTGGAAATATAAACATCTCATTAAATGTTTCAATTAAAATCTTGAGTAAGTTTCCACTGCTAAATGATTTAGTTCAGCCACACACTTTAAAATTAAATATCAAGACAGAAGAGGTAAACAGATGCCAAATGATAATTCATGTGAGGTACATCCTAGATATTCCCTACTACACTCTACTGCCAAAAATGGGAGTATTCCTTGTTTGTATTAGTGCACTACAGCATCTGAGCAAGGAGATTGTCCTCGTTTGGAAAAATCCACCTGTTTTTGAGGAGCAAACAAAAAAAATTCATGAGATCTTGTCCTAGAGAACTAGGACTCCCACAAACATTGACTCTAAACTCAGGCATGAGCATCTCTGTCCAAGCTTGTGTTTCTGTTGTGGTCTGGGGGCTGACACACAGGTAGTTTGGACAGGTCTTCAGTCTTTGTATTTCCTCTTTTTCAAGTCAAGTCAGCAACTGTAAAATTTACTGGTTGCACAGCACAGGGAGTATGATTTTTCCACAAAATGGGTACAACACAAGCATTGTCAACACCAACATCTCCACACACCAGACAAAGGGTCTTCACCTTTGGCAAAGGCAGACAGAAGTTCAGAGCTGATGGTCAGTGCGGAAGTTGTGGCTGCTTGGCTGAAGGTGGACTCCTCAGGAGTATGGCAGGACAAAACCTGCACAGTCTGTGTGTTCCCCCTTCTCCAAAACACACAGTGATGATTTAGATGCATAGTTTTAAAGCCATTTTCATACAACAAGACAGACAGTCATGACTTTACATCCACCTACTGATTGAACACTGGTCATCTCAGTCTCTTGACAGCGGAACTCTTTTGGAGGACATCAGAAACAAAAGCATTCCAGAGAATGAATCATTTGGAAAGAGTTCTCACTGAGTTCTCACGTAAGTGACGTGCATCACATTTTTATAGATCCCTGATACTTTCAGTTGAAAGTTTCATGGTTTTCCACTATTAAATAGCTTCACAGAAATTCAGTTAACTCTGTTTACAATAGTCCATTACCCTCAAGCTTAGAAGCTTTTGCCTTGATGAGGTTTCTGGGCTCCTTTAAACAGTAAACAGTTATGCCGCACTTAAAAAATAAAAATGTCATACAAAAAATAAAAATTTTTCAAATCTTGAAAATAGTGATTTCTTAAGTGTGTTCTTTGTATTTTCCATTCAGCTTTCACGTCAAATTGACCACAAAGTTCTTGTCTATAAGCTTCTTCAAAAATTTCTGCTCAGCAGTGATGTTGTGGTATTCATTCTAAAGAGATGTGAGGAAATAAAAAAATCAATTATAAAATCAAATTATAACCAGCAGCATCACTTGGCTGTTCCTTTCTATTACCTGTGACCCTTGGAAGATGCTAAGAACAGAAAAGGTCTGGGGAAAAGAATTCTTAGCAAAGGCTTAGCAAAGTTTCCCAAAAAAACAGGTTGCTCAAAACTAGACATTTCCAAAGGGACACAACCAAAAAGGATGATCCTTTGGTGGTAAGAATGGGTGAGATGTGGTCTCACAGAAATCCTTCCATTATTAACTCTCCCACCTCCTTGCCCTGCTTATTCACAACAACAGCTGTGTAACCCACATGTACAGCACAAGCAGTCAGCACACAAGTAATCCTCAAAGCTCAGTGCAGGTTCTTGAAGAGCACATCAGGCACTTGTGGTTCAGATGCATCCTGCCAATTAGGTTCAGCAAGCCCAAACCAACCCATCTTCTGTGCTGTATCCAGGTCCTGGATACACAGGACACCACTAAGGTTAGTGGAGGGCAGCACAAGGAAAGTAAATGTATTTAAGACACAGAATCCTGTAAATTAAGATGAATTAATACAAATACTGCATAAAGATTATACAGATGTAATACAGTATTTGCAAATTATTGCCACTGAAGAACTAACAGGAACATTTTTGTTTAATTGTTTTTTAATGTTTAGGAAACTTATGGATGTCTATTCAACTAACGATCAACCTTACTCAAACTTAGTATATGTTGCAAAAAGACACCTGCAAAAAGAAGCCTCCAAAGGAAGGCAAGTTCAGTGTCAGAGAAAAATTATCTCAGAACAGCAGGCATCTAGGAATTCTGAGAGAAACA
The DNA here is from genome assembly GCA_037834095.1 of Argya squamiceps. Taxonomy (NCBI): domain Eukaryota; kingdom Metazoa; phylum Chordata; class Aves; order Passeriformes; family Leiothrichidae; genus Argya; species Argya squamiceps. The sequence goes on along the minus strand of JBBMKD010000001.1, from coordinate 16,408,758 downwards.
TGAAAGGCTCCTATGGGCATTGTCTCTACCCTTCCTGTTCAGCAAATGGAAGAGGAGGAAAATGGTATCCATGTGCTCTGGGCAAATGGAAAAGAAAACTTCACACTGTGGTGAAGGGCCGAGACAGGGTTGCTTGAAATACAGAGATGAAGGCAACTGAATACAAGAGCAGAGACAAAAGAAAACAGAGGCAGGGCCTTAGCAAAGCAGCAGGGAGGAGAAGGCATTCCTGATGTTTTCCAACCTCCTGCTGAGTTCTGGCTTCCCCACCCTGGAAGCAGTTCCTTCCTACCCTCCTCCAAGAGCTGGTTTGCTTTTCTACTTTCATTTTCCAAAATTCAGTTCTTTTCCTATTCAAGACCTCTACAAGTTCATAGGTCTTAACTCCTTCCATTCCCCTTTGCTCTTTGTTCTTTTAAGGAGTTTGACAGCTGTGACATACAGTACAAGTAGGTGCCAAGGAAAAAGAGAACACAAACAGGAACAATACCACTCATGTGCTGACACTGCTAACAAAGACATCTGCAGGACAAGAGCTGTGCAGCCCAAGGAAAACACCAGCAAAGCAGAACACAACACACAAATGGACATCTCATGCAGACATTGCAGGATATGGTACAGCACAAGGCACACAAAGATGAGTATCTGTATTTTTCAGAAACAATGAAAGACAAGAAGAGATTCAAGTAATGTGAACCCACAAGCAGCTGAACCAGGAGAAGGTGGGAGGCCTTTCTGACCTGCAGTCCACACTTCCATCTATATTGAATTGCCTTCCCCCGTTGCCAGCTCTATTTCTCTCAGCACAAACAAGTGTTAGTTACCTGCATCATCTGAGACATGGTTTCATTGCCATAGTAGTGCAAAGAGCTATTTCTGTCAGTGAAGTCGTACTTGAAGCCTGCCAGGTGGACTTCATGGCAAATGTGAAATGCCAGTGTAATGGCAATTAGCCCCGTTGTGGGATGTTTGGGTTTCTACAACAGAACACAAAGAGAGCACACACATAAATACCTGGCAGCCTGATAGGAACAGCAAACTCAAGAACAGAGACAAGGGAAATCAGGCAGCCTGGGTCTTCTACAGATGTTTGGTTTCATAGGTTGATCCCCTCCAGTCCCTGAAGGAATAAGGTACTGCCCCCACAGGTTTCCCATGACCAGGGTGTCTGTCGTGCCAGCCTTCCCTGGGACTCCTTGGTTTCTAGTGAGGGCTGAGCCCACAGTGTAGCCCTTCCCTCCACAGGGGCAGCAGGAAGGTCTCCCCATTGCTCTGCTCAGCTACTTTCATAACACTGGGCAGGCACACTACACTGCAAAACAATTTACAACCCCATCAAATTTGACTGAATTATGAGATGTGTTCAGAAGCTTCTAGACAATGAAGATCCAGATGAACAGAACATGGCATGCCCAAATTTTCATAGCAACAAACCGAAAAAGCATGAAGGCTACTGCTACACAAATTTGACTGAATTTGCATTTTTTCAAAGCAGGGAATTTCCTTTAGAATTTTGCTTTAGACCTTCCCCTGCTATCCCCATTAGAAGAAACAAAATCATAAATAAAATTATTTCTCCCTGTAAGAAGTTCAGAAGTAAATGCAACATAAAATGAAGAGCATGTCATAAACAAGTTTTAACTGTGTAAAATTAAGAGCACCTAACCAAAAGGCAGCATTTCTCACAAAAGCACAGAACTCCGTGCAACCATCTGCCCTATCTTGTGTTCAGATACATGACTTCTTTAGTGGCAGCAGAGGCTAATATGACCTGGGGAAGTCAATAAGGCAAGTACTTTTAGAGAGAGATGAACTCATTCATTTGACCAAGATGAGGCTAAGGTGAAAAAGTGTCCCCAGAAATGGACAAAACTTTCAGGCACCAATACCCTTCCTAGCTAAAGCAGGATTTTTGTCAGAGAACAAATGAGCTATATGCTCTCAGTGGCTGCAGTCAAACCTCAAACTGAGCACAGAATCATGGGCTTTTGTTTGAACTGACCAAAGGTTCAGTTTGGTTCTGAAAAATAAGCAGACAAACCAGTACTAGACAATGTGCATAGGAAAGGCAGATGCACTCGATGTATTTCCTTGTGACAACACATCATATGACAACATAAAAAATCCCCAGGAAGAAGTGAAGTTACTATTCTCAGCTCTTTTAAGCCTAACTGAAGTCAGAAATTAACTATCGCCTTGTATGGAAATTTTTTGGTACCTTTATGCAACTCTTGGGGTATTCCAGAAATAGCATCTGCTTAAAATATGCACTATGCCCAGGGCTCCTGCCAGTGAGCAAAATAACCTTCTGCCCTAGGGGCCCAACATCATAAACTTAGTGGTAACTCTGTTGTAACATCCACACTAAACAGGACCCCAAAACTATGGCAGGAATGCTACGTGTCAGGATTAGTGCTATTTGGAAATATCGAGAATATCACAGGTTATAACTAGCTCTGTTTACCTTCAGTTGTCCTAAAAGTCACCTCAGAAGGATGTAATTTAAATATCCAGATATCCTTGGCCTGTAATTAAATATTTTCAGCCTACTTAATGGCAATAGGCACAGCCCTGGAATGACTCCACTTTCTGAGTTTAGCGGTGCTGGGGCAACACATGAGATTTTATTCCTGGCTCTGCTAACAATCACAAATGCTTCCTAGCTGTGCACTAATGTGCTCACTGGGAATGTGAAACTGCTTTAATGGGAAGGCAGGGACAGCAGGGAAAGCAGCAATGGTCACTGGCATCTCCTGCAGGCAGAGGGGGCTGAAGCACAGGACAGCCAAGGCAGCACCAGCCCCCTCCAGGGATGAGCAATGGAACAGAGGGCCTGGGAGTGAGACCTTCCTGCCCACGGGAGCCCCTGGTGTGACCTGCAGCTTAACCAGCTGTGCCAGGGCCGCGGCAGAGGTGAGGGCCCCCAGCCACAGCCCACCTCTGAGATGGGAGGAAAAGGGAGGAAGAGCATGCTTGAGATGGATCATTGCTGAGCAGGGATGAGGGACTGCAGAACCCCCAGCATGCAGTAAGCAGGATATAGATGGAGGTAGCAGAAGGGGACTCTGGGCATGGTGACACTAACCCAGCGCTGTGCAGGGGCACCCAGAGGCAGGAGAGCAGCAGAGGGTGACCAAAGGGTCTGTGACTAAGCACCAGCTGACACCACACACATCTCTCTGACTTAGTGACAGCACTGCTTTTAACATCTACTCCCACTGAGAGAGGAGCCCTAGAATAGACAGGAGGGATTTCTGGACTCAGGGAGGCCGTGCATGTTCTGTGGCCATTTAGGAGATTATTCTGGCATCCAAACACTATACTGCTTTCTTGCCACCCTTGGCTGAAAAGCTGAAATGCCACAGAGGCTCAAGCACATAGCCAAAAAGGCTATTCCAGTTTGAGAGTTAATAAGGGAGAAAAAAAAGCCACTCTTAGGCTCAGAAAACAGAAAGAAATTTTAGAAAGAGGTACAGAATCCACCCCCCTGGCATGCCCTCAAATATTAGAAAGAGTAAACCAGAAAAAAATTGTGGCAGATACTCCACAGCCTGTGAAACATCTCCACACATGTCAGCTGGGTGGTGTTGTAAACTGGGGATGTGACCCCAGGGAACTCAGTGCAAAACAGCACATGGCTGATCCTGGCTGCACAAGGGAAGTCTCCAGCTTGAAGCTTTACCTTTCATCAAAAACATTTTCAGTCAAGAACTGACAATTAAAATGTATTTTTATGTCCAAATTGCTGGTCAGCTCATTACAATGCTTGGCATCAAATCAGTAAGTACAACCATGCTGCCAGACACTCATCATCAGCACAGGGCTGGAATGTCCTCTATGTTCCCTAGTCCCTCCCCTGCCCCAGGAGTGTGAAACTGCAGCAGAGTTAGAATTACCAGTTTGCTGGGGTTTGGGGGGGAGAGTTGTTTGGTGTGGGGTTATTTTCGTTTTGGTTTTGGATGGAGAGTTCATTGTTTGGGGTTTTTTTCTGTTTGTTGCTTCATGTGCCTTGGGTTTTTTTTAAGAAAAACATCCAATATTCAGTAGTTCAGGACTCTAAATTATTTCTAGAAGCTTTTTGGATTTGTCATGCTGCATTACCTGCCTGTCTTCCAGGTTGTGTTAAAAGCATTTTGTCTGTCTAGAAAGCAGCATCATTTCATACCAATTATAGAACCCAAAAAAGGTACTTTTGGCACACAAGGCTAGCCACTCTCTGGGTTCCACTTTCCCATCTTTTTTAAGCACCATCCAAATGGTAAACTACTTTAATCCAAACCTCAAAGGTTTTCTACATTACCGTCTACTGTAATAAAGATATAATTGCCTCTAAATACACACTTGGTTGCACAAAACTAGACGGGGCAAAACAAAAAAGCATACCTCCTTCTTAGGAAACCTTGTTGGGAAATGAAGCCACTCATAAGCAGTTTTCCTGGTGATGCTGGGATCGAGAATCCTGATTTGACTTGATTTGTAGATCATATTCAGAGCGGGTTTCTTCCAAAAGCCCTTCGCACTCTGCGACAGGCAAGTAAATGCACATTTTTAACAACTGAGAACAGTTGAATTTAGTTTTGTAACAACTCTAACCAGCATAAACTCTAAGGGCATGAGGTTAAAGAAGAGTGATGAATCTCCCTAAGTTCCTAAACACCTGCTCCTGCAACAGGAGAACCCATTGCCACAGCAGCAGCCAGCTGGCTGGAAAACAGCTTTGCAGAAAGGTCCCTATGGACAGCATGTACCAACAATATGCCCTGGAGGCAATAAATGCTCACTCTGTGCTGGCCACATTAAGAGCACAGACAAAAGGCAGACAGAAGTTGTCAGCATTCTCTCAAGTACTTTGCACTGTGCCCTTCCCACAGTCCCACAAATGCTGTGCTGGGCTCCTCTGTGCAGGAGAGTGTCCAACAGCAGAAGGTCACTACAACAGCCAAGGGGCCAGAGCTCACAGCAAACAAAAAGGTCTGAGCAGGCTGGGTTTGTTCAGCCCATCTCCAACTAGCTAGAAGGGGTTAACAAAAATGAGATCACACTGTTCTCAGAGGAACACAGTGAAAAAGGACAAGAAGAAACTCACTCCTGCGAGTGCGCTGAAGTACTGAAACGGAGTTTGTAGAAATATCCTTGGAAATACTCCAAATTTACTCGAACAATGCCCTAAGGACCCAGTATGGCTTTAAACCTGGCCCTTAATGAAGAAGATTCAAAAAGATTTTGGACCTGAGAGAGGTCACTTCTAAAATTATTCTGCAATTCCTGCAAGTGCGCAGGGTAAAATCATCTGCGAAGTGTCTGGGGCACGTTAAAATATCAAACTATGCTAGGGAGAGGATAAAAATACACTTCCCAGAGGTAGACTGCTTTGTGGTGAGGAACTGACAATTATGTGCATTAGAAAGAAGACAAAGCATTTATTGAAAAGGGATATTAAATAAACTGACTAGGAGCCGATCCAGAGCTCCTCTCAGCTGAGAGGACTACAATTAAAAGCAAATGTGTATTTCATATTAGAGATGTGTGGCAAGGTGAGCCAAGGCACATGAATAACTGAACTCACTATTTTCTGACCACCAAGTATCTCCCAGAGCCACTTCAAGTCCCGTGGTTTGAAGACAATGAGAACAACAGTGGTATTAGGGTCGTAGTGGATGGGATCTGAGAAGATGGATTCCGGGTAGGAAAGGCGGAAAGTCGTCCTCCTCCCCACATCCTCCTCGTAGCCTATCACAGGGCCATTGTTCATCCTGCAGAGGACAGAGGCACAGAGACACCAGTGACTGCCCCACCCGTGCTCCTCCTGTGCAGTGGCTGCCACACCTGTTGTTAGTCTGCAGGACAGACACTGTGTCTGGGCACAGGACAGCTCAGCAGCCCAGCATTTGCGTATCACGTTACAGAGCAGAGGAGCAATTACCAGGTGCACTGACCCTCTAAACTCAGAGGGATCAAGCACACACGGGAGCTTGGCCAAGGTGGCTGAGAATACAATCACACAAGTGCTTATCGTGTGTCACTCGAGCAGAAAGCAGCCTTCTGATTTGGCTCCAGCACAGACACTAGAGATGGGCAGAGAGAGTCCCTGGCCTTGGAGAATTACCCACTGCTCCCTGTGCACAAAATGAAAAGGAGACAGCACTTACCTTATTATGACATCATATGAGTCAATTTTCTCCCCTAATGTCTTATTTCGAAGTACTCCTCCATTACCAACCACAACACACCGTCGACAGGCAATGCTGTGGAACAAAGAGAAGTTTTAATACTCATCACTTCCCTGGCCTCACTTTATTAATGATACTTCTGTATGTCAACTGGCTTATTTTCTAAGTGAGGTCCCCTACCTTTTACAGCCCTTGGCCCCTACAGAGCACATTCAATCCTGTATCATGTACTATGCCTGCTTTAAAGAAGAAAAAAGGCACTATTTCAGGGACTGACAAAGTCAGTAATTGGATTCTATCTTGTGAAAGTGTTTTTACATATCTCCTTTTTCTAATGGTCTCCTGTTTAAGATCATCCAACCAGCTGGTGATATGGGTGCCGTGTGATAAATTATCCTCCCCAGTCCTTCAAATTTTTCCCCATCTGGAAAAGCTATTATATTAATATATCAATATTAAGGTGCTTCTGCAATATTATACAACTCCACATCTCCAACAAGCTAAAGGATCAAAATTTATGTTCACAATTCACCTTACAGGCCTATGAACAGCACATGTGAAAAGTCTTAGCCCAATAACATATGACAGCTTTCCAAATGAATATGGCGAGGATTTTTTCCCTCTACTTAAAAGGTGCTGTCTAAACATGTTTAAACAAGTGACTGTCATGATGTAACAAGATAGATACCTTGATTAAGAGTTCCATTCTCATATGACCAGATTCAAATTAGACAGCATTACTAGGCATACAAAATACTATGTGCTAAAAAATGAGATCTTCTACTACATCAAATCAAAACAGTAATTTCAAATTTACAATACATCAGAGACAAAAAGCACCCAAAATAGGTATTATGGAGATGCTAAACTTATGAAAGTAAATTCTAAGGGTATGATTTTCAAAGCTATCACAGGTTTTCTCAGCTCATATTTAGCTTTTTACAGTCTTCTTTCAACTCTAGTAAAACGTGTTTAAAAAAAGGGGGGGAGCTCACAAACAAGCTTGCTGATTTTTTACTCTAGAAATTTTGCCTTTTTAGGGAAGGTTTAAATGTAAGACTGTAAACTCCTTTCAGAATAAGCACATCATTTTTTGTTGTAAAAATGCCTCTTTGTTTAGAGCAAAAGCCATTCAATTTGGTTGCAGCAGGAACAATGAGAAAATAAAAACTTCAGACACATGCAGGGTCACAGTTTACTGAGGATGAGTCACCTCACAATAACACCCTGCTTGGTTCTTTCTTCAAGTAAGAAAAAGGCTCTATGCCACTTCTTGCTCTAGGTTCAGGACACCAAAATCGTGTCCCAAAAACCACTATAACTTACACTGAATTCCCAGCATGGCACCCCCATGCAGACTAATTAACTTCTTTCTCTTCAAATAGTCCAGTCTGGTTTTTTCAGCTGAGTTATTATTCAACATCAATGAAAACAGCAGGTTCCAGCCAAGACTGAGCAACATCTCAATGTACAAAGCAGTTCCCTGAATCTCCTACAGAATCACCAACATCTGCAGAGATAGTTGCCTTTAAATATGTACATGTATAGGCATACACACACATATATGTATGTTTAAAAAAACAGAGCTCTAAATGCAGCTTTCAGGGTTGGGTGACATGAAAAAAGCTTTCATGCACACCTTTCTCTACTGTTTCCTGAGCAGCTTAGTAGATAGCAAGAATTCATAAAAAGACTTCCAGTTAATGCCATAACTCATATGACCTAGCATCCTGAAAATCAGAGGGGGTAAAAACCTGTTATATCACCCTGTCTGCAGTACACTCATTCCCTCTACACCCCTAAAGCCCTTCTCTACTCCTTTTGCCCATTCATTGTCCATTTAATTTTTCTATCTAGTTTGAAAGTATCTTAAGAAAGCAGGCTGATGAACATATGCCTCCTACAAGTTACAGGAGTAAGAAAGCAGGAGTTGCCCTTTTCCTGAATTACACTTTGTTACTTACAGCTATAGCTTAGAACTCAAAGAAGGAAGGAAAAAGGAAAACTGGATGAAAAAACACGATCAGTAAGTGATGAAGGTGGAGTGAAGGACAGGGGCAAAAAGCACAAACTTAGCATTTGGTTGTATCATGTGTCCCAGCATTTACTTTGAGGAGGCACTGCTTTTTCTGTTCCTTGTAGATGAACTTAAAGTAATGCCTCATTGCATACCTTTCAATTTTGGAAGAGGTGATTTAAGATACTTGTTCATTAGGTTAATTTCTAGCAATTGACATAATGCTTTCCACTCTGGTGTACAATTAAGAGGTCTTTGCTTTCTCCTCTCTTAGTTCTGATACAGCAGGACATACTCAGGGCAGGGAGGGCAAAATAAAATGTCACTTCAGAGCAGAGCAACTGAGGTTTGCTCAGCTACAGAAGTTGTGTAGCTGTTCTCAAGTCAAATTCAAGCTCTTTTTTCTAGCTGACGAAGGTAGACTAGATTTTGTTTATTACCAAGAGTTGACTAGTACTACTTGGCCAGAAAACAGAGTGAAATTTGAAGTCAGATTAAGTTTCTGAATTACAGTGCCCTTTATAACACGCATATTCAAAAACAAAGTTATCAGCTGCCATCAAATACCCAATAAAGAATCTAACATTAGTATTTGAACTTTTGAAATGGGTAAAGTCAACAAGCAGATCAAATATGCCTGAAGAAGTGTACACGAGTACAGTCAAATAAATTAAAACAACCAGCTTTTAATCTCTGTCAGGCTCAGGGAGTCAAAGTGGGCTGGCTCAAATAGCAAGTCTGGCACAAATGTGCTGTTTCTGAACTGCCTCCTTGCCTTACATTTCCCCTCCTAGTACTCAAATGTCTTCAGTTATGATCCTAAGTCAAGTCCACAGTAGTACTGAGTCCACTAACAACAATAAGCAGGGACGAAAACTATTTATGTAAAAAACCAGAGCACAGTATCACAGAAAACTAACACATGACAGAAAGAAAAAATACATAGCAAGGCTGAACTGCACTTAAAGGGTCTTAAGTGAAATAAACTGACCTGTACTTACAGCAGATCAGAGGACAACACACCAATTTTCAGCAGACTTATTCCCAGATACTTTACCAACTTCACTTCTGAAAATTTCCTTTTCATAATGTTTTCAAATTAAACAACCCCAAACACTCACCCTTTCTCCAAGTCAATATATTGATGAGAAGTTAGTTTAGATATCCTTAAACAACACTGGTGTGCTACAAGTAAAATATAACAGATTCCAATGTCTGGATGTTCAGCTTTCAATCACTGGCACAATACTGATGACAGTGAAAAATATTTAGACCTTGGCTGTAACAACAGCTGTAGGAAAGGTCTGAGTGACAACAGGATTGCCTTCATGTGTCAGAGATTTACTAAGAGTACAAATGGATCCCAATGCAAACACCATGGTAAACTGATCTCCAGTGTCTGCAGGCAGCAGTCACTCAAACCATGGCCCTGTTCATGTGGTGTAAAACAGCCTCAATCTCAAGGCCAGGCCTTGGCTCATGTATTTTGTTTAGATGGTGAAATGCTAAAAGAAACATTTTCCTAGACTACAGAGGAAAAATACTGCTCAACAGAAATGCAGCCTCTAAAGGTCAAAAGGTTTGCATCCTCCACATTCCAATGGAATACTGTTTCAGTGGAAAAAGAAAATGATTTCAGACTCAGCTCCTTTAACACACACCCCCATAGTCACTTGAGGAATGCAAATTATTTCCTTTGAGGTTATTTGGTGAAAGGAGGATGCAGAGGTCACATTTTGTTGACTCAGAATTGTGTAAATGCATTTGTAAGAATTGTTGAGCTCAGAGTCCTTAGAATACTCAGTGAGGAACTGAAGTCACAATTGAACTGAAGTCAGTGACACTGTTCATTTCCAAATTCTTTGGGAGAGCTACACCTTTACACAGTGAGAATTTGACCTAAGTTTGGAAAATTACACTGTTTGGAAAAAAAACACCTTTGTAGCTCACTCTGTACAGATTTACCTAAGTTGTACACAAATACAGCTATATAAGCACCATAGACTTTGTGTTTATCTAGCTTAGTATTTGTCTGCCTTAAAAAAACATTTATAGGGAAATCTGGTTTGTGTTCTGCCAAGAAGGCTGAATTGGACAACAGCATTACAGAGCCACCTAATAATTCTGTATTACTGGAGAACATTGTTAGGATTAATCCCTAGACAGTTTCACTTTTAAAAGCCACCATATCTGAGTGAAATGTATGTATAAAAACCCTTCTCAACTACAGGGATTCATGACCTGAGAGTGCTGTACACAAAGCCTGATGGATCTAGAAAGAATGCACTGTATGAAGTCATTGTATGCGTGATTTGTTCATATTATTGCCTCATAAATAGCAATAACTCTCATTTTGTTTCAGTACCACTGGAGTATGTTACTTCTAATAAAATGAAGTGTACTTCCCAGAACTACTAACCATATCTACATCTCAGAGAATCTACATTCAAAGGATGAATACCAATTTCCTCACTTTTCATATACAGGACAGGCATTTCCACTTAAAAGGTACAAGCATCTCTGCTTTACAGCACAAACAATTGCAGTCCTGAACTTATGGTTTCAGGGAAATTCTAATACAACATTTGGCATTCTCCTTCAAACTCCAAAGAGCAGATGCTGTCAGCCAATTCTGTTAAAAATTACCCCATTATCATGCTCCTGATAGAAAATAGTGTTTCACTTTTTCCTCCCTTTTCTTAAGGGTACACCTGAACATCCTAGAAACAAACTAAACACAGAGAAAGGAAGGAGTACAGTAAGGGAAAAAAAAGAAAAAAACTCTGTATTAAATCAAATTCTTAGGTTTGAACATATTCCACCCAAGTTAATTAAACTGTGATCCTGACATTCGGCTTCAAGCAGCAATCTTGTATGATCTCTGTAATTATGAAACAAAAAACAAGTACAGCCAACCTCAGCATTATTTGCCTTCAACTCTGCTAAGAAGTCTGTACACTAACATCATATCTGGCAGGTTGGCACCCCATTTGCCAGACTGCAAATCTAAGGAGTCACCTGCATCACTTTGTGAACACAGGACTTTAGCCTACTTGCCAACCAGACCTGCAAAAAAACCCAACAAAAGCCAAATAAACAACAAGACACACAATCACAAAGACCCCTCAAAACAAAACCAAACCTCCTGGCAGGTGTGGCTTCCAACAAGAGATTGAATCTAATTAAAGATTTAATCTAATTTAATCTATCTAATCCATGGGAAGCAAATTATCTAAGGCATGCTCCCTTCCATGCCACACCCTTATTACTCCCAAAAAGACAGACAGCCTTTCCTGTCTTCCTAGGTCTCCCTCACCCACAAAGAGAGGAAGTAGAGCCTATGTGGGAACAAGCACGTGCACCAGCCAGAGGATGCAGAGCCACAGGGAAATGCCCAGATCTGTTCTGCTTAGAAGCAGACATTGGTTTGCACCTGCTTATCTCAAATATTCTCCACCTTACTGAATTTACAAGAGGAGGTCACATACAATGTAAGTGTAAAAAGATGCTACAGGAAGATAGGACTGGATTCAGACAGAGAATTTCTAACAAAGTTATAAAAGGAAATCTGTAAGTTAAAGCTCCCTCATTGATTAATTTTTCTTGCATGCTGGTGCTACTGAAGTGTAAAACCAAGCCTACTGAAACCTTGGAATCAGCTACACACTGCTTGGACCCTGTCAGTCTGCTCCATGTCTTGACTAATTTGAGCAATTTCAGGATAACCCCATGGACATTCCTGTTCAGGTAAGTACAATATTAAAAAACATAACTAAACGATCTCACCTGTCTTCTTCACTGGAAAGGCCACAGTTCTGCAGTCTTGAAAGAGCTAAACGAAAAAATTGCTCTAAAAAGCAAATATAAACAAGATTAATGAAAACACTTAATATTCACAATACAAAAAAAACCTCCCACCCTGATCACAATGTTTTTAAACACAGTAGGTGCACTGTGCATAAAAACATCGAAGTAAGAACACTTGGAATTTAGCAACAATTAAAACATCTGTGTATTGTCAACATGATTCTCACGCTGAATCCCAAGCACAGCACTGTACTACCTACTAAAAAGAAAATTAACTCTATTCTAGTCAAAATCAGACCAGTAAAAGGAAAATTTCACTGATGTAACTGCCTAAACCTGAGGACTTCAGTAGGACTCTGGATTCCAAGAAGCTTAGGTGTGCTGATTGAAGCCCATGACACTGACTCAGTATTTCCTCTAGCAAAGCAGAGCTGAGTATCTTTAGCACTCCAGCCCACATACAAACAGAAAGAAGCTAAGGTCCACTCTTCTTCACTCACACCTTTTAGGAGCTTCTCTGCTGAAAGGGGCAACCTCAACCCAGTGTATTACTTGTTAAAAACAGGAAGGTGTCCGGTCAGAGGGACTGAACAGAACAATTAAGATGCTGCTAGACACCCCAAAATGACTGACATAAGTGCACAGGAAAGATCAGGAATGGAGATTCAGATGGCTTTATAAGCCATTCAGGCATTTCTGATTAAAAATAAGGCACGTGGGAAATACAAACCTGCTCTCTTTATTCCATAAGGTAGTTCAAACTTATTGCTCCCTTGGAACTCTGCCACTCTGATAAAATCATTAGCGCACAGGAACGGGTATATTTTGTCAATACTGATGAAGGAAAAAAGGGAGAAATTTCAAAATCCACATGATGTACCTGCATTAGCCAGTCAGCCATGCAACTGCTTTGTAAAAAGCTCTCTTTATCCTACTGTTACCATTTTTATTGTATTATCATCCATTTTTAAAATAACAAAATCCATGAACACAGGGAAAGCAAACAGATGACAGAAAAGGAGAAGATCTCGTAACAGAAAATATAGGCAAAGAGTGAGATAGAAGATTTGTCTATTTATACAATATGTATAGACTCAGTAAAATTGTGTGATTGAAAGCTTACACCACAAGACCACATATTTAAGAGAATATGTAACTCAAGAAGACAGTGAGTAACTTCAGATTTGGCAAGTACGTAATAGAGGTAGCGAGGAAAATTAGGAGTTATTACTGTACCTGGCAATTTAACAAATAAGAACAGGGTTTGAAGCAAGGTGTTTTAACTTGAAAACACCATCTCCTGATTTGAGCTGCACTCCTATCCCAAACAAGTGGCACTACATGACTGTGCTGACATTAGTAAGTTGTTTGGGGCAACAGGGGTGTATCCATGCAGCAAAGAAGTATGGAGTTCTCATGTCCACATTACATACATCTTGGGTATTTTATATTCTAGACTGACTCTAGTAGGGTCCCACCCCTTGGCAGCTGCCGCACACGGGCTGTGCTCCTGCATTCACACCAGGGCCACCCTGGGATGAGAAGCACGGCCTGTGGGGATCACAAGGAGGTCTGCCTCAAAAGCACATTCTTCCTGCAAACTAGAACATGATGGCATTACACCCTGGAAGTATCAAGTTAAAAAGAATGGATCGCTTCTGCCAAAAGACAGGAATCACAGAAAAAGGTCTCTCATAGCAGGGAAGGGACTCTAACTGCCTTAGTGCAGCAGACACAAACATGTCACGTACTACTGTGCCCTTGGCTTCACCTTTGAATTAACTAAGCACACACTCAGCGTCCTGGTTGACTTTGTAGTGATCCTGCACACTGGGTCTTAGATTAAAATGTTAACACAGAAGCATACAGCCATTAGAAAACCCAATGTTAATCATAAAAAACCCCAGTCAGCACATGACTTGTCCATTAAGAATATTAACAGCTGTTAAGAAAACCTTCTCTTTCGGTTTCCCAAATCAACTCATTCTCTAAGCTCTATGTATTCAGTAGATACTGACAGAAAGAAGGGAAAAAAACCCCAAAACAAAACACTACAACCTACACACTGAGAAACGAGCCACAGCTTAACTAAGCAAGACCAGCTAGCTTTGAGATAAGATGCACTGAATACCCATATTATATTCAGTAACTTGCTCTGCTGTTCAGAAGCAGCTGGGTAAGCTTAGACATAATAAATAATTCACCTACTGAGAAAAGATTTTTAATTCTAGCTTTTCTAGCTCTGGATCCTTTCCAGTAAATAATTTTATGAGGTTAGAAATCCTTTCAACCTCTCCAGGCTATTACCAAAGAGCACAGAAGAGATCTTCAGCTCATGCAAATTGTCTCTATAGAGAAGCTACAGAAATGTGTGAGACTGTGTTAGCTGTGCATGTATCTTCTTCTTGCTGTACCTGAGTCCATTCCTGCCCCTCTGCTGAACACTAGAGCTACCCTGCTGCACCCAACACAGAGACAGCCTGGGCACAATCCATGGGCAAGGGAATTAGGGACCAACTCACCAGACCAGGAGCCTACCAAAACTGAAAAGACTGTAAGTCTGCTTTGGGTGGCACGAAGTTTACATGCTTCTGTGTGCTGTAAAACCCACAACAGCACTAAAATCATAGCCAAATTTTCTTATATACAAAAAGTACCAGAGGAAAAGACAATGCACTGTGTCTTTGTGCAGAGGTTTAAGACTCCTTCAACCAGGACTTGGTCTAATCTTTCCAGGCTTTCTCAGGGCACTACTCAACATTTGCTCCAAAATGTGTAAATAGCCCAATTCTACCTCAATCAGCACAGCCTTTCCTTCCCCACCTCAATTCCCACAGAAGACTCACCCCAGCAAAGATTCAAATGCTGGTTTCAGGAGACAAGTGTCCAACGCATTCCTCCTCTCTACAGCTGTGGGTGGCAGCCTGCAAAAAAACAATCCCAAATAAATAGCAAGACCAGGAATGGGCAGCAGAAACAAGGTAGGGAAACTTGGACAAATCAAATTAGTAAAAGCTGATTACTGAGTTAAGATCGCACCAAGATTTCATTACTCCCTCCCCCTGTCTGACAGAGATGAAACTTTTTAATTGCAGCACAATTACTTTTACTAGCAAAGGCTTTTATCTCACACTGCTGCTCCAAGGGGGCTTTGACCTCCCTTGCTCACCAAGCATCAAATCAGGTATAATCAAAAGTGACCTCCAGAGAAGGAGGACTCCTGGGCTCAACCACCCCTGCAGCCATTCCAGACAGCACCCCCATCACTCCTCAGGGAGGAGACAAGTCTTGTTTGGAGAAGGAAATAGGGTACTTTAAGAAAAATGAGAGTCTTTGGGGTAAGTCATTCCACTCCTAATAAGGTTAAGACTTCTAAGCACATTCCTGACTTGGAGATTTAGCCCAATTAATCACAAATACAAAGCCCAGAAGGGAAGGTGAAGTTCAATGTGAGCAACATGTGCCACTGAATTGCATTAAGGACAGAAGGATGAAGCCACAACATTAGAACTACAAGCCAATGAGACCATTAACACTAATTGATTCTGGTAACCTCAAGTTCTGAAGTAAATGCTGAAGGTGAGAAAGCACCCAGTGAAATCTATCAGCTGGCCACCTTGTTGCTTTCCAGCATCAGCCTCACACACAGCACTTTGCAGGACAGCTTCAGAGAGAAGACAGGTCTGCTTTCAAGTTTTAGCATAGGTGCTCATTAGTCCCACAAATCTAATGGCAGGAAGTCACAAGCACAAGAATTGCCTGTACACACATTTGAACACAAGTGAAACACACCTCTGGTTTAGTAAGTTTTAAGCACTGAAGTTGCCCTCCAAGCTGTGCTAACTTTCAGGTGTAACTCAGAATTGCACAGATTTGAAAACTGTAAGCCAACATCCTTCCAACAATTCACTGCTTTTTAGAGACATTTACTGGAAGTGGCCATAAATATTAAACAAACACTGGAAACACAACATGGACAAACTCCTTTCTGACAGACACCTGACAACTGTGTTTATAACTGGAACAACCACTGGACACAAATGTACAATTGAGCAGGGAGCCTATGGACAAAGGCTACAGATTTCAGCCTCAATCCCTCCCACCTATCCAAAAAAAAAAAAACCAACAACCCCACCACAAAATACTCAACTGCTGAACTTACTCATTGTAACTGATTGTAATTCCACTAGTCACATAGGAAGTAGAGGCCCTCACAGAGGAAGTCTGTCCATAAAAGCTAATCCTGCAAAAAGGGAAATGTCACAACACTGTGGTTTGCTGTAAACAGAAACCACAACAGAGAGCTTGTTTGTATCAACTGTACATTATAAACAAGATAAAGGGAGCACATTAACCATTGCTTTTAAAAACTATCACTTATCTTCGTAACACTCTGGTCAGTCCTGTTCACAGCTATGCAAAGACCAATGGAAACTCAACTTCTTCAAGTAAGTGCCCTGAATTTTAGGTCCCAAGCCACTTGTCCTGTGAGCCTGGAGGCAGTGATGCCTCAGTGCCCTCAAGGGCTACTGTTGGGCCTCAACAAATTTCAGCTTGTCCAAAGGTGCCCTCTGCACCTGCAGTTATTCCCCTATGTGGAAAAGGCCTCTGCCACACCACTCATCAGACATTTAATGGAACAAACTAACACTAAACCCACAAGGGGTGGAGGGAGATGTGGACAACTTATTTCTGCATTCCATGTAACTCCTCACCTGAACACCTATTTTCATGAACCTCAGAGGGGCTCCCTACCACTGAGGTCCTGATCTCTCCATACAACCAGGCTCAAATTAATTACTAGGTCTGGAAGTGACACAAGAGAACATGTGACAGGACAGAACAATCGTACTGACTCCCTGATAGTACCAAAAGACCTGAACCACAAAACACACACACACAGAGCAGTAATCACTTATGATGATTACTAGTCAACGCTTATGGAGCAATACAAGAACTCACAGCCACATCTCTCATGCAGCCATAAGGTGTCTGCACTCTAAATGAACAAAGCATCACTGTACCAGTAGAAGTTATTTCTCCACAGATTTCCATGCAGAATACCATACATAACAGCAGCAGCCAGGATAAAAACCAGAAGAATTCGTTTCATGACTGATAAACCTGAAACATAAGAAAAACAAAACAAGAAATTGAAACATGAGATGAACTAATGCATGAACATTTTACAAAGCATCTGGAAACCTACAAAAGAAACGTTATTGTTATTACAGACATTCTCTACCACCACAAGTCTGACAGGTGATCTCTCCACTTGAGTTTCTCACACAAAGACCCAGTGCCAGGAGCTGAATGCTGCTTTGCACCTACCATGTTTGTGTGTGTACTCTGCACAGAAGCATGGGTCCACTCTGGGTTCTCTCTGAGCCATGGGAGAGTAGAACCCTTCTGTCCACTGGCAGCCCAAAGAAACCAGCTGGCCTTTATAGGCACCTGTGCTCCTCCTGTTTGTTGTGCCACACACTATCAGTCTGCATAACTACACAGCATTGGCACAGTGCAGGAGACAGATAGGAGACTGATGCTGACGAAACAGAACAGGGTATGAGATGCCACAAATGTCTACTGCCTTTTTTTTAGGATCACTGAATGTTCTTAAAAGTCCAGTTTTGACATTTAAAGCTGCCCTGAAACTGTCTGCTTATGCCTGCAGTGTTCAGTTCCTCACGCAAACCAAACTTCATTGCTCAAGCAACAGAAAAATGTTATTTTCACACGCTGCAAAGTGAGGAAGAAAAGTTAGGACCCCCTTTGCTGAACTTGTGAAATTATGGAGAAATACCAGAGAAAGTGCATTTTCCAAATCGAGTTTTCACCTCATTGCACAGTCTAGTAAAAAACAGAGAAATATCAGAAACTCACGTATCTGGCAAGACAGACTCAAGAAAAATCAAGTCCTGCATCGCTCACATCTTGCAGAGTGAGCAGCCTTTTCAGCAGCTGTGAATGAACTGTTGTTGCTTAATCTTGTGAAAGTCGAAAATAGCAATTGCAGCCACAAGTTACCATGGAAATCCACTTGACAGGTACAGTCCTCTAGTATTCCACTTCTCCCCTAAAGTGTCACGATTACTTGTGCAACAAGCCACTACTTCCTTATTCTTTTCCACTCATATCTTTCACCAGAATTTAAATGCAGAGTTAGAGA
Source organism: Argya squamiceps (assembly GCA_037834095.1). Lineage (NCBI taxonomy): Eukaryota > Metazoa > Chordata > Aves > Passeriformes > Leiothrichidae > Argya > Argya squamiceps. Next base: position 16,390,595 of record JBBMKD010000001.1, on the reverse strand, counting down.
TGTGGCTTTATAACAGCATCTACCAATAACCAAGCCATGCAATGAACCAGGTAGAATCTGTCAACCTTAAGTATATCCTACAGGCTATCCCACTCTGTTCTAGAGGGAACACTTCATAGGCTGCAGCTGTTGCAATTCCAACCTTTCAACTCTCTTTGAGAAGCAGCACTGCCACTTTTCAGCTCCAAATGCCTTGACTCTACTTGAACGGTCACTGCAAATTTGTCTTGACAGTCACTCTCAACTTCTAGAGCAATCTCTAAGTTTCTGCAGTAATTCAGTAGGAGTTTTCTCCCTAAAACTCCAAAAATAGAGTAAAACTCACCTACAGGGTTCAGTCAAGTGTCATTAACAGCAACTGGCTCATAATCTGAAGTGCCATGACAAGACACATACAGGACAAGTGAGGGATCAGGCCCAGCAGCATGGGTTTATGAAAGGCAGCTTGACCAACCTGATCTCCTTTTATGACAGGGTGCCCTGCACAGAGGATGAGGGAAAGACTGTGTATGCTGTGTACCAAGTCCTTCATAAAGCCTTTAGACAGCATTTCCCACAGCATTCTCCTGGAGAAACTGGCTGCTCATGGCTGGGATGGGTGTGCTCTCCCCTGGGTAAAAAGCTGGCTGGCTTGGTCCAAACACAGGTGGGGAACAGAGTTACATCCAACTGGCAGCCAGTCAATAGTGAGGTTCCCAGGGCTCAGTCCTGTTTAATATTTTTAAAGAAAAGATACAGTCTGGACAAGGGGATCAAGTGCACCCTGTCAATTTGCAGGTAACACCAAGTTGAGGGGGAGTGTTGATCTGCTGGAGTGTAGGAAGGCTCTGCAGAAGGATCTGGACAGGCTGGATCAATGTGCCAAGGCCAGCTGGAGGAGGTTCAACAAGGCCAAGTCAAACTCCTCTGTCTGGGTCAAAACAACCTCAAGCAGCACTGCAGGCTGGGGGAAGAGTGGCTGCAAAGCTGCCTGGCAGAAAAGAACCTGGGAGTGCTGGCTGACAGCAGCTGAACATGAGCCACTGTGTGCCCACACGGCCAAGAAGGGCAGTGACATCCTGGCCTGGATCAGCAAGAGTGGCCAGAGAGATGAGGGAAGAGATCACTCACTCCTCTGTTCTCAGGACTGCTGAGGCTGCACCTTGAACCTGTGCTCAGTTTTGGGCCCCTGACTACAAGACAGAGACTGAGGCGCCAGAGCAAGTCCAGAGAAGGGCAGAGCTGGTGAAGTGTTTGGAGAAACAGCAGCTCAATGGGAACTTTATCACTCTCTACACCACCTGAAATAAATTTGTAGCAAGGTGGGGGCTGGTCTCTTCTCCCAGGCAACAAATGACAGGACAAGCAGAAACAGCCTCAAGTTGCACCAGTGCACATTTAAATTATGTATTAGGAGAAAAAAATTTCTGAAGGGGTTGGCAAACACTAAACAGTCTGTCCAGGGAAGTGCTTGAGTCACCATCTCCAAAGATATTTAAAAGATGTCTAGATGTGACACTTGAGGATATGCTTGAGTGATGGATCTGGCAGTGCGGAGCTGATAGCTGGACTCCATGATCTCTTCCAACCTAAGTGATACTATTATTTACTTGAAAAAGACACTGCACTCTCTAGTACTTTTTTTCCTTTCACTAGTAGTATTTTTACCCCCTCCTGCTTTGAAAAGGTTTGCCAAAACATCCCATTAAAGTGTTATCCTTACTCCTCAATTCAATCAATGCAAACTTCGGTTAAACAGAACAAACCAGCTCTTCAAATAAGGTTGCTAAATTAACAACTGATTATATTGCTGGTTTTGCTGACTTCAGTGTAAGAAAGAACCATGCTGAAGAGACAGACCAAGCTACAAAACAGAGAAAAGACAAGGAAAAGCAGCCCATAAAGAATCTATTAAAAACCAAAAATAGTATTCAAAACAGCATTTTTCACAGAGGGGAAAAGAAATTGTTCCACTTGCAAAGTATTTACAGAGATATTCATACAGCCTGGGAAAAAAAAATCATTAAAACAAGAGAATAGAAGTTAGCATCATTCTTTATAAACAGGATCATAAGGGATCTGTAACAACTTCCAGTGTTTTATGTAGGATACCCAGCCTGCACACAAGTGATAACGGGTCCACCCCAGCTCCAAACAACCCATCATTAAGAGTGTACCTAACTGAACCCTTAGACACATCAAACAGTCTTTATTTATGTAAGTACCTTCTCATCACCATCCTGTCCCCCAGTGCTTGGCTTCATTCCTGGTTTGAGAGAAAGTTCTCTAGCCAAGAAAGTCTGCACTAAGAAGACTGTCTTTCTTAATCTGGTTTAGTAAACAGAACCACTGCCTTGTTTACAGAAGAAATTATTCTGGGTGTATTTTTAATCATGACAGCATCTCCCAGCTCTTCCTTCCTACATCAAAAGAGCTGAGGGTTGTAGAAAGTTAATCAAAGGGAAACAAACTCCTACAATGCAAATATTGCACTAGAAAATTCCTGTAAGTCAGAGGCGCAAGAAAACAGGGAATTGAGAAGACACAGCTCAGATGGAAAACAGCAGTTCCATTCCAGTTTATTTGCTTCAACACAAGAGTCAGCAGATTGATTGAAGTCCATCAACCCAAGTGACAGAAGCCATGGCTCCCTCCCTTAGGTCAATGTCAATCAGAGTTAAGCAAAACAAGAAAGACAAAGCTGGAGCTCAAACTATTCAAATTCCTCCTCTTTCTTAAAACTCTACGGTGATCTACACAAAGAAAGGAACAAGGAACCCAGTATGACCATGCCTGATGAGCATGGTGTCAGCTGGTCTATTTTCTAAAAGCAAGGATTGGGATATGGTAAGTGCTGCAAAAAATTCACGAGCACTTTTTTAATAGTAACTTAAGCAAACTTCTGTGGGCCAACTTGCCACCTCTCCCAGAGGACAGAGCTACAGAACTGGACAAGACTGACTCTGTCATGGGACTAAGACAACCTCAGAGATCAGTCTCTATCTCCTATTGACAGACAAATCCCCCCAAGCTCCCATCAACCCACCAGAAAGTCTCATTTGGGTATATGAACTATTAACTATTTAAGACCTGAGGCTAACATTTTCTTCCCTTGGTGGAAGCAGGGAACCCCTATCCTTGTGGGAGGTGCATCATTACTTACAATTATAGTCTTTATTCCAGTACAGTGTGGTACCTGCTATGAGCCACCATCTCACACCCTCTGTTCATCTCCCAACTTGCAGTTGAAGCAGTTAAGCCACAGAATAAACCCTGCAGGAATCTACAGCTGTTGGACTGGGCAATCAAATGACCACGCTACCATCACCTTTCTTTCATAAATCTCATAAGCCTTCCATTCTTCCTTAAAAATTACTAGTGCTAATAGCACAATGCAGGAAGCTTTTCCATCTGTCCTACTTATTTTGTAAAGTACCTTTGACTACTACTGAAGTAGAGGCAGTAAGTACTTAACTATAAAGTGGTTACAACTAAATTAAATACTATGCAGCTTAAAACAATCTTAGCTCCATAAACTGTCACAAGATGATATAAGTGCTGCTGCCATTAAGCGACAGCCTGAAAATTTCAGCTCACTGGGACCTCAGACTCCTATAACCCTTGTAGTTGAGGGGGAGGAAATGAGACTGAAAATATACTTTGAGCAGACCTTGAAATTTAAAGGGACGGCAGAAAAAGCACATAACCTAATAAAGGTTTAAAAAGAAACATCAGAATTTTTAAGATGTAGTCAGTATTTTGTGGGTTTGAGCTTGTGACCTGCAGCACTCCTTCCTTTTGGTCAGGATGTAGCACATGCCTGGTGAAACAATCATGCAGCAAAAGGATAATCGAGGAGGAAGGAAGAAAGATCACCATCCTTCTCAAATTAAGCTGTAAAACATGAGTACATTATGACACGAGTTATTTCTTCTGCCAAATCTAAACAATATTCATTATTCACTCTTCCAGTTCTTGCTCTAAATATCTGCCTAATTGCATTGTTCATTAATTCTCCCCCTCTTCAGGAAGGGAACGCAGCAGAGACACTACACAACAGCACTGCTGCAGTCTAAAAGTGGCTGAGTCAGGCTAGTGCCCTCCCTCACTCCCATGCCCCTGAAATTCTCATCATTTCCAATGTTCTTTTTGATTTTAGTTTAAGAAAGAAAATGTCCTCAGAAATATTGTTTAAGCTAGATGTATTGGGTTATGCTACCAAAGTGGGTCAGAATTAGAACTAATTTTCCAGCTCTCCAATAAAACGGACTTGGTTTTGAAGTTGTACATTTAGCAGAAGCAGTAAATTGGAAAAGGTTCTTGTTCACCTGTCCTGCCCCAAACCAAACCAAAGCAGTTATTCCTGTTCCCAAAAACCTGCACAAACCATGACATTAAAAAAACCCCTAAGATTTTACTGCACCAAAATGTCACTACGGACTGCCAGCATCACAACATACATACATGTAACTGCTACCCAAATTATCCCCTGCACTAGAAGGTAAGACACTTTCTGCCCTGATCTCTTCCAACAACACGGGGATAAGCAGTTGAGCAACAATTTCCTGCCTGTGACAACTGATGCCTTCTTCCTCTCCAAGAGGAACTACCCATTTTAATTCCACAGCATGCAGGTATCTGAGAAAAAAAAAAAAAAAAAGAAAAAAGAAAAAGAAAAAAACCCAGTCTTTCTCCAAAGACAACTTCTCTCTGTTAAGGAAAGTTTCCAATGTTCCCCCTATCATTTCTTCTCTATCCAAATACTGCAGCAAGCCTGACCACAAACAGCAAGATAACCTTTCCTCCAAGTACCCAACAACAAGCAAAATGTCCAGTAGATGTGACATCACAGCAGTACAGATGTTTAATAGATTTAGTCAATCTTTCTTCTTTATCAGCTCACAAAGCCAGAAATGTACCCTCTGCTGATATTGATTTACTGTGGAGACACAGACTAGAGCTGTGCCCATCTCTGACCTTGTGCAGTATTTCAGGACAGGCCACAACAGATTGGTTTTAGGGACCAAGTGCTTGTCTCCCTCCCCTTCATCATCCTGCTAATGGTGGAACACATTCTGTACCACAAGAGACAGCAATACATTTATATTACTTTGTGGACAATTCAGGATTCTTTTGTTCCATTTTTGTCTTTCAGTAACAGACACTGGTATTTTGTCCTTCAGAGTGTAACTGCTTGTTAGGTCAAGCAAAATGAAAAAGCAACTTAGTATTTTTCTGATGATCACTATTTCAGTTTGCTTTTGTCCAGAGTCTACAAGATCTCTGCATCACTTTCCCTCTGTGTGGCTGTGCAGACATATTTATAATGTCAGAAACTCTTCTCACACAAGCCTATCCTTTGGCTAAAGGGGACTGATAAAGATTCCAAGTCCAGTTAAATCTATTGTCCTTTCACCCTCTCCAATACTAATTTACCTAGACAGCACATCTGGTGGAACAGGAAGGTTAGCTGTCTTCCCAAAGGCTGCAGGAACAAGCACAGTTCATCTCTGTGTTTTGGGCAGAACAGACAACACAGCACCTACAGCTCTCCAAACCTTATCTCCAGCCCTGTGCATTCTCACTAGATCAGATCAAACAAGATCAGAAAAACACAAGTTTGTGGCCTTCAAAGATGACACGTCATCAACACAGAGGGTTTGGCAGAAGCTGCAAAAGGCCTGTGTGTCCTCACAGTCTCACCACCGTGCTCAGACTCCCTTGTTCTTACTGCAGGAGACAAGGTGTCATCTGTTCAGTGGTTAACTCCTTTTTCCTTCTTCTTCCCTCCTTCTGCCTGGGGACCCAGCAGCTCTAACACACACCCCACAGTGGGGGCACCATTAGAGGCACTCATCAGACTTTCTTGGAGAGCAAAAAGGCATGTGCACAAGCCTAGGTCAAGTTACAAGCTTTTTAAAGCTTACTGAAACAGGTCCCAATTTGGCTGCAAAAGAAAATGCTGTGATCCTATTCTCTGAGGCACCACAATCTATTTTGTGCACTATTTCACAGAGATACCACTTTTGGGCCTCCTGATGCATAATTTCACATCACTTCTAACTGACATGAAATACCAGCTCCACAGATGAAAAAACAGAAGCACAAAGCATCAGCCAGTGCATCCTGCCAGAAAATCCTGGTGAGCAAAATACAAGGGAGCACAGGCATTAGGTCCACTGAAATGGCCCTCGAATAGGAGCAGCATTCAGTGAACTGCCTGAGGCTGAGCTCTTTAGCCCTGCTGAGAGGCAGAACATGTCACCTCCAGCTTGGGGCTATCACAGGGTTGCTATGCCACCCTGGAGATGTGAGCCAGTATTTTGGCTGGTTATCACAGTGCAGTGTGGATCCCTGGCACCAGCTCAAGGTGACAGCACGCTCCATGGCATGTTGCAGATACACAATTAAAACTGCAAGCACAAAAAAGAGATAAATGGATTGATATTTTTCATTTGGTAAATGGGTTTTTTTAAATTATTTTTTCCCTCCAAGATAGCAAACAGTACTCGTTAATGTTCCAAGATGGCTTAGGACTCATTCCAGTAACAGACACGCAGTGAAACACTGCTAACTCACGCTTAAGAGTCAGCCCTGGATAGATCCAAATCCAACTTGTGGCTTTGAGGGAAAAGAGAACAATAACTACTGGATTCTCATCCAACTGGTGCTTTGTAAGTATCACAGATTTCCAGAAACTGTGCCTGTAATTACAGTAAGGAGTAAGATGAAGTCCAGAGCCTTGTGTTCTTGTCTGGTTTTGTGCCTCCAGATGAGGGAGGACACGAAGCAGAAAATTTATGCAAAGGCACACACGTTTCCATATGCTTTCCCTGTCCTGATCCTCTACAGCCCTCCCACCAACACACTTCACTTCTTTTCCCTCCTTCCTCTTCCTGTGTACTTGGAGCACACACAAGCAGTTTCTGTCACGGCCAGCAGCCACAGAGATGCAGTGCAGCACACAAGCAATTATTTGGGATTTGGTCAGAGGCTCACCTGTGAACACAAAATCAAACAAGTACGACCTGAGCACAGATGGCTCTGCTTCCTCAACTCCCAAACCACACATAAAAAATCCAGCTCTAACTGTAGCTTTAAAAAATATATGAAATCCCCCCACAGAAAGTCAGTCATACAACCTCAGCTGACACTTTTCCTAGCCCTCTTACGTTCTCCCAGATTAACCTTTAAAGCTTTAGCCAGCCTAAGCTAGGTGGCTATTTATATATTACACATCACAGGTGGCTATATAATAAATGAACAAAGAAACACAGTACTATAAATCCATGCAGCTCTTCTGCAAGCTGTGGTGACAGCAGTGTTCCTGCCCAGTCTGTTTCCCCTTTTCCTTCTTTTTCCAGAAGGGACTGGAATATAAACAAGCCATGGAACATCCTCTGGGGGTCAGAGTTCAGGTCACTTCTCGCTTTGACTTACACAACTGCAAGGTTTCAGTGAACTTGAGCTGCTCTTCCTGCAAGGAACACAGCATCATGATTTTGAGCTGTTTTGTTTCTTCACCTCCTTTTGAAAAAGCCAAGACCACAGAAATACTACACAACGCATTAAAAAAATAGAAAATTATTAACAGAAAGACACGCAACGCAGTACTAGTTCAGTTACTCATTCACACCACTGTTCTTTGTCCACAAGTGCTTGCAGAGTCAGAGGATTGAGGTCAAACCAGCAATCCTTCTTAGGTTTCCCAGAGGAAAAAAAAAAAATGGAAAAAAGTGGAAGGAGAAATGGCTGGAAAAAGGCAAATTAGTCAGGTTTCAAAACAGTTCAGTCACAAACCCAATCCGGCTCACCACTTTTTCCTCCAGGAACTATGATCAATCTAAACAAATAAAGGTCCAACCAGAAAATTTGATCTGCATTTATTATATATGTAGAAATTCACCACAGTATTAAGTTCACCTTAAAACAAGGCACACTTTGTCTCCTAACAATGCCTACGATATCCAAAACATCCTGGTTGATTTGGAGGTAGTGATTTAACCTCAGGTCTCACTAAAATGGCTTGAATTATAAAACTAAACCTACCACTCAGAGGGAAAAAAAAGAACAAATCTCAACACCAGGTTAAAATAACCATCCCCAAAAAATCCAAGAAAACAAAACACACAAAAAAATCACAACACCAAAGCCCACTCACAAGCAAAATTAGGATTCTCCGGGGCACAGGGAAAAACATGGTGGGGTTTTTCTTGCCTTTTTTCTCCTGACAGGTAACAGAAGGCTGATTTACTAGCTTCACTACCAGCACCTTAAGAATTAACTGCTCCCTTATCTACACGGAGCATAAATCCCAACTATTTTCTCACTTCACTGTAATAGTATCAATCCTGATCCATACTGGTGTCAGAATCTGTCCCTGAACAGAAACAGGTGCTTTTTGTATGACCAGTTTCCACAGTAACATTTGTAAACCCCAGTCATGACAAATTTCAAATGCACTGCCATCATCAGATGGCCCAGCTTTTTACTGTAATTTTTATTGTCCATATTTCACCGTATTTTAAAAAGGAACAGGTTGCATTACTCAGGTTTGTGTGGATTAAGAGACCCAGAAGATAGGTGTGAACATGCCCCTGGGCAGCACACAAAACTGAACAGCTAAATTTTCATTTAAATAACATGCCAAACATGTCTGTAGTCAGAGCCCCAAAAACAAAGTATTTCTTCATTTTTGCTGTGTTGCTCCCTATCTTGCCTCAACTGCCAAAGGAAAAAAAAATTAAACTCCTACCACCACCCCCAAAAAAGCCCCAAACCAACAACCAAAAAAAAAGTCTCCTAAATCCCCAGCTGTTTGTGATGCAACTTACCCCACTAACAAATTCTGCAAGTCAATCTGCTGCAAGGCATCTGTGCAAATGAGAGCTCTGGGATTCTCAGGAATGCAGCAAAACAAGTAAGGGAAAAGTGTAAAGCTAAATTAATTCAGGGAGGGAAGAAAATGGAGATAAGTGGCAGCACTTACCCTACACTACTACAAAATCTTGGAAGCTTCTCACAGCAGGGATCCTGCTGGCTCGGGAGAAATCGGCAGGACACCAGAAGCTTAAATAGCTTCTCTGATAACGTTAATGCTTACATTTCCCAGTGCTCTCAATGAATGTATTGACTTTGCCTTTGGATCATGAATATCAGAACACAAAACTCCAGTGCTAACTCCCATCAGAAAACTAACCCCAAACTGACAGTGCCAAACTGGAAAATCTTGAATATTCTAAACATTAAGACTATTTTCACAAGCCTTCTTAACACACAGCTTTGTCCTCTTAGCACTGCAGCTCAAATATATTATTTACAATAACAACAAAACCACCCATAAGAAAAGCTCTAATGAGCCACTTCATAAACACGAGAATGCTCTGTGGAAATAAAACGTTTCAGAACTCACAAAAAACTGCTGTGCAGTTTGCATCAGAGCCTGACCTGATCCCCTAAAGGCTTTTAGTGCTTTGTTTTCTTTCTTAAACGTGAAAGGAAAAACTTCCACACTGAATATCCAAATAGTGCATATCCTGAAGACTGAGTGCTACAAGATACATAGCTCTGCAGAAAAACGTACGCCTGTAGAATATTCAACAGTGTGTAAAGTCCTGGCATCTTCTCTGAATGGTAAAGTTACCAGTGAGTCTACATGCATTAAATGAAAAAAAAAAAAAAGAAAAAAATTGTTTGTGAGGTAGTGAGCTTCCCAAGTGGAACACAGATGAAGGTGTTATCTGAGTTCAGCATTTAGAACATCATTCATCGTGTTTCCTTAAACAAAACTGAAATCAAATTCATAACAAAAACAAAGAACAAACGAGCAGGCTAAACAGTGTAAACCCAGCACTGGAATTCTTCACAGGGCAACTGTTAGCTGCTGTAACAGAATTCAGCTCCTTGCAGAAAAGCTTACACATGCTCATTTATGCACTTCTGTGTGTTCAGAGCAACAAAGTGATACTACAGCAATCTGTACTGCAGTGCAAACTTTTAGTGGGTATCCATCTTACAGTGCAGCTCATAGCCCTGAATTATGCACTTCAGTTTTCTTACCTATGCAAACAAGAGGAAAGCTAATTATATCTGATGGTAATCTTCAATTGCCGTCTGTCTGGGAGGAAAGCTGCCTACATTAGTCACTACAGCCTGCTGGGAAAGCTTGTACACTTTTCTCAGAGCTACACAGAGACACCCATTTACAAGACTTTCAGACCTCAAACCTCACTGAAGGTTAAACGCTACCCCTTTCCTCCCCAAAACTGACGTATTGCTTCCTTTTGCCTTTTTTCATTAATTGAAAAGGACAGTCATGCCTAAAACTTAGGGGAATCAGAGGTGCCTGTCATCCCATGCAGGCATCCCCCCTGCCAGTCTCACAGCTCTCCTGCTGGGGCTGCCAAAACACCTAGAAGCCCAGATGAGAGCAAGGAGGCACAAGGGCAGCCAGGCAGGCTGAAGACACACAGCCTGGTCTCTGCCAGAGCACTGCCTTCACACAGCACCTTCTCCTGCACATCACAGCTCCCTCTGACAGTTTGTTTTGCTCTACAATCCAAGTCTCACTTCTTATAGGTGAAACAGAGAGCCTGGTTTTGATGTTCAGTTTCTGTTTCACCAGTCCTTAAATGCTACAGTAAAATGAAGAGAAGTTTCTTCAGGATCGTGGTATCTTTAAACAGATTAACTGCCCTACCCAACCCGATCTTTTCTGAGCACTGGATATGCTCAGGGCTGCATGACACTATCTCCTCTGATGACGAGAGTAAGAGTCTGATAAACCAGGGCTCACCTCCCTGTGAGATGACAGCAGGGCACAGATCTGCTCTCCCATAAACAAACTGGCCCATCCTGTACCAGTGATAAATACAAAGTCTAATACTTCCTTCAGCATAAAACTTAAAGTCGTCTAGAGCAATATACACTGCACCTGCTGGGTTGCCCACTGACATCCCTTCTTGCTCCCCTGACTGCACCAAATGCAGCTCAGCCTCCAGCACCACCATGTCCTATCAGACTGCTCTCCACGCCACAGACCATGCAGAACTCCATTAGAGCATGAAATGCCATACACTAAAAGGCTTTTTGTTCTGTTCTATCACATGTGTTCTCAGCATGAAATGAGATTTATGCAACCATACCCTGCTTGTGTGCAATGCATGCCCTCTCTTTCCTTCCCTACAGAACTTTTGAACCCCTCTGGCTGATTTCAGTCAAACACGAGAGATCAGGAAGTCAATGTGTTTGAGACCTCCTCAAGTTTTACAAAAATAAACACCCCGCTGCACAGAACAAAGAAACCCTGTAAATTCATTTTTCATTAAAGATCAGAAAGTACACACAACAGAAAGACATCAGAAATATGGTTTCATTTTATCTTGTCACACAACTGTGTAGCAAAGGTACCAGAAGAGCCTCTAGCCACCGAGAAAAAAGTGCTCAAATTTTGAAATGTCTTACACAAACATGTAAGTGTCCAAATTTCCCAAAAGAGCTGTATGAAGTTCAACAACTTAGATACCCTTTTCAACCACTTAACAGGTAGTGTTAGCTGACTTCAGTCACCCAGCTTCAAAAAGTCACTTCAACACTAACCAGCATTTACTGTAAGTAATGTTCTTTGTCAAAACTGAATAATGAGATACTCACTTTACATTTCTTTCTGCAAAGCTCTGAACAACACTTTCTATTTAGGTTGGAAATCTTTAATACAAAACTAACCTTAGCTGGAGGCTAAGCCAACTAAGAACCAATGTCCCAAGTTGAAAATGAATTACAGTGTGCCATTAGCACAGAAGAATGAAAATCACTATTCCACTCAAATTGTTTCAATGAAAATAAAGTATTTCCTTGATATGTACTGCAAGAAAAGTCACTCTTGAGAAACTGTACTAATGTTAAGTACACTAACCAGCACTTTAATCACCTGGCTACTCAAAACCCAGTTTATGCACCTGGCCCGTGCTCCAGAGCACAAGGTGAGCAATGAAAGCACAAGAAACACTCTGCTATGTCACACCAGTGTCCATCCAGCCCAGTTCTGTCTCCAGCAGTGACAGCAGGTCATGATGACCTAGGGACAGCATTTTGTGGCCATTCTGTGTTTCGTTCCCCTTGTGCACCCATACCTGCACATCTCAACTTTCTGAGCATGGAAAGTTAAAATTACCATGGGTGGTTATAAAACTGGGAGAGCAGGAGGGACAGGCTTATAGAGCACTCCAGCTTCTCAGCTGAGACAAGCATCACCCTGCCTTATTAAACACTGCAAAACATTTGGGCAAGCAAAGCTAGCCATAGTTTTAACAGTTTCCTGCAGGGGAAAACAAAACAAAAAAAAAATCAAACCCAGGCTTCTCCCAGATATGAAATGAGAAGGCAATAGCTTGTGTAGACAAGGGGCATGATCAAGACTAGCTATCACATGCCAGCAAGCCTCGTGCACATGCAGCAATCCGGACAAATCCTAACTTGTTCCCATGCTTCACCGTGTGGATGTAATATTATGGCTCCATTTAATCTTGTGCAAATGTTGTGTTCAAACAAACCTTACAGCCTATCTCCCATCTACACCACCAACCTCCTCCTGGTCTCAGTCCCACACATCAACTTCAGACTACCTGAAGCACTGCAGAGCAGGAGCTGATGTTTCCGGGGTGCTCAGATGTGACACTGGCAGATGACACAAGACTGGCAGGTTCCGTAACTTCCAAGAACCAAGAAACACCTATTTTAACTGGCAAATTATGAACAAGGTTTCATTCACCAACAGCTCCTGGGCAGCAAACATATTCCTGTCTCTTCACTGCAGTGAGAAAAACCCACAAGTTCTTCCCTTGCATTGTGCTTGGATGGCCCTGTTCTGAAACAGGTCCACTCCCCCGCACACGTCATCGTGTAGACAAAAAATTATCAGCACAAACAACCTTCAAAAACCACGTGCCCAGGAGGGAGCTATATTAACCTACAATTACATGAGAAAAAAAGGAAAGATTATGGCAAAAACACAACTTCAATTTCTTTCTTACCCTGAGAAAGAAGCTTCTCCCCTCATCCCACATGTGATGCAATTTGCATTTTATGCATACACACACACATTCTGTATTGGCTATTAAATGGCCATCACATTTCCTCTGCCCACCTCTGCTAAGGCTCTGGGTAAGCTCATGCCCCTCACACCACTCTCATTCCACTGCTGGCCTCAAGACTCCACAAAGCAGGGAAAACAAGCAGTATCTGGATACCACTGCAATGCAAATGTCAGTGTGAAGATCCAGTCTAACAAAGAACTTTTCTGAGCTCTGCAGCAGATCCTCATTACAGTGTTTCTGACCTTCACTCACAAGGGCTAAAACTATTCTTTTAAAATTGAGTTGAAGACTGCTAGCCACACACCTCACAAAAAAAGTTTCCTACTGGCTAGTGGCCCAAAAGCAAGCAATACTACAACTCAGGAAATGGAAACTTGCACAGTAAACCAACAGATGTTAAGAGCTTCAGTGATTAAGACAGACCATCATTTCACTCCTGCCTGCTCTTAAAACCAGTTCCTAGATTACTCCATTCTGGCCCTCCCACCAGGAGTGAAGACCAACTGGCTTTGTAGGTTTTCCAGCCTTTCCTTCCCAGTCAGGTCAGGTGGAGGGTGTTCCATTTTCTTCCCTTGCTCTTTCTGGATCTCCATTTACACTAGAATGTAAAAAACAGCCCAGGCACACCATACTTCAGTTCTGCTGCTCCTGTTAGGGTTGGGAACAGAGGTAACTGAACAGTTCCACACAACCTTTGGGTATTATCCAGGGACACTCACAACGTGCTCACTCTGTAACAGTGCTGTAAAGGGTCTTCTTCACAGGATACCAAGGCTTCGTTTTTGCCTACAAGACCTAAGAACTTACGAAGCTTGGACAGCTGAAAAACCAATCCACCTGAGCAAAATTAACTTTAAAAGGACATGGTATTTTAGAATGATAGGTACAGAACACAGCAAGAAGTACTGCTGCAGAGTATTTTACCACATTCTGTACCTGCATTTTTTCAACTCATTTTTCAAAAGGTGGTAACACTGCATGCAACCCACACATTGCCTGTTTTTGTTTCACAGCTCATGCTAGCTAATACTGCCCATCACTTTTCAACCTTTCTGTACTAATACTGCTACTGGTATCAGTGATTAATACACTACAGCATGCACATCCTGTTTTCCTCTAGACCTCAACATACATCAAATCAAGAAAAGCTGAGGTTTTTAGGCTCTTCTGTAGAAGGAGGGTAAAAGAAAGATTTAAGTTTTAGGAAATTCACACAGCAAATAATATGTACGAGTAGCTTTATTTTCACTTCTCTTGAAGGGCGTGAACAGGTAGAAGCAACCATATGTAACAGCAAAAGCAGAAGAAACTGGATTAAAGGGGAAGTTCAGGGGAGGGTTAATTCTGCTACAAAGCTTCTGGTCTTTGAGTAAATAGATAGAAAATAGAGACTCTGAAGAAAGAAAAAATTCTGTACATTCAGTTACCCCATAGTTACTCAGTATTATTATTCTCTAGCTTATCTATGAGGCTAGAGAAATTGATGAATACATTATTCAAATGAATGACAAATTACATGTCATATGCTTGAAAAACTAAACTCCTCCTCAACACACTTCAACTGATTTAGCTGAAACAGTGAAAACATCTGTAGGGAAAGTTGTCCATAAAAAATGTATCTCAAGAAGTCTTGAGCCCATTCCTAAAATGCATTTAACTAGGGAGCCAAGGCAGAGTACCTCACATCATACATGAAGCAAACCCATCCTTTTATGCTTTTAAGTAAAATAACCTTAATGTTAATGTACAAAGACAAACAAACCAAGATCCAGTGCTACAGCTCAAGCTATACTGCGGGAAAACAAAAAAAAAATGAAACCAAAAACCCAAAAAACCAAACAAAACCAAGAGCCTTTCCTCAAAAGCCCTTTTAACTCAATGGTGCAGACATCCTCATGGAGACTCATAGTGGTCTCACAAGTTTTATCTTCAAATGATCCATCTGATTGGATCCTTTTCCAGGCCAGTATACTTGAATCAACACCCAGGAGTATATGAAGCAACATGCAAGAAGAAAACTACAAATCAGCCAAAGCAGGTTTATGCCAACTTTTCCAAACCTGTCTTGGGAAGACAAATCAAATTTTTACCAAGTGATACTAATCACAGCATGCTCAGAAACCAACAAAGAAAACAAGCCCGAGATAAAAGTGCTAATGGCACAAATAAGCTATCCTAACAGCTTCTATCCAAAACTGAACACCTAAGGAAGAAAGCAATCATCGAAAATCTTCTAAAGCTGCCTCTGCTTGTAAGCTATCAGAGTCTTACTGAGGAGGTGAAGGAGAAGCATCTCAAACACTTCCCACTACGAAGGAAACCAATCACCACATCACCGCTGTATTTCCCT
Organism: Argya squamiceps; assembly: GCA_037834095.1. Lineage (NCBI taxonomy): Eukaryota > Metazoa > Chordata > Aves > Passeriformes > Leiothrichidae > Argya > Argya squamiceps. The sequence goes on along the minus strand of JBBMKD010000001.1, from coordinate 16,375,172 downwards.
CTTCAGTCAGGCAACCCTCTGATAATTGCTAAAGCCATTCTTTAGCAGCACACACAGCACATATCAACATAATGTCTTGTTCAACACCTTGCTCTAGCCAAAGCACTGTAACTCACCAATTTCCCCAGCTGTTGTAAGTTACAAAGGAACCTGAGTCCCTTTTTAACTTAGGACTCAGATACTGGTGATCCTTCTGTCAGCTTTCAGGTTTTAGTGTCTCAACTGAACACTCTGCAGCTGCTCCCATGGGCACATCCCTGACTGGCAACTGCTTCCAGAGAACTTCTCCTCCTACCTTTTCACAGGGAGGGAGGGATAAGGACACTGGACAACTCATGAGCCTCAGGGGATGATTCATACATCCCACAAGCAGGAGAAGTCTGCGAAAGCCAATAAGACCTTCAGGGAGACCTGAGACTTAGTCACCTTCAATTCAGCTGCCTTAATAACAGCCATAAGCCTAAAGTGTAACTTAATGGACTGCTTCAGTTCAACAGAGACGGATGAGTCAAAGGAGCAGGTACTGTATCAGATTGGGGAAAAAAGGTAAGCAGATTTACTTAAGTGAAACAAAAATCAGAGCGACAGCTGCTGAAGTCTTACATGTGAAAGGAGAGTTGTTTTAGTTTCAGAAGTAACACTTCTGAAACTAGTCAGACAAGCATATTGCATGTTGATGGGTAGGAAACTCTGCTCCATGCACATTTTCTCTCCTTCAACCCCTCTCTGAATTTAATTCTTTCAGTTTAGGAGTGAGCAGTCTAATACCATGACACTCTCCACAAAAAAATATTTTTATAGATATCTTTTATCGATAACTTTTTCATATTTTTTATCTACAACATTTTCACATAGTTCAGCTTAATTACCAGGTTAAAATAAGTAATCTTATCACAAAGTTCATTTTTTCCTTAATAGTTCTGCAATCACACTATGCAAAAATATCTCAGTAAAACCTAGGTGAAGAGAGACAAAAATTGAAGAAAACTAGATAGAAAGTTTCAGCTGGGCAAGAACACAACAAGCACAAATCTCAACAGATCAGCCACTCTCCCTGGAAATTTTGAGAAAGGACAGCAGGATTGATCTCACCGCTTGCTCTAACTAAAACACCATCCCCGTTGCCAAATAATAACCCAAGTATTAAATAAATAAATCAATAAATAAATAAAGGTAGCAGACATAAAACTTCCAGCGTTTGTTTCTCTCCTAAAATGTAAATAATACATTTGCATAGCTTAAGGCACAGTCTACCCACAGAGCCATTGTTCCCTCCCCAAGGCCTTCGGCATTTTCAAGGAGCGGTTCCCTTTCGGTACCCTCGCCAGCAGCAGAATCCTTTAACCGAACCTGCCTGACCGGCAGCCATGGCAAAACGGTGGGATTACCCGACCCAAGCAATTCTGCGTAAGCTACGAATCTCCCCTCGAATTTTACTCACGGGCCGCCGTCAGCTCCGCCGGGAGGCTCCCCCTGCGCGGAGCTGTCCTGCCCGCATGAGCCCACCGCGCCCCAGCCCCGGAGCCCCGGGCCCCGCTACCTCCCCCATCCCCCTTCCCGCGTTCGCCTCTCGCCGGCGCGCC
>JBBMKD010000001.1:16353611-16365831 GCA_037834095.1 Argya squamiceps | reverse complement strand
CAATTGGTTTCAACAGATGATGAAGAGGGTGATAGAATACTTTGTGCATATCTTATTCTACAACCCAGGACAAGGTTCTTTTACTTACAATTCAAACCATATTTTCTTTGGCTTTAAAGTAGCACATCTTAGTATACACATGTACTTTCAGTATATGTGATGGTTGTGCCATAGTAATCTGTTATTTCTATAAAACGCTCCTTACAACTCTTCAGACATGTTCCTCATTTCTATAAAATGAGGAACTTACTTCTTACAACTCTCCAGGTGTCCTGTCAGCTTGTTTGTTTGCATCCAGATGCAGCTGCTTTTGGCTTCTGTGCTGATTAGATACACACCTCATTGGAGTTACTTGAAAATGTTTCTGTGTTGAAACCTGAAGATTTAGATTTATAGTTCTTATAAAATGGGATAGGAAAGATGTGATAAAGCTGAGGTGGACTTCTGTTTTTCATTCTGTATCTTCATACATCAAGATTTGCCCTTGCTGAACTGCAGTAATGTGGCCAACTACATCTGCTGTTCCCCAGCACTAATGCAGCCCAGGTCAGAATTAGAAAGAAGGAAAAATAAGATGTTCTAGGGTAAGCCAAGGCTTCACTGGAACATTTTCAGTTGTAGCCATTTTACAATAGCAAATCCCCAAACCTGTTTGTGTAGTCTGGATCTTGCAAGTCGGCAGCAGAATTTGGTGAATACCTTAAGTTTCTGTACCTAGATATGGAGGGTGTTCCTGAACTACAAACCTGTTCATTGGGATGTCTCTAATTAGTGACCAAAAGGTACTGGAGACTTAATTATTCAGTGCCTTTTCAGAAGAGGGCATGGGAGGACACTATGAGCAAATTAAACGCAAACCCCAGGTCTGTGCCTGATTGTTGTGTGCCCTTGATGCAGACCCAGAGGAGCTACTGTGCACCCTTCAGCACCTACAGGAATGGGACCCCGATGGCGCCGTGTGGGGCCATTGCCAACAGCATGTTCAACGGTACGTGGGCACCTCTGCCCCTTTACTCAGCCCTCTTCCATGTGAGTGTACAGCAGGAATGAGGAATTTAGACCCTCTTGAATTAAGGAATGAGGATACAAATTTAATTTACTTCCTTGTTGAAAAGCACATTCTTGCACAGTGATGGGAGAGCCCAGATTCTGCCTTCCCACAATTACGTGCTTAAGAAGGAGGGATTCTCCATGTTCTCCACATTAGTTTGGGTCCTTGGATCTACATGGTTTCATTTTTGTTCTTAGAATGCTGGGAGCTTACATAGTCTTAATTTGATCCTGGATTTGATCTTTGTAGTAATCTAGTGGGCATAATCTGCTTACAAGTACACTTGGGAAATTTCAGAATGTATCTTTGGAAGGAAAAGTAACAAAAAACCCTGTACAGACTTTTATCCACTACCCTATCTTTTTTGTCTTCCAATTTCTCCCATTCCCTGCTCCCACTCTTTTTTTAATCTGTTCCATGCAGCAGGCTTTGAGAAGGCAGGAGCTCTTTCCAAGCAGCTGTGCCACCCACACCAGGGGACTTGTGAAAGCCAGTTGCATTCTATAACTTCTAGATCCATTTGATTTTCATCTGCCTGCTTGCCCACCTGCTGTCCTGGAAGTGTGGTTTAGTGGGTTGGGCTCAGACCTAGGCCAGCAGAGCCCAGCTGTGTGCAGCCCACGCTGTTCTGGAGGACGTGAGGGAGAATCAAGACAAGCAACTGAGCAGGCAGAGCTCAGAGCACTGCAACTCCTCATAATGAAATGGTGACAAATAGCTGGGGATGTGCTGGGCCACAGAAGGATCACAAGAGTGTGTCTGAGCTTTAAGGAGCTGTGTGAACACAGGTTTTGTAGGAGGAAACAGAAAAATATGTTTCCATTGATGCTTATGCAGCTGAGCTGTGCTTTTCCTGTCTCCTAAAAGAAAACCCCTCCCCATCTGTATTATCTGATTGCCCCTGCCCATCATCCCATTGGCTGCCTGGGGTTTACAGAGCTGTTAATGAGTCCTATAATGTTTTTGCCTACTATAAACTAATATATGTAGGAAAATAATAAGGGATAAAAACAAGTGCTGTTCACGCACTGAAACTGGATGGCAAGGTTAGGCACAATTTTAACTAAATGGGTTTTGATTGAAGAAAGTGTTTCTGTCCAAATTGGTAAGCAAGCTCTACTTGGCATAGAACTAAAGCAAAATTTTCTCCAAAGAACTGGATTCCTCTGATTGTGCTTTTACCTCTACCCTAGTCCCACATCATGTATAGCAAAGAAAACATATCATGTATAACAATGTTTTGGGGCAAATGTCAAAGGAATTCTAGGGGAAACTAACCAGGACAGTAACTTCTGCAACTAGCTAGAGAGCTCAAAAAGTGATTTGCAAAGAAGTAACTCCACAGGAGTTGATGGACATGAGGAACATGCACAGCGTACACAGGGATTGTAGGAAATGTTCAGTCTTTAAAACCTCAGAAGTTCCAAGACTCTGGTACCCGAATTCCTTTTGCGAAATGTGCAGTGCTTCATACACATGATGAAGCCTTTCCCAGGATGTTCAGGTTTTCTATCCACTTGGAAGATGCTTCAATGTGACATTTTTTTGTTAGTCATGCTGGCAATTAGAATGTCTTTGACTCACAGATGTTGCTTATTGTATTCCCTGCAGATACTATTGATCTTTTTTACAGTCGTAACTCATCTGTGATTCAAGTGCCACTGCTGAAGACTGGAAACAGTTGGTGGACAGATAAAAATGTGAAATTTCGCAATCCTGAGTCATACAATCTCTCTTCTGCATTTGCAGGTAAGAATGGTTCTGCTGGTTGTCCTTATTTTTCAGTGGCTTCCCAATCTCCCCCTTCAAGTGTCTCCCATTCTGAGAAAAAGCACCTTTGGGAGAAATATCTCCCAAAGCAAATTGAAGAAGCAGTTTTAGAGGGTGACTGAGAGCAGAAGGCACATTTAGCCAAAATATCACCTTTTTATTTTTTTAATCAATGACCACAGAAATTCAGAGAAAATGGTTTTGGAAGACTGAAGTTAGCCCACAACAACACCCTTCTTTATAGTTTCTTGTAATGCTTAATCTGTCTAGAGAAACCAAGGATGCAGTTGCTTTTTTTTTATCCTGTTGAAAACATCTGTGAAGGAGAATTGTATGTCCCATCTTTCCTTCATGCCTTTGCAGATTCTTGGGCAGTGGTAAGACATGAGAGGCTGCCTTTGTCACTAGTTCTTTCAGACCTGTTTCCTAGGGCTGTTTCCTTGTTATGGTTGATCTCTATTGAAGTGGGGCTAAGAGCTGCCTCTTGTGGATCAGGGCAGTGCTGTGCCAGGTGCAGTATGCAAGAGTTAATTTTCTAAGTAGTTTTCATGGGACAGATTCTGAATGTCATAGACTGTGCCATTAGACTGCAAAATGGTGCCTTTCTGGTTGTACAGGGACAGATTAATGTGTAAAAATGAAGGCAAGCTCATCATTATAGAGAACATAGAACATTGCTGAAGAGACAAGAATCCAGAATAAACAGTATTTTCACTTGTGCAAGTCACTTTGTTTTTCCTGTGCTTGAAGGTTCTAAAGTGTAGCAACCCCTGGGTACTGTTAAACTGTTCATTCATGTTTGAGGTGAGTGGACATACTTGGAGATGCTGTTATCTGGCATATATATAATTTTCGACCGTGCCTTATGTCTCTTCCACAGCTCATACGCTGTGTTGGTTGTGTGAGGCCCAGAATCTCAGCAACCACTGCTTTTACTGACAGTGCCTTTCCTGCTTTGTCTCTCTGTGACCAGGGACAGCCAGACCCCCTTACTGGCAGAAACCAGTGTATCTGCTGGACGAGGAAGACGAGAGGAACAATGGTTTTGTGAACGACGACTTCATTATCTGGATGCGAGTGTCGGCCTTTGCCACGTTCAGGAATCTCTACCGGCGCGTCAGGCGGGTGCGGCACTTTGCCGAGGGCCTGCCCGCAGGGAATTACACCTTCCGCATTTCCTACAGTATCCTTTGGGATCCCCTGCGCCCGACAGGAGCTACAGGGAGATGGGAGTGAATGGGATTTGTGTGGGCAGCTGGCAGAGAAGCCGTGTGGAACACCCCTGTGTCAGCAGAGCCCTCTGAGGGATTTGGGCCATGTCCTGACTGACAGGAGCCTTTGTGCTGGTGCAGCTGCCCCCTCACGCCCAGCAGTGGGAACTCTGCTGACTAAAGCACTCCTTTTGTCAGCAGGAGTTGTGTCAACATGATCATAAATTTCTCTTCTTTCTCAGCTGATAGAGATGTGGTTTTAAATGTTCTGTCATGGTTCTGTTCTGAAAGCTTCCATGGGAGAGATGAAAGGTAAACTATATAACATTCTGGCTACAACATATTTGGTTGAGCCCTTACCGTCACAGAGACTGTGTGGAGTATCACGATAAGCTTTCCAAAAGGCACATTTTCAGCTGAGCTTTCATAGCAAATTAATGCAGTAGCAGTCCTATAAATTATGAATCTGAAATATACAATGTTTTAAAAAAGGAAGTATTTCCACATGCATACAAAGACTGTATCTAAAATAACTGAGTTTCTTACCACCAGCTGCCTACCACCTCCCAAAAACCAGCTGAGTTTTTGGATCCAGAATAGCAGGAACATCACCAATCAGTTAAAGTAGTTTTGGCAGCGAATGCAGACCTCAAAACCCTTTATGTGTTGGAAAGCTTTTTGAGCATTTAAGCACTGCTTTCTCTTCTCTTGGAAATAGTGTACACTTTGTTAGCAAAATCTTAACATCCTTCTCTCAGATTTCCCTGTTGCCAAATTCAAGGGGAGGAAGCATGTGATTCTGTCAACTGTGGTGTGGAGCGGTGGAAGTAACCCATTCCTGGGAATTGCCTACCTGGTTTGTGGCACAGCAGCAACCCTGACAGGTTTTGTCATAACTGGCATCCACTTAAAGCTCAGGAAAAAGAAAACATACTTTCAGAAGCAATAAGGTTCACCTGACTTTCTGAACAAAGAAATGTGCAGTGAACAAAGAAGGTGCAGCCCAGACCTTTCACTCTTTCCCCAGAGCTCTGGACCATTTTCAGTGTCAGGTTTGGTGAATGTAAACAAACTGAGGTGCAGGGCAATTCCATCATCTGAAACCAAACTTACCTGAGGTGCCATTCTCATTAATGTACCTGTGAGCCTAAATTTGTTTCGTCAGAAGCTTGTAGTGAGATGAGCTTCAATCAGCAGACAGCACAGCAGATCAGAATCACAATGGCAAAGAAATTATGTGGTACCAATGTCTGGCCAGAAGTCAGGGTCCATATTAATTTCTTATTCAGCCCATAATTCAGACAACATTTCTCTTAACTGAAATGGAGCTTTGGATGGGTAAAAAGTGAGGTCTTGACCAACAAAAAGCTTGAGCAGGTAGAACTTACTGTTAAAATCTGCTTGTGGGTACGTACCTTTACTGAATGGCTTGGCTTAGGTTTTATCTACTATTTTCAGCTATGCTGAAAAAAGCAACCAATTTACATCAGTATATTCACTCCAGTTTGACACCTGATTTGTGGTTGAATACAGGGCCTTTATTAGGAGTTTGGAGTTTGTTTAGACCAAATTTATTGGATTTATCTAGCACCTGAGAGCTGGAGGGCATCCAAACACTGATTTACATTTTTTAAAATTGTGGTTTAATAGAAATCCTAAATTAAAAGCTCCTTTAATGCAAAATATTTTAGCAGAACCATCTACCTAATTTAATTATTAGGCCAAAATTGCAGTCCTACCTACCCCACCCTTCCATGTGAAAACTCACAAATTCTTACATGACACAAAATGGTAATTTACTGTCAATAAAAAACAAAGCACCAAAAAATCTGTCAACTTAATTTAAAGCATACACTGCAGGTCATGAATAGATTCATCAATGTTCGTGTTCCATGTTCAAAATTTTACACATTTAGGACTTATTTCTAGTCTCACAAAATGAAGGAACAGCACTGAAGAATTTAGGTCAAGCATACCATGGTAGGTGTGAATTTTTTAAAATAGTTTTTCTGTTGTAAAAGTGCAAGTGGAATAAAACACTTTCAATTCCTTTCATAAGTATTTTGTGAGCCTTGCCTCTCTCCAAAAAAACCTTCTCACTAGAACAAGAAAGAAGTCACAGACTGGAGCAGGAGAAGGGGATGTGGGGACATCAAGGCACCTGCGTCTGCCTTTGAGAGTGTCTGGGGCTGGGCATGTGGTGACCTGTGACAGATGGCCCCTGCTGAAAGGGTTTGCAGCACAGAAGAAGCAGTTTCCTTGAAGTTCTGCTTTGTAGCTGAGCCATGAGCAGCAGAAGAGGAGCTGCCCTAGTTCCCAGCCCAGCCTGGGAGGACAGTGCTCCTCCACCAATGCTTTGTGCTGACCTGGGAAAGGTGCCTGTCCCCTCTGTCCCCTCTGTTCCCTCTTCCTGCTCGGCCCCGGTCACCTCCATCCTGAAGCTGTAGAAACAGGGCTCCTGGATTTCAGCCCTTGCACCTGGATCTGTCAGGAGCTGTGGAAGAACCCCACCCTTCACTGGGCTGAACAAGACAGAGCATGAAACAGTGCATTCAACAATGCTTAAGGTCCTTAGTCTAAATCACTTTTAACAGTGGGACATGCTCCTAAATCTTTTAAGTCCTTTTGAAAATTTAATCCCATGCAGCTCTCTGGAAAACCCTGATGGGATTTCCTGACAGAGATGAACTTAGGTTTTCTGGCTCCTAACAGACCATAGGAACTTCTTTATCTTTCTTTCTCTTTCTTGTTTATGTTTTGTTTTTGTTTTTTTTTAATTGTCTGAGAAGCTGACTTTCAAGAAATGATAGGGGTGGTTAAGTCACCATGCGATTGTCACTGATTTCATTTTTTCATGAAGTATCTGATAGAAATGTTAGTAAAAGGAGACTGAATAATAATCTTTGTATTTCAGTGAGACAGTGTCTACTGGGAAAAAAGTTATCTAGAAAACACAGCCCAGCAAGTGGTGTTTGCCCATTACCTCCCAGAGGTTTTTGCAGGAACCTCTTCTCTTGAAATATAGATTGTCTTCAAACCCCTCCATAGAGAAGACCTGTCTTGAAACAAGTCTTTCTATTTTTCCTGTAGTTGTCTAAGTCTTTGCTTATAAACCCAAGATCTCATTTTTCATCTTATCACAGCTCTAAACATGCCTTACATCTTTCTGGCACCCTCTGAACAGTGTCCTTGGAAGCTGCTGCTCCAGCTCCAGGTGTTTCTGTAGTTAGCTCTGAGAAGCTCTGCAGTGTCGGGTTCAGGATGGTGCTGCCCACACCAGAGCTTTGGGAATGGCAGCTTGATTGATTAATGACTCCCAGCAGATGGAATCTGCCTTGCTCAAAAGGGTGGAAAATAAGTGTTAGCAGCCTCCTCACCCTGCCTTTTGTGCCAGTGCTGCAGCCACACTGTGGGTCTGCCCCTGTGCCAGACCTGGCACAATTGCACCTCCTCAAGAAAGCTTTGCAGGTGTGCTTGCCAGTGCCCACACTGGGAATGCTTCTCTATCTACATGAAATGTTTGTTGAATTTGTTTATGTTGCTGCTGCCTTATTCCCCTTCATGCAGGGGCTGGAACAGGAGTGAGAGGCTGGGCTGAAGGACTGGCCTAACCTAAGAGGAAGATGGTGAAAACCATCATTAACTGCTCCTCATTGTGCCAGGTCCCAGGGGATTGTCCCCTTTTGTCAGCTGCTGATAGCAGCAGGAGGCACGAGTCCAGGCAAATATCCAGTGAGATTTTGAATTAATTTATCCTGGCTATTAGGAGATCATTAGGTCAGTTGGATCAGGGAAAGCAACACTAAGGTTTGGAGGGCAGAGGTTTGAAGCAGAGATGTTGCACTTCTCCTGAGGTAGAAATTGCTTTCAGAATACCTGGAGTGTTATAACCAGTACTGTGTCTTTGGCACAGTGCTGCTTTGGCCTTGGACATTTGATTTTATTAATTAAGACTATGTGTCTTGAGTAAAGAGGAAAATTTTTAAAAGTGCCTTGGTAAAACTTTCAAAAAAGGAATTTTAATTAGCTTATCTATCAAACATACTTTCACCAATAGTGGGTGGGCTCTTTTCTCAGAAAGTCTGACTTATGTAGACTTGACAACTCAGTGCAAAAATGTCTGGGTTTATGATTGCTGAATGACATTGAGCTGTACCTGAAAAGTCTTAAGTCAACAGCACCACCATGAGGGCTACAACACTAAGCCATAAAAGACTGACTGCCATTATTTGAAAAATATCTTACATATCAAAATTATTAAATTGTTGGTTCCTTTCTACAGCTACTTAAAGCCTCATCTTGCATCATTGCTGCATTTTCAGTCCCTTTGAGCTAAATGAAATGTTGCAACTTCCTTCACCCTCAACAAAAGAGAGATGCATGTCAGAAATGAGGTTTAGGTTTGGTGAACTGAAATAAGTGATGTCAGAGATGCTGACAGTACTATAAAGTGCAACCCCCCCCCCATATTTTTACCTAAAACAGATGAATAAAGGAGGACATTATTTATTCAATTTTTTTCTTTTTCAGGTGGAGGGGGGTGAGTGGATATTTAGTAAATGGAAAACTGGACAAAAGATTCCTGTTAACAGATGTGATCTAAATTTATATGGTAAAAATGGTCTAAAATAGATAAGTCAAATGGGATATGTGTTTCTGGGATTTGTTTATGATTTTGAAGATGGCAGTTACATGTGGGAGCATATTCTGGGGTTCTTTAGTTTAGTTTTTAACAATGGCAAAAATATCTGAAGGGGACAAGATTCCATCATTATGAAAAACTTACCCGCAATTTAAATCTCATTTCTAAATTACAGGGAGGCGTAGAGGACATTTATATTTTAATGTCAAAACTGTTGTAGTGGTTTTGGTTGCCAGCTCCTTTTCAGATTAAATTTCATTAATGCATATAACTCTATATCTGGAAAGAGAGACATAAAAATTAATCAGGTGTTACAGGATATTTCAGCACCACTTAAGTTAGAGAAATTTTCCAAGCCTTTTTCAGGCTTTCCAGTCTCATGAATATATGGCCAGTATTTGTCTGCCTCCTTTGGTTTTTCTGTTTCTAATCACAGATGTTTGCTTTCATCTAAAAATAAAGGGATGAGTCCTTCATGTGAAACAGATTACCATGGTCACAGACCTATAGAATCTGGAAAAACTACTTACCTGCTGCATCTATTTTATATTAACAGCTGTGTTATATGCAGAGTGTTAATATTAGTGTTTGGATGGTGTTGTAGTGATGCACTGCCGTGTAACACCTTCCTCTCCTTCCTCTGAGAAATGAAACTCATGCAGGAGTAAAGCCAAAGATGGCAGTTCAGGGAAGGGAGGCCTTTGTAAGCTTTGACAATATAAAGAGAGGTTGAAGAGCAATTTGGATTTGAGCTAGATCTAAAAGAGGAGAGAGCATTTGCTTTTGTCACATAAGAAGGTGCTGTCAAGCCTCTCTGGGAGCAGTAAGTTTGAAATACCTGATTTGAGAAAAACCTGGAACCACAAAATGAGGGGAACAGCAGAAAGGGAAGAAGCACTGTTGCTACTCTTGGGTGTGGAGGCAAAGAAGTTTGGCTGAGCTGCTCAAGATGAAGGTATATCCTGGCATGGGATCTGGAAAGCCCATACGATTTTGAGCAGCAGCCAAGTTAAGTAAAAGTTTCTTGGTTTTCAGTGCAGTCTGAACTACAGTGCATAGGTTTTAAGCTAAGGTGTTTTGACTGGATTCTCTGTAATTGCATTATTCCCTACAATTCCAATAATAATTTTGTCATGAGCTGGGAGTGTCTTGGGCAGCTGCCTTCAATTTGGTGGTCTCTTGTTTCCAAAAGAGGGGTTGTGGAGCATTTTTTGTTCTCTTTGGGTCCTGCTTTTTCCTCGGGTTATGGAAGCCAGGCAGGTGAAGAGTAGGGCTTGTTTTGCTTTTGCTCACATTCATGAATGAATGAAAAAGCTTAAGGAGGAAGCAGAAAGACTAAGGAGTATTAGGGAAAGTGAAAGGTAAATAGACTGGTGGAGTTTCACCCTTCCATCCCTGAGAGAAGCCCACCAGGAGTCACAGGACCCCTCTGTCTCTTAACATCAGGCAGGAGGAGGAGACCCAGAAGATGGAGGGTAATTACTCGGGGAGGTAATAATAAAAATTCCTCCCAACCCCCATCACCTCCCCAGGTGCCATTTCAGAACAGGTATGAGCCCCTGGATCCAGAGAGTCAGGCAATGATGCAGAAGAAACTGATCTGCCCAGAGAGCCTCCCAATTACACTTCACCTGTCAGACAGGTCACCACATCTGACATTGAAAAGAAAAAAGAAGGGCAGTCGTGGTGGGTGACTCCCTTCTGAGGGCAACAGAGGGCCCCATATGTTGACCAGACCCATCCCACAGGGAGCTCTGCTGCTCCTTGGGGCCGGGATATGGAATATCACTGAGAGACTCCCTGGGCTGATTCAGCCCCATGATTATTGCCCACTGCTGGTACTGCAGGCTGGCAGCGATGAGATTGAAAAGAGGAGTGTCAGGGCAATTAAAGGGACTTCAGGGCAGTGGGCCAAGTGGTTGATGGGGCAGGAGCACAGGTGATGTTCTGCCCAGTCCCTTTGGTGGCAGGTAAAAACGATGAAAGGAACAGGAGATCCCACATTATCAACAAGTGGCTCAAGAGCTGGTGCCATGGGCAGAATTTTGGGTTCTTTGATCATGGAGCACCTGGCCTGCTGGAGCCGGATGAACTCCATCCATCTATCAAGGGCAAATGGATGGGTGTGACTGATTGAGAGGGCTTTAAACTCGGTTTGAAGGGGGAAGAGGATGCAGCTGGGCTCTCCAGAAACAAGCCCAAGGGTGGTAAGCCAGAGTCAGGGGTGGAATCAGCAGCCCAGCTGAGGTGCATGTGCACTAATGCACATGGCATGGGTAACAAACAAGAGGAGCTGGAGGCCTTGGTGCAGCAGCAAAGCTATGAGGTAGTCACCATCAGGGAAACATGGAGAGATGATTCAACATAGCTGGAGTGCTGCACTGGATGGCTACAAACTCTTCAGGAGAGGGAGAAGAGGTGGAGGGGTGGGTCTGTATATTAGGGAGGCATTTGATGCCATGGAAATTGAAATTAATGATGAAAAAGTCAAGTGCCTATGGGTAAGAATCAGAAGGAAGGCCAACAAGGCTGATATCCTGGGAGTCTGTTATAGACCACCCAACCAGGAAGAAGAGATGGATAATCTACTCTATAAGCAGCTGGAGGATGTTTCAGGATCACCAGCCCTTGTTCTTGTAGGTGACTTTAGCCTACCAGACATCTGCTGGGAGCTTAATACAGCAGAGAAGAGGCAGTCCAGGAAGATCTTAGTGTGTGTGGAGGACAACTTTTTGTCACAGCTGGTGAGTGAGCCTGCCAGGGGAGGACTATTGCAAACAGAGAAGGGTTAGTGGCTGATGTGGTGGTTGGAGGCTGCTTGGGGCACAGTGAGATCATGAAATTCTTATATACAGTTCTCAATATTTGGTGAAATCAGGAGGAGTATCAATAAGACTTTTACATTGGATTTCCAGAGGGCAGACCTTGGCCTATTTAGGAGACTAATTAAGAGTACCTCAGGAAGCAGCCCTTAAAAACAAAGGGGTCCAGGAAAGGTGGACGTGCTTCAAAACAGAGATCTTGAGGGCACAGGAACAGACTGTCCCTGTGTGCTGAAAGATGAGTCAATGAGGAAAATGACCAGCCTGGATGGGCAAGGAGCTTTTGAAGGAACTAAGGAAAAACACTCAGGGTGTACCACCTTTGACAGGAAGGTCAGGTATCTCAGGAAATGCTAAGGAAGTTGCTAGATCATGTAGGAAAAAAACTTAGGGAGGCAAACCCCCAATTAGAACTCAATCTGACCACTTCTGTGAAGGACAATAAAAATATTTTTATAAATATATTAATGGCAAAAGGAAGACAAGGGCAAGGACAACCTCCATTCTCTATTAATGAGGAAGGGAATTTATTAACTAAAGATGAGGAAAAGGCAGAGGTACTTAACACCTTCTTTGCCTCAGTTTTCAACAGAAAACCCGTTGTCCTCAGGACAAGTGTCCTCCTTGGCTGGTAGATAGTGTCAGGTAGCAGAATGGTCCCCCTGTTATCCAGGAGGAGGCAGTCAGAGAACTGCTGAGCTGCTTGGATGTTCATAAATCTATG
>JBBMKD010000001.1:16298689-16344020 GCA_037834095.1 Argya squamiceps | reverse complement strand
TTAAGATAAGACCCATTAAGATAAGACCCATTAAAAGAAGAGCCATTAACAGAAGACACCTTAACAGAAAAAAAACCACCTTAACAGGAAAGGGAGGGGGAACCTGGATGAACACTGCTTCAACAATTGGCTTCAACAGTTGATGAAGAGGGTGATAGAATACTTTGTGCATATCTTATTCTACAACCCAGGACAGTATAGCAAAGACTTCTCTCCCTGTGCGAACAGAAAAAGATCTTAGGTGATTAACTGACCAAAGCCCCTATGCCCTGTCTCCCTGCACTCTCGGTGAGAAAGAGAGAGGAGCTATGGGGCAAAAAAGGTTTTAAAGGCTTATTTTACTTCTCACTATCCTCCTCTGACTCTGTTAATAATAAATTTACCTTATACCTTTAAATTTGAACCTGTTTTGCCTTTAGAGTGTTTTTCTCCCAATCCTTATATCAACTCATGAGATCTTCATTAATTTTTTTCCCTCTGCTCTGCCCAACTATAACAGAAGAGGGTGAGCCAGCGACTTTCATGGATGCCTGGCATTTGGCCAATATTAAGCCATGACAGGCAGCCACAGCTTCTCCGGGCAACTCGTGCCAGGGCCTCACCACCCTCACAGGAAAGAACTTCTTCCAAATATCCAGTCTAAACCTCTCTATCAATGGGAAGCCATTCACCCTTGTCCTGTCATTCCAAGATCTTGTCCAAAATATCTCTCCAGCTTTTTCAGAGCCGCTTTAGGCACTGGAAGGGGCTTTGAGCTCTCCCTAGAGCCTTCTCTTCTTCAGGCTGAACACTCTCAGCTCTCCCAGCTGTCTCCAGAGCAGAGGGGCTCCAGGTCTTAGAGCATCTCTGTGGCCTCCTCTGGACTCCCTCCAGCAGCTCCACGTTCTTCTGATGCTGGGGGCCCCAGAGCTGAACACAGCATTCCAGGTGGAATTTCACAAGAGCAGAGCAGGTGGGGAGAATCTCCTCTCTTGACCTATTGTTCACACCTATTGATGTAGCCCAGGATACAGTTGGCTCTCTGGACTGCAAGTGCAGATAAATATCTAGAGAAGGTGTGAGGACTTCCTGGACTATTATAAGCTGTATTTATGAATGAGTTCTTTTTGCTAACAAATATTCTAGATTTTGTTGTTCCCAAACTTCCCCTCTCTGTCTGCAGCTGGCAGTATTACCAAAGGCAGTTTCAGTGCTGAATCAGTAGTGGGGATTAAAGTATTACCAGAAAGCAACTGCTGTTTGGGATTTTGCCACATTCTTCTGCATGCTGATTTCTTCCTCAGAGCAGCAAAACTTCAGGAAAGAGTGTGCTGCCTTGAAAGTCTTGTGCATGTACCCACGACAGCATGATGACCTCAGCCATCACCAACAAGTGAGGCTGTAGTATCATGTAGTGTCCTCCTCAGGTGAGCTCTTAAATAAGGTAAGCTAAGCATTTCCTTCAGGAAACAACAAGTCCAGCTGCAATGGACTGATTACTCCATTTTACATGGATGTGAGAGAACTATCTTTCTCATCTAGGACCAAGCTGAATGTAATTTAGCTGCACAATTGGTAAGCAAAATTGTCGTATTTTTGTTTGAATGCTGGTGTTTCCAGTTAGCTAGTGCTAGACAATGCTGGTTTTGAACATTCAGCTGTTGACCTCCCAGTGAATTGTTGCACACTGTCTAAATGTATCCTCCTTCAGCATTACCTGCTAAGATGGCCCACCATAATTCTTCCCATAATTATCTTCTAAAGGTTATTTTCATCTCTATATTGATGTGATTCAAGTGTGCAAATTTGCACCTGGTGATTTCTGACAATAGTGATGCTTTTCCAGTAATATTTCTAACTTCAACTTTTGTCTTATTTTCCATGCAGAGTTACACAACAGTCTTTGGCAGCATCATATCTCAAAGGCTTCGGCTTTCTTTCTCTCAGAAGAATTAGCTTTTCAGTTTCTGCCTGGAGTTTGCTGTGGAAGTGATACAGTCAGGTTTTCAAATAATTTTTCACCAGTTTTTCACCAGTCAGGTTTTCAAATAATTCACAATGTAGCTATTTGCAGATGGTCTTAAGGCAGGTGTAAAAATTGCTGGGTCAGCTCCTGTAAAACCACATTACCTTGATTAAGCCAATCTTTAATTTCTCAGCAATGATCTCCTTTATTAAACCTGTGCGATCCTATGTAAGTGAATTCAGCTATTGCATATCAATTTGCCCTTAATTATAAATTTGCTTATGTCCTCTTTTGTAAGTCAGTGCACAATGTATTTTTCCTGCTGGTGTTAATGATTTAATAATTTAATTTAATCTGATGGGGTGTAGCCATTCATGAGAGTAGAGCTCTGGGAAAAGTACACTATTTTACATGTGTTAAAATACTACCTAGGCAAGGAGACCAGAGGTAATACCTAAGAACACTAAGGACATGCTCTGTTGGTTGCTCCAGTTGTCAGGATATGGGATGTTGGATTGTGAGTGATTTTGCTCTGCAATTTCAGGCAATACTTTTTTTTTTTTAAATTTCTTCTTGGAACATCCTCCATATTCTATAATATTTAAAGTGTATTTTTAAATACTGACTGGCAATCTGCGAAACACCATTTTAGCATGAATGAAGTCATATGCTACTAAAATACTACTTACACTAGGACACTGAGATGATTTGAAAGTAGCACAGCTAAAAAGTGAAGGCAACAGGTGTTTTATTAGATTGCAGATATTGGCTTTTTTTAACAACTGTAGAATAACTGACACTTCATCCTAAAACTTTTTCAAATTTTGCATGTTTCCACTACTGAATATCAGTAAGTTCCAGTGTTCCTAATTTAGAGTATATTCTTTTAAGGTGTTTGTGACTAATAAAACATGATATCCTCTTCTAGCATACCACCAATTTCCTTATGTGATGCAGGACTGAAAGAATTTTGGTTGGATACCAGGCACCTGATGACTGTGAGTATTCTGAAAAAGGAACAGGGCAGGTTGTGCTCCTACACAGAAAAAAACCCCAAACCCTGGAGTTATCAGCATTCTGAAATTCTCACAGAGATAATTGTAAGGTGTATGTGCAGTCTTTCAGGGAGAAGCATTTTTTGTGTTGCAAGAAATTGGAGAGTAATTTTTTTGGTGCAATTATTTTAATCACCTGTTTAGTAAGTAAGAATTGTGGGATTTATCTGTACCCAAATGCCTTGGACTATTAATTTGAGCAAGTCAGTGAAGTGAAGCATCCTAGACTTCAATTTCCTCATTGTTTAAAATTGAGATCTTCCCTAGTTTACTCTTATAAAATAATTTAAAGAACTTTTTAAAATATGCTGTTTGAGCCCATGTTGTTGAGAGTTTTAGCACAATCATCCCAAGAATAGATAGATGATAAAGCAATTACAGTCAAATCATTCACCATGATGCTTCAAATTTGATCCTCCATATGCAGAATGCTGTAAGAGTCTCACATTTTAAAAATATGCCACATCCCATAAAGTAGTATTTTCAGGTGACTCATGATTGTGTAAAGCACAGAGCTGATATTTAAATGCAAATCAAGGCCCTTTTGGTTTGTGCAGTTTTTGATCTTAGCCCACAATTTAGAGGGAGGACACTTCGCAGAAAAGGGCAACTGCATCCAGTTCTGGGCTCCTCAGGACAAGGAAGCCGTGGAGCTACTGGCTAGAGTCCAGCAGAGGGCACTGTGTCAGTTTCAGGGGCCACCCGGGGAACGCGGCAGGCGCAGCAGGTCATGGGAAAGCTGCTCTTCCTCTTTATTATCTGACTCCAACACAATATATACATTTGTACAGAGGTCAAGAGATTGGCTACACAGGTTGCCACCTCTTCGACCTGGATGGTGAACGTCACCGTCCATCACATTTCTCCACCCAGAGCAGAAAAATGTAAACAATAGATAAATGCTAAAAATATACATTGTTTTCTTGAAGGTGTGTGAGAACAGCATTGCAAGATTTCAAACACTTGCAAGCAAGAAAACTGTGAAGACAACCGGGCACAAAGTTGATGAGGGTCCTGGAGCATCTCTGATGAGGAGAGACTGTGGGAGCCAGGCCAGTTTTGTCTGGAGAAGACTGAGATGAGATCTCAATAATCCATACAAATATTTTCAAGGAGGGTGCCATGAGGATGGTGCCAGACTCTTGTCAGTGGTGCCCAGTGACAGGACAAGGAGAAATGGCTGTAAACTGAAACACAAGAAATTTCACCCAAACATAAGGAAGAACTTCTTTCCATGGGAGGGGGGCAGAGCGCTGGAACAGGCAGCCCAGGAGTTTTGTGAAGTCTCCCTCTCTGGAGACATTCCAAACCCACCTGGACGCGTTCCTGTGTCACCTGCTCCAAGTGACCCTGCTTTGATCTCCCTCTGGAGATCACCCTGCCTGGCAGCAGGGGTTGGTCAAAGTGACGTCCAGAGGTCCAAGCCTAAACACTCTGTGATTCTAGAAGTCTGTGAATAATACAGATATAACTAGAAACAGTGAAATTAAAAAAAAACCATGGATACAGTGCCTGCAAGACATAAAATGATGATGTACTTAATTTGCAAATGTACATGCTATTTAAACTGAGTGCAACTGAAGTGTCAGTCTGGAAATGTAGAG
The DNA here is from genome assembly GCA_037834095.1 of Argya squamiceps. NCBI lineage: Eukaryota > Metazoa > Chordata > Aves > Passeriformes > Leiothrichidae > Argya > Argya squamiceps. Next base: position 16,339,416 of record JBBMKD010000001.1, on the reverse strand, counting down.
TGTCAGAGCCTTCTGGAAAAAAATGCCCTGCACTATTCAGTCATCATTTCTGTCCAAGGCCCCTGCTGTTGTGGCTACTGGGATTTTTGCCCACCATTAGATTTTATGTAGAGAGCCTTTCTTAGGCTTTATTGTAATGGCATGTAACAAAGGTACAAATACTATCTGGATACCATCTGTCCATACAAAGCAATATCTTATGATTTGGGGAAAACCCTGGCTCCATGAAAACTGGTGCAGAATATTTTTTGTGACTCTACTGGAGCTGGGATTTTCTGTATCTTCCAACAAATACTTTCACAGTAATTGGATGTCGAACTGGAGATCAATACCAACTGCTGATAATATTGAGCTGTAGAATATTATTTGCAGTAATGGTTGTGATCAGAGGCAAATCTGTCTTCTGCCCCTTCCAAAGGAGACATTTAGGGAGGAACCCTCAATCTTTTCAGAAGCACATTGAGAGAAGATAAAATGGTCAGTGTACTCATAGGTGCAGTCCAGCTTTCCACTAGCTGTTTGGTCCAGAGCTCTGAAATCCCACTGAAGTTAGACAGCCTCAAGAGATGCCTAACTAATAGTGTATATTTCTGATGCCTTCCCAGGTCATTGCTGGGGTAAAGGTAGTGTGGGTAGGATATTTTTGCAGTTTAGTAATTTTGAGGTATAAAAAAGGTTTTTTGAGGTCACAAGGGCAACTGCTAGCTTCCAGAGTTTTGCCCTGGTAAGATCAGTCCTGGACTAGGGCCAGAAGGTGAGAGAGTGAGGAAGGATGAAAATTTGACTTCAGACCTTCATGTCTTTATTTGTCCTGCAACCTTTCTATATCTCAGCTGAGCTAAGGGAATCTAGGAATATGTCTGTAAAGATCTGGGTTAGACAACCTCTTTCCATTTGGAATTTAAAAATGAAATACATCTTCACATAGATTTTGAAGGAGACCCCCTTTTCAAGCACAAAACAATAAAGATATTCTGTAAAATCAGTCTGTAATTGTTCTCCATTTTTCTCCATTTGTTCTAATGACACTCAATCAAAGAAGTCATGTAGGTAGTACTTGTGCATGACAGGGATTAAACTTTTATTTTCTGGCAACAGAAAATAAAACTTTAAACTGAAGAGATAAATCTCTTTTAATACTTCAGGATTTATCTATTAAATTGCTTGCCAGTAGTTTAAAAAAAATCTGAAAACACACTAGGAAATCCTCTGAGTTCAGCCAAATCTCTGATTGAGTCAGCTTCATTTATTACTACTATCACCAGCTGATCTATAAATACATCTGCTTTTACAGTCTATGCATTCTGAGATTTTCTTGTTATCTCCTCAGAAGAGAAGGGCTAGTGGCTTCTCTTAAACAAGCCTGGCTTAGCCAAAGCCAACATGAATGTAAGCCTAAGAGGCCAAGCCCATCGGTTGTTGTTAGCTTTGACAGTCACTGCTATCCTTTGAGAGTGTGCTTGTAGCCAGTCCAAGTTGGCAGTGTCAGCCCAAGCTGATTGGAGCTGCAGACATTTTTGCTGACTGGAGTCATGCTATCTTTGCCAGTTTGCTGGAATAGACACAGACACTGATTGGGTCATGCTGAAAACATTCCTGTCCTATGAAGCAAGTCTGTTTATATTTCAGGTTTGCCAGGACTAATGAATTAAAAATCTTTGGCTCACCACAGTTTGCTGCTTAATAATGCCTGTGACAGAAGGATTTTTTCCTCCCTGAAGTGTGACAGCATCATAATCCCTCATCCCTGGCAAGCAGAGGAAGGAAAAGCAGAATTGTGGAGAAAAGTGGAAAAGGGTTATCTTTTGGGACTGCAAAACCCATGGGAAGTGCAGGTAGCAGCATGTTGCCCTGACAGCTGTCTCAGCTTCTCAGACCTTGTCAGTTTGTTGCTATGCAGCAGGTGCAGCCTTTTCTTTTATTGAAGCTTTACTCCATAAAGGCAACGACAAGCCAAGGCAGTGGCTGGCTCTGGATTATACAAGTGCAGACACTCTTCTAAGTGAGGTAAGGCAACAGGTGTGAAAAAATCCATAGAGCTGTAACAGCATTTAATCTGAGTTCTGCTGCAGGATTTTTAGAGGAACAGCAGCTAGCCAGCTCTACAGGCAATTGTTGGGAAGAGGAGAGCTGCTCATTAAATCTCATTAAGTTCCAGGTTGCCCACTCAGTCTCATCTCTGTCCACAGTGATTCTCATCATTCATAGAGAAAACATGTGGGGAATTGGGGGCAGTTGGTCTGTATGTTTTCTAATATCACTTTGTTTGCACACAGGCTTCTTCCATCCGTCTCTGTTCTGTGATTGCTTTTTGTGATGAAGAGTTTGAGGATTTTGCAAAAAAAGGAGTGAAGGGATAAATGCAATATAAAAAAATGATAGCAGGGTAAATGCTGTGTATAAAGATGAGATTTCTTTTTTCTGAATTAGAAAAAAATTAAAACTTTCTTTTGTGTTTCAATAGAATTCACAATTTCTTAATGAAAGGGTATTGATTTTTGCCTTCACAGAGTAGATGGTTAAAAGAGGTAATTTAAAAACATTGCACACTACAGAGCATGTGATTGGGATAAAATAACAGTCTTGTTGCAATTTTGTTATGGCAACTTAAAAAACTCTAGCAGAATGCATCCTTTTAATTTGTTAGGCTATGATGTGAAGTGTGAAGTATTCTTTTATGTGGAAGACTACTTGAGATAGTCAATGTCAGGAAAAGTGTATGAACAGCACAGAACAATGAACAGCCTTGTTTTAATGATTTGCTTATCATTCAAAATCTCTTCATTCTGAGCGGGTTTTTTTTTTACCTTGTTTTGGGAAGTAAGGGGAATATGTTTGAGAATTTTGCATTGGTAATTCTGTTGTATTTTAAAAACAATGAGATGTCTCAGATGAAGTGAGGTTGGGGAAGAGATCAAGAATGCTCAGAAGGTAAAAATTATTTACTCTGAGGCAATGCACTTCAAAATAAAATATTTCAGTTGACTCCGACGGTGTTTTCCTGAATCTAAAACATACATGGCTGCTATTTATTTAACTTTTCTTTGCCTCTGCTCCTTAGATAACAGTTCTGTTTTTGTGAGTCTTGAATGCTAGTAATGGGGAATTAAGAGCAATCCCTGATATCCCTTGTATACTAGCAGAAAGAGACACTTTCAGCTTCAAATAAAATTTATTCAAAGTAAGGATTTTAGATTATTTGTTGTTACTGTAAGAAAAGATTATGCATTTCAAATAACAAGTAACCATATCACTCTGCTAGCTAAATATCAATAGAGACAAAGCAAATAAACAAGAAATGTTGAAATTAATGGACCCAGTGCAAATTTCATCCTCTTCCACTGATTGCATGGCAATGATGCCAGAGAGGTGTTTGATTCACTTGTGTACCACCAAGGAAGATTATACTCCTGAAATAGTGTTCTGTTCTATTGACTTTTTGAGACTGCCAAATAATTCAGTATGAGTTAGAATGATTTGGTAGAATTTTTGTGCAATACAATAGTTACTTTACTGAAAAACTGCAATACTATTGGCTTAGGAAACTGGCTCGTTTTCCCTAGCTAAATGCTCTGTTGTTTGCTGACAATGAATTAGTAAATTCATTGTATTTTCCTGATGAATTTGGTTTCTAATTTTCTAAGAAGTTTTTATGGTAATTTAAAAGCATAATTGTCCACATATTTGGTATGAATTCAATGTGTGTGGGATAGCAGTCCAGAGTCCTAAAATAATTTCTTTATGGGCAGATCTTTTGAATGCCCACTGACTTCACATTCTCCACACATGGTGCTAATCAGAAGATTAGTATCTTTGAATTTTAGCAGCTTTATGCTAGATAATCAAAGGGATTGATTGCATTCAGCTATTCAATAGAGTTTAACCAAAGATATTTATTCAAAAGTTTTAATATACATAGTAGAGTTCAGAGTGAAAATTTTCAGAGCACAGAGATGTTTTAATTACACTATTAGAGATCAAAAGTAGCTAGTTCTTTTGTTGTTCAACAATTCTTTGGTGCCATATTTGAAATGAACTAGCAGTTTTCTTAATGGACAGGGTTTCATCACAGTAAAACCACTTTTTGGAATTGATGGTCTCAGAAGAAAGAAGGAGGACTGAGTAAGGTCTCAACCCAGAAGCCAAATTCATGCAGACAGACCCCTACACCTGCACAGGCTTCCACTGAGGAATCTTCACCAAGGTTTGGAGACCCCATGACTTTTTTGTCATGAAGTGTGTGAATTGCAGGCACGGTTGGACTGGGGGAGTATGGGTGGAAGGTAGGAGGATGAGTGCCTCCTTGTTGACACCATGTGGAGTGGTGTGCACAGTTCCAATCACAGGGCAGGCTTGGGGTCATGTTACTCTCAGCTCCCCACCCCTTCTTCCTTCTTCACCTTCAGAACCAGGCAGCATTGCCACGAGTCAAGGCTTGCTGAAGGGGCAATGGCGGGGAGCAAGCAGGTGAGAAGAGGGGCAGCTTCCTTTGCCATCGTTATTTCTAATCTATAAATTGCAAAAATAAAAGCAGTCTCTGCACTGAATTTCGCTTAAATTCTTTCTAAATGGAAAAGTGAAATGGCGCTCCCTTGACTTTGATTCTAAACATTGCTTAGCTAGAATGGGAAAGACAGCTGTGAATGCATGAAAAGCATTAAAACTCATTTGTAGAGTGGTGTCACATGCTCTGTAATAAATATATTTTTTGTATTATTGCAGCTGGAACAAACAAGTAAAAACATTGACTCAGGTGCCCACATGATCACCACCGCCAGAGTACCTGCTGATAAGCCAGTACGAATTGCCTTCAGCCTTAATGATTCCCCAGGTACAGTTTAATTTATGGAGTAAACCACAATGCTTTTAAATTTAAACCACAACTGCTCTTAAATTTTACAGTGTTTAGTGTTTACAATATCAAACATAGTTCAGTGTAATGGATGGATTTTTTTTTTCTGAGTGATAGCATGTGATGAGTTTTCCTGTCTGATAACTTTTAATATTTCCATTAACAATTTCATTAGACTAAACCCACTAGATTGACAGTTTTGATCTTTACTTCCTTTCAGTGGTTTGTGAAATGCAATTAGGACTGTAACTAACTGTCAAATTCACCTGCATGTGCAGTATGTCTGATTTTGTGAAACTGTAAAACAAGAAAAGTAAAACGACAAATTTTCGTGAGCCTAGAGCAGGAAGAGATGGTTTCCAGGGGGAAGGTTGAAAAGTGCCACACATGCCCAGCTTGGTGAAAGGTTTCAGGAAACAGGTGCCTCACATGGCATGTTCTCTGAGACAGCAACAGCAATTTCATTGATGTTTATGCTATCAGCTCGTGCTGAGGGAGTATTACTTTCCCTGAACATACCCTGTATACACATGGACCCTTTGGAGTAGATAAATATTATTGGTTGGCACCTTCAATATTATTAAGGACCAGAGAGCTGTTGCCAAACAGTGAAAGTCAAAATGAAATAAATCAAAGGGGAAGCTGAAAAGCATCCAAAAAAAGTTGGCTGTTGCTTTTGCTAAAGGTAAGTGCCTGGAGTCAGGGCTGAGATGTGTTTATGGCATGGGATATAAGGACAACTGAAACCTATGCTGTTGAGTGCTTTATGGGACTCTATGCATTGTAGGATAATGTGTGAAGTCACTGTCTGAGGTTTGTGTGGACAGAATCTCAGCTTGAATGCAGTTTTCTATTTAAAAATATTTTAGAATGTGCATTATCTTTCCTAGGTAATTGTTGTGTTCTGTTAATTTTCAGCTACAATAATGAAATCCAATGTCATCCCCTAAACAAGGGAATTAAAAACCAAACATCTTCATATGTTATTGAACCTAAATTTCAATTCATAAAGATGAGTGACAAAGATTGGGACAAGGAATATAAAGAAACACATGATAATCTATGTGCCCTTTTTCATAAATTAAAATAACCTGGTAATTACATTTTTATTACAGAAAACAGTAAGGAATCATTCACTTCTCTCAAGACACAGTCACATGGTAAATTTCTTGCAGGAATTATGCAAGAAATATACCTATATACCATTTATAGACCTATCTAAATAGGTCTTGAAGAGAAATGTAAAAGAAAGGGGAGTGCTCCTGCAAATTATGAAAAAAGAATGTGGGACACAAGTCAGGGAAAGCTGAGACCATGGGAAAATCAAAGAGAGCAGAGTGGTTTGTGACAAGAGACGGCAGTAGGAAATGACAAGGTTGTGAATAGCTTGGAAGAAGGGGACATGAAAGGCAGGAAGTCTAACTTCCTTAACATTGCATCATATTTTATTTTTTACTTTTTTTATCCTGCTAATAATTCCAGCCTCTCTCTTAATGTTTACAAAAATAAACTCAACTAGTGAAAGGTAATATTTTTCTCCTACATATTGTTAAATTGTTCCAAGTGTTAAAATTGTTAAAATTTTGAATCTTTTATTGTATACATACAAATGTTCTTGCAGTGTGCAATCCAGAATCTTCATGAGTACTGATAAAAAATCCCAGCAACCAGTAGAGTTAAGTGCCATGTTTCCCTCTGTATCACACCCCTTTGGGATATACCAGGAGGTCTAGACTAACATTAATATTTTACTACGTCATAAGAATTTCAAGGGTTTTTACGTTAGATATATTTCAAGAAAGCAAAAGAAATAAGCTTCTAATAGATTTGAAAATTTCCAGCAAACCATTGTTGATTCAAGAGAGTACAAACAAGTGTTTAACACTTTTTTTTTTTTTAAGATAAGCTACAAAAACATTCAACAGATAGACCTTTAGGTATTACACAGCAGGTGCTTTTTTTTTTTTTCCTTACTCTTTTATATTTTTTCACCTTTTTCTTCTCCTTGATGAGGATATTAGTTTTCAGTTCAAACAGGAATTACCTGATGTGTGATAGTAAAGCATCAGCTGAAGCTCATGCACTGCTAGGATACAATAAATTCTTGGCAAGGGCTAAGTGGTGAGGAAATCTCTCTGACTTAAGCTTTTCCTTAAATTCTACCTCACTTGAAAGGCACAGTGACACATTTCACCAAGAAAGGCTGCATTCTCCTTCCGGGGGCTGTGCAACTGCTTACTAGGAGGAACTGACAGCATAACTGGATATAAAAAGAGGAAATGGAATGTTTCTTCTGGGTGGCGATTATCTCACTGGCTAGGATTGTAACCAAGCAGTGGGTGTGAAGAGCAGTGAAAGGAAAAACTACTCTCAGCTCATGAGAAGAAATTACTTTGTGTTAACTGACCTACAAGACCAGAGTTGGCTTATCCTGAGTCTACAAGAAATAATGCATGTTACATTATTTGTCAGTCAACACCTGATGACTGAAATTCTGGCCAGCTTTGTGAGGTATTTTTAATGTGAAAGTAGAGTAACCAGTTCCTTAAAAGTCTCAGGAACAGCCCATCAGCGGGTGGGCTATAAGAAGACAGTTTTATTTTGTATCTCTTATTCTTGTATATGTAAAGGTCTATGTTTGGCTCTTTCACTTGAGTTCACTAACATACATTTCCCAGGGTGTGTCTGCACAGTGTGTCACAACAGTTTGACCTAAGGTACCATTTTAAAGTAGTGAATTGGAAGCATACTATTTCAACCTACCTTACATCACCTGGAAACTAACGCAGCTTGAACTGAATGTGTTGTTCCAAAATTCAAATAAGTGTTCCAAAGTTAAAAATTCATTGTGGTTTGCCACCATCAATTTAATTTACTATTCAAATGGTTACCATTTAAATTTAACCATTCAAATAAATCAATATGTCCTAATTTTTATCAATCTTACAAATGCATGAACTTCATGGAATTTAGACAGCTGCATTTGTTTTTTGTAACAGTTCAAAGGGAAGATCTATAAGTTCATATCTCTTCACCTTGCCTCCTAGAATAAAACCTTGAATATAGCAGAAAAGTTCCGCTCATGTTATGTGGTGATAAATGACTGGGTCTGAAATTGTTAGTGAGTTATTTAATTTGCAATTAGTCTACCTCTGACAGCACTTTCCAGAAAAATCACTGACAACAAAGGCAAAACATACATCTTCTAATGAACCTGACATTGAAACAGTGTCATATTTTTGCAAGCATAGCAAAATTACTTATTTTACTCCTCTTTAAGCCCGTTATCCTAGTGACTACAAGGAATTTTTTGCTTTTCTAGTTTATCATGCAAGACTGTTTTGCAGTGGTTGCTTCTTCAAAAGCAACCTTCAAATTCCTACCCTGCACTCATATTGGTTGTAATGGCCACAGAGGTTTTCCAGCACATTGATTGACAACCAGTGAGAATTGCTAAAATATATGGCTAAAATTTACAGAGCTAATTTCCTAAACTACACCCAACCTACAGGGCTTGGTTCTTGGGGAATTAGATGGGAAATTAGGTGAGATACCCTCAAAGGGACATTCATCTGAGGATGCTTAGGCTTGAGTGAAGGTATATGAAGTCGAAGGATTTTGCTCTTACCTCTTCCGTTATGGACTGTTTCTATTTTTGGGAGGTCCACAACTCTTATTATTGAGCAAGCCTTCACATCCTATTCCTGGGTGGGGCAGTGGCCCTTCCCCACTATTTTACGAGTGAGGTAACTGCGAGGTTGTGTAAGGTCATGTCAGGCAGGGCTGTGAATAGAAGCCCTGGAGCTCCACAGAGCAGTGCCAAGTCGCAGTCACTTAGCCACACAGCCTTCCAGGATGAATCTGATGAGTCCATGCTTGTCTGTCAGTATCCAGACCCAGGGTGGCTGGATCTCACAACCCTCCCAGGGCCAAGACTGGACCCTGACAAGCAGTTTGCTGCTGTTGTTGACGCGAGATGTGATGCTTGCTGTTCAGCTTGAGCACTTTTCCTGTGCAAGGGCTGATCCACTTACAGGATAGCAACCAACTTCTGTTACCAATTTAATTCTTTAATTTAGAAGGAAGAGATCTGAATATGTTGGCCCACACATGCAGGAGAAAAAAAATAGGACCTGACTGTATAATTAAATACTGGATCATAACTCAGTTACTCAAGGAAGCAGAACTGTGATTGGCATTTCCTAAGTTTCAAGTGCTTGATTTAGCAACCTTAATGTGCTTCCAACACATTTAAGTTTTTATATTTTATTTCTGTCTTAGTGAAGATCATAGAGAAACTAATTTTCAAGATTATACTGCAAGTGAATCAGATGTTGTTCTTAAAGGATTTACTGCCTTTAGCTCACAGTTAAGTTAAATGGAACAGCCATATAGGAAAAGATTTGGGTATTACACTTCATTGTGACAGACATTGTGTCAGTCAGACAGTAACATGTGAAGGATTTCTCTCACTTGGCTACATGATAGAGGTCTGGGATATTGGAATCTCCAGGAGGCCAGAACATGATTAAGTAAGTGAAGCTTTCCAGAAATCGAGCTTCATTCTCAAAATGTGCGACTTCAGCATATATCAGCTGCCTCAGGGCTAACAGTGAGCTTTCTGCACAAAGACAGTCAGTGTTAATAGAGTTCAGATGCTCTTTGTTACAAATGACAGTTTTCAGCAGGAAGCCAAGTGAGCATGTGAACCTGATGAAACAAACATGAAAATCACACTATTTCCTGCACATGAACTGAGTCTTTGGTTAAAACACATGGGTTTTAATCAGGGTACAGGTCTTTAGGGTATTTTTAAATATAGAACTTCAAAATTAGATTTGGGATCTATGGGAAATCAGGAAATGCCACTCATTTAGAAATCATTTACAGATATATTAACTTAGGTGGCTGTAATGAAATCCCTGATCTGATTCTTTCACATCACAGAATAATGCTATTGATTTTGCTGGCCATAATATGCATATGTACATTTTTCCTCCTTTCTTATTTCCTCTTGACCAACATCTTGACTTATTTTCAGATGCAGTGAGTTGCTGTCTCTGATTTTTAAATATACTTTTGTTTTAAACAAAATAAATTTTCAACATCTAGCTTGAATTATAAATATTTTTCTTTATGTGTTTCTTTATAGTGATTATAGGATGAGAGGCTGTTGGTAGCTGGTGAAGAATCAGACTAGATATTTTCAGGGATTTGTGGTACAGAAAAGCCACTAATTCTATTATAAAAGCGGTCTTTGAGTAAATGAATGATTCCTTATAATAATATAGATATTCATTAAAAATTTATAATTCATTGAGAAAAGGGGAAAAAGAGGTATTTCAGAGTTTTGTTTTCTACTTAAAGAGAGGTAGAGTAGAAAATAAACACAGGTCAGGAGATCGTTTTGAGAATGTTTTGATCTTCAGAATAATTTCATTGGCATTTCAGAGATTTCTCGTATCTGATTTTCAGAGTCAATAGATTTTTAAGGCTAGAAGTCAATGTGATTTAGACTGGTATTCTGCATGTAAGGGCAATAGCAATTTTTCAGAAAAAAACCCAAGAGTTTATATCTTTCCTCTTGACTTCCTGAAAACATCCTCAAAAAAGTTTTAGGAGGCGAATGACTGCTTTCATTTGCTTTCCCCTTGTGTGGAATTTAGGTTTTCATTATTACCAAGTGATTTTTATTGTTATTTTTGTGGTTGTTACTTTGACAACAGTGAAATAAAGACTGATCTAGAACAATAACTTATTTCACTGAAAGCTGTGGGGAAATCCTTTTGTTGTTCTTTTTGTAAAAAACAAGATTGCAGTTAGCAATGAGAATTTCTGTCAATTTCTGTAAACGAAATACTGCAGCTGAAGTTCTCAAAAGAGCCTAAGAGAATTTGGAACTCAGGATAATTTCAAAACACTGAAGTCTGTAGCATTTCTTGATGATGTTCTGCACATCAGATGATGATTTAAACAAGTCTTAAACTAGTACAACTAAAAAAAAACCTACCCTAGCAGCTGTTCAATAGATGCTAGGGCAAGCCCATTATAAAATGTACTATGGTATGTCATAATGGTTAGGATACCAGTACATTCTATTTTTAGTACCATTGACTCAGTCACTTGAGTTCAAAAAATAAGCAGGAACATCTGTTTGTTGAAAGGATTTCCTCTACATTAATTTCTCTCTTCATTCGATCCTTTATAAAGTATTTCCAAAATTTTTAACTGGTTCTTTTTGGAGTATGATCCAGTTTATTTTCCAATATTCTAACACTGCATTAATTTTATTTTCTTATTAATAGCTGATGGTGTGAAAATGTAATTACTGTCTGATGTTTCTTCAAAATTTTTTTATTCATTTGGAGTGTTGCTTTTGCTATGTTTTTCTGAGTTTTGAAGGTGTTCAAGACCCCTCCATAAAGCTAGTGTACCAAAGATTGTACTGCTGGAATTGCCAAAACAAATAGCAGTTTAACTGCCATCCATGACTCTGATCCAATATCTCTGTCAGAATATTTAACAGCTATTCAGCCAAATACTTGCAGAGCAGCTGTAGCCTTGGTCAGACTGAGTCTTATTCTGTCCTTCCTTTTAGCCTTGCCTCATGATTCATCTTTCTTCTTTTAGACTATTAGTCTATTTATATATTGCAGAAGAATGCAATAGCAAATGAAAGATAAACACTTGCATATTAGCATGATACAATTCTATACAATTAAAGAAATTTAAGTGTTTTCCGGAATGGACATGCTTGACATACGCTGTGAAGAAAGAAGGGGGACACCCACATGACATGGGTATGACTTTTTGATAATGCTAGCCAGACAACTACTTCATGAAAATACAGGAACTTCACTTTGTTTTCTGAGGAAGTTCAAGAGCTTTTGCTTTCGTATCACTATATATTTTTTTCTTCTCTGAGCACCTCTTCCCAGAGGCCTCCCTGCTCTAGCTGTGTTATTGAGTAAGGCTCTGATCATGTGTTAGCCAGTATGTTTATTTTTCGTAAGATAAGGTGATTTATTTTACTTTTCCCCCCCGACCTCCTTTGCTGTATAACCACAGAGGCCAGTAGAAAGAGATATCAAATATTTGACAAATAATTTAGATCCTAGTCTGTACACTTTTGGAATCCTTCTTTGATATGAGGTCCTCTTGTACTTGTTGGGGTTTTGTTGCTGTGTCCAAGTCTACAAGTACACAGCAGATTGCAGGATCTGAACTGTGTTAGCGATTTTCTCCTGTAAGAGCCTTCCTTATTTAATTCTGACCCCTTACAAATAACTGGCTGTAAGCTAATAGTAACACTCTCCTCACCTCCCATAACCTGTAGTAAGATGAATAAACAGTCGTCATAATCCAGTGCAAAACTGAGAGTGTGAAAGTCACTGAGAAAGGAATATTGCGCTGGCACTACCAAGTGTGATTCATATTTCTGATCTCAGTCCAGCTACTAGTGGGCAGGTGTCCACATCACAACCCTGACATAACTGGTGCAATCTGTCCCACCTTTGCTGGAGGCCTGTACTAAAAATAAATGAAAAACCCTCCAAACAAATAAATAAAAACACAGCTTGGTTTGTTGTCATGACTGAGCTAACTCTAGCCAATAAGGATTGTAATTGACAGATTAAAGTCCTCTAAGACCACTCCTTTACTTTGCAGTGGATTGGAGAGAGCTCAGGAAGAAAAACAGTTTAGATTTATTTGTTTTGTTAAATTATCACATGTTCTACTGGACTAACTGCTTTGTTTCTTAATCACTGCAATGCAAAATAGATTTTCTGTATTTCCAGGATGTAAACTTTTCTTATTACCAACCCACTAGTATTTTCAAGGATTCTACTGAGGCATCTCAAGTGTAAAAGATAAGATGTGGAGGTGTTTTCAGGATCCCAATATTACTGTCCATATGTGCAATATAGAACTTCATCAAACAGATTACTTGAAATGCCCTCTTTGGTAGACAATGACTTTTAACATCATGTTTACCTTTTAGATGATGCTTCCCCTGAAAGCTTCCCTTTGGCATTTCCAGAACTAGATCAGCAGCTGCAGGTAAACTTTTCTTCTCTTATGACAGTTTTACTTCGCATTCACTGTATTTGTTGTTATAAAAAGCCTCTGGTTGTTGCACTATTGTGGAAGTTTTTAGTGGTGCTTTTCTAGCCTATTAACTTTTAATAAGATCATATATATCTGTAGAAGAAAACATTGTCTTTTCAAGATCTACAGAAAAATTTTAGCCCAGCTGCAGGGAATTACTATTTTAACAATCTTGCCTGCTTTTAAGATTTTCTATCCAATTCCTGCAGTGCTGCTGAAGAGAATTCTTGTTCAATTGATTGGAGAAGAATGAGACAGGCATTATACATTCCAATGCCTGTAGGCCGTGCTATGACTGATATAATTGGTTTTTTCATAAACGTTCCAAGATAATCCATTGGTGATTTGTCATCCAGTCTGATTTGTCACCACAGGATGATGGGCCCCCAATATACTGGACAGTGAGCAGTTGATGGCAACAACCAGGCACAAAGCCAGTTTTGCATCCAGGGATTATTTCCCTTTCCTCTGTGGTGGTTCTGGAGTGTTTGCTGGATTTTGTAGACTACTTCAGATCATCTGTTTTCCCAGGAGCATTTAGACTTCCTCTGCTATTTCACTATGAAGGCAGTAGTTTCCTGACTGTAAATTGAGAAAGGCATTAGTAGACCATTCGTTGTCCAATAATGTCATCTTTCCTGTACCTGTCAACTTGTGAGACAACACAGGAGGGCTGCTGACTTCAAGGCCTGACACTTCTGTTTTGCTGCTCTCATCAAAAGGATGGCTGAGAAAGGACTGGAGGATGACAGAGGCTCTTTCTGCTCTATACCTCTCATCCTGAGGATATAGGCAGGTTCTTTAGGCATAAGTAGGAATTAATTAACAGATTAAGATTTGGGATGAAAGGAACCGGGTTGTATGCTAACCTTTTTATTCCACTAACCTCCCAGTGCAGCAAACATGCTTGGTGTTTTTTTCCTTAGAAGAATTCAATTTGAGAAAAGCAATCGTGTTTCATGGCTGAAGCACTGAATTGAAAGTAAAGAACCTGCATTTTGTTTTCAGCTCTCTCAGTGACACATTGCCTAATCCTGGAGTTGCTTCATCCCTTTGTTCATCTCTGAAATGAAGTTAATAATTTTTACCTTTTTTGTTAAAGAGCATTAAGACCCGTGGGTGAGGATTGCTCTAAAAGAACAAAGTATGATTATTATTGCTGCTGTTATTTCATAAAAACAAAATTACTAGCATTACATATAATTACTCTGCAGGACAAGTGATGATTTTTTTATTAGGACTTTTATGACTTTTACATTTCTGGAACCTATAATATACTCTAAACATGGAATTTCATGATAAGCTGAAAATGCTCCTCTGGGAGCATTCAAGTGTGCTGGATGGATAATAGCCCTTCAGTAAAAGTTTTTAAGTACACACTAGCACAATCCCATGAAGTGTACCCAATTGGTCTGTTAAGTACTTGACATTCGTTTCAAGAAAACCTTCCTTTATTCTCATTATCTCAATATGATAACAAATTCAAAGAAACAATCAAAGGCTTTGATTCATGTAATGTTCTTTTTTATTATCCTTCATAAACTCTCTTGGTAATATCAGGGTAGCTGAAAGGATGACTTATGAGAACTACCTGCCTGACTCAACCACTTAAAAGTATAAAATTTGCGGTAGCACTTCATCCTTTAGCTTTTCAAGCTTATGTGCATATTTATATTTCGATGCCTTTATGTTCATTCAAAGGCAATGAAGTCAATACAGGGTTCTGAGCTGATGCAGAGGTAACATTGCATTCAAATTTAGCAATAAAAACTTGAATTTCCTTGCTTTTGTCAATCTGGATCACAGCTTCATGTGATAACTATTTAATGTAATTACAATATTTTTAATCTGCTTTAAAATTTCAAGCAAGCAATAACTGTTACAAAGTCATCATTTACCTTGTTATATTTCTTACTAATTGTGGTTTTTTGGATTGCTACAATCCAGTGGGGGTTTGTCAGAACTGTATGGCATGTGCTTGAATTCATGCCAACTTTGAAACAGGTAGCTCCTGTATTATAGAAACAAGTGAAATGGGCTTCACCAAGACCTGTAGAAGTAGTGAATGGTGGTGTCCCTTGTCATTCCATCCATGCCTTTTTCTGTCCTGAAGTGTGTTAATAGAGAGCACACACATGAAGTGTCGTGGAAATGAACCTTTTAATCAACTGTGGCAATAGCAGCCTGAAATGCTTGAATTTGTAAGAATGCTGATACATATGTTCATAATAAAAATATCATATCCTAGAGCCACAAGATTTTCATCAGTATGCCATAAATACAGTCAAAACCATTAGAATTTTATTTAAAGAAGCAAATTATAAATGCAAGTTATGTGGCTATATAGTAATAGGCACCTTTAAAAAAGCAATAACTTTGCAGATTTCAAACATACAAAGGAAAAATTTGAAACCTGTTTTAAAAAGAAACCAACAAAAAGCCTATATTAGCTGATCTTTAAGCTGGATTTTGAAAGGAGCTTGAAAACTATGCATGTAAGTTCAGCGAGTCACTTGGAAAATCAGAGCCTTAGAATTCTATGCATGCAGGCAGCAGACCACAGGCTGAGTACCAAGCAATTTGCACCTCTGTTTTAGGCTTCAAGCCCTTGTCCTCCTATGTTAGGCCTTGGCAGTGAACTTGGCTATTTGAGCAGAATTACCTAGTGGTCCCACTTTTCCTCCCACAGTCCTTCCATACCTGTTCCCTGGGCAGCAGTGTCAGATGGCAGGGCAAAGTTCAATGCAGCCTCCCCTTGGCAGGGTAACAAACTCTGCTGTCCAAGCACCCAGCTCTGCAGAGGTGGAGGTGGGATTGTCTGGAGGGATTGTCTTTCTAGGAGACTTAGTGAAAAAGATAATTCTCTATAAGGACTCTTACTAAAGGACAGTCCTAGTTGCAGCTTCTTTCTGAAGAATAAAAATGATCAGTCTGTGTGATCTGATGTACTAGCTGGCTTCAGACTAACATGTTTTATTTTCAAATTACTTTTTCAAGTGTTACATTTTTCTACATTTTCTACAATTCCAAGAAGCAATTTGTAAGAAAATAACTCAGCTACTCTAAATCAAAATTGATATGTGGTCAACCAGACACGAAAGCCCTTTATGTGAGAACAGATCAGTTTTAGCTGTATTTACAGCTTTACTATTAACCCCCACCCCCCCCAACATTAAAATAACTTCCTGCTAAGTTATCAGTGAAACAAAACTCATATTTATAACCTTCTTGCTTTCAATTCCTTTTGTCTGCATTATTGGAAATAGTTCTCTTCCCACTGATGAGCAATACCTGCTTATTTGGGCTTTGCTGCTTTTCCTGCTGTCCCGTGTTTGTGCCGTGTGGTGGCTAGTGTAGCAGGGGTAGGCTGGTTACATCTGTCACTCTGTCACTGGGAAATTTTAACCTTTGCTTTGTGTAACAGCTGGACGGGTCCTTGGAAGGCACTTCCTTGGTTAGCTGCATAGTGACCTCTCTGACAGACACTTTACTACAGGTTATCTGCTGTATGTGGAAATATACATTAGCATCCAAGGCCTTGTTGTTCAGGCCACTGAATGGAGAGGAGGGTATCTAGTGTTAAGTACCTGCATTGCTACACCCTGTGCCTTGCCTGTCCCGTTCCAACTCTTCCTGTGACTTGCTGGGTTCGTCTCTCTGTTCTCCAAGTCTTTATTCCAGCTGAGAGCTTCGTCCTGAAGAGGGAAGAACACAAGTCACATATGGATACACAGAGTATTCTGTAATTCTTTATCTTTCAAAACCAGATGGGACTCTGAGCAACCTGGTCTGGTGGAAGGTGTCCCTGGCAGGGGGTTGGAATGAGGTGATCTTTAAAGTCCTTTCCAACACGAAACAGTTCAATGGTTCTGTGATCTCTTCTCATGAAATTGTGAGCTTGAGAGACATTTATGTCATATTTTGTATTACAAATCTGTGTAGTTAGATGACTATTAAATTGCTGCAACAGAGAAAAAGCTCCAACCATTTATAACATCAGTTCTTTAAGTCAAAGGATAGTTTTTCTTGCTTTAGTGAAGAATGCTCATATAAAAGAAGTAATGAAAATGTTAGGAAAGGGGCAGTGTGTTGTGTGTGATATAAGCATTTAGCAGAAACCTGGTTTACTCTGGAACTTTAATTGCTTCTACTGAATGCCAGGATTCTTGTTAGACACATAAATTTATTTTAAAGAAAGTTTAAAAGCATACTGTATTTTTAAAGAGGATGCTGAAAATTATTTTACTATGTATTGACTTCCATGAGAATTCCTAGAGCACTGTGTTGCTCTATAATTAGGTTTGATTGCCCATGAACTTGATATGTCTCCTGTAATGCTGCTGTGATAACTTTGGTCTTAGATTATGTAAGACCATTTTCTGCAAGTATGTTAACATGTATGCGTGCTCACCAAGTCAGAGCAACATATTAAGGTTAGAAAAGAATAGAAAATCTCCCAGGAAGGAGAACAAAACTCACAATTGCTCGCATCCAGCTGACCTGAATTGTTCAGAGGAAGGAGAACTGCTCACTTTCATAGTAAAATTAAACTGGACTAAATGGATCCTAAGGTGGGTATCTGAAACTGGTGGAAGAGTTCCAGTCGCACAACAAAAAGTAGCTGCAATGTGCCATTTTTGCTTGGCTCAATGTGGATTTTTCTGTCATAGAAGAGTGCACAGGGCCTTATAATGAACAGAGGCCACATTCAAAATAATGGCATTGGATTTTCCAGTTTTCTAGAAGAGTTCAGCTGAAAATTACCAAATTTACAAAAAGCAAGACCTCACTGTTTAATTAGATCAGTGCTGAAGACTTCTAGACAAGTTCACGTGAGCTGGAAAAACTGCCTTATACATTTTTTTCTTGAAATTTCAACTTTTTCAGGAGAAAATTAATTTTTTTTTTCACAGTTAAACAAACACATAAATGTAAATAAATGATGATGAATTAAAAAACAACTGTTTTAAAGTTTTTGAACAGTTGAGTGGCACTGTCAACTATACAGCTTTTATGGATATGGAATGCTGATTTTCATATGGCAAAGCAAAAGAACTTGTCATGTGAGTGAAACAAAAATAAAAGCTGAAAACTTTCATTCTGTGTCACTCTATCAAAGAATTTATTTAGAAGGCTTCCTTCAATCTGCCTTAAAAAGCAGAGAGGAGGCCACCCAGATGATTAGAGGAATGGAGCACCTCTCCTACAAGGGAAGCAGGTCCTTTCCAACCCAAACTGTTCTGTGATTTTCTGTTTCTTAACTGCTTTTGCATGTCATCTTCCAACATCTTTCATATCTGGATTCTGAACAGAAGTCTAAATAAACAGTGCATATCTCGCAAAGATCTACATATATATGTGCAGTTACATGAAGGTCTATAAAAGGATCTCTTGGTATCTACTTGCTGAATTCTGTAGAACATTTGTCAATATTACAGTGAGTTATTCAACAAATACAAGGAAAAATCAGACCTTGTTAAAAATCAGGCATAATAGGACAGACCACCAGTATAATTTATAGCTGTAGCTTTTGTACTAGCTTTGTGAACAGAATTGGGGATGCTGCGTGTGCATATTTTGCCAGCACAGGAAAATGAGGGTGGATGACACTAAAGCCTGAAATAAAGAGGATTAAAAGTAGCAACTGTTGCCATTAAATGTAACTTATTTTGGCAGGGATGTTTTTTGCTTGTCTAGCAGGTATGCTTTTATTTATATTAATTGATCGGCAGGCGAGGTACTTCATGACGTAGCAAGCTCAGGCTGTCCTAAGAGGAAGTTAAAGTATGGCTGTTTGCTTCTGAGTGAAAAAAAAATCACACTGACAATTGAACTTTATTAAGGCCTTCTGAAATTAGTCACCTCAGTAAACTAGAAATCTCTTAATATAAAAATGTTTTACAGACTTCATGGAGTGCCATTGGGCATTCTGTACTGCAATATCTGTAGTACTTCCCATTGCTTGGCCACAGACATTTAAAAAAGTATTTCCAGGTAGGATGGAGGTTTGTATCTCTCCTTTTCCCATGTTATTGCAGTAGAAGGTGTTTGCTAAATAAGCCTGTTTCATATCCTGCTAACCAGAAATTACTCATGGATTCTGTAGATACTATCTCTGGAGCCTTTTTTAGAAGTTTCCAAATTACAGAGGAACAAACCAAATTCTCCAGTTCTGGCTGCCCCAACCCTGGAAATGTACAAGGTCAGGTTGGATGGGACTTGGAGCAACTTGGTCTAGTGGAAGGTGTCCCTGCCCATAGCAAAGGGGTTAGAACTAGATGTTCTTAAACATAATTTCCAACCCAAACCACTTTATGATATGATCCAGTGATATTCTATCTACTCATTTGAAAACATAATTACATTTATGTTTTAAAGAAAAATACACTAATAATTTAAAAGATTCTTGATATGGTGCTTACTACCATCAGACAAATTGAAAATAATTTTATGAACAGAAATTAGTAAATGGATTGTATAATTTGTTTTAAGTTTAATTTTAGTGCTAAAATATCAGTGTAAGAAAAATGTCACTGAAGAGGAAACAATAATAGGAAGGGGTTTAAAAGTCAGCAACTGGTTCTAAGGGAGACTTAGATACTAAGTTTCAGCATGACTAGATAATTTTTAGCTCTCTATATATATCTTTTGCGTGGGAAGCTGTAATATAGAAACTGAGCACTGTTTTAATTTTTGAACTGCTTTAAACCAGCTAGATTAGCAGAAACTAAATTGGAAGCAAATCCAAGGTGTTTTCTTGCTTTGTTTTGTTGTGTTTTTCTTTTGAAGTATCACTGTTTGGGGACTTTCCCCTTGGTACTGTTTGAAATTGTTTTATTGTGACGCACTTGTTGGTGGCTGATCTCTGGTAGATAGCAGAGATGCTGCTTTGGCCCATCCATGCATTCTTGGATTAGAGCACTGAGACTTCTATATTCAGTCTTGCTAAATTTATGCTTATTATTTGGGTGGCTATATGAATGGTGCTATTGCTCATCCACATTGAAATGCAATTAAAAGCCCTTTTCTAGGGATTAGATTCATCAAGTATTGGGCTGCCATTTCCCTGGGTTCCCAAATCCAAGACCAGGGAGAATGAAATAATGTTCAGTGAAACAATTCTGCTGCAGCAGTTTAACATTTAGAACATGGAATATGAGTGTCTATGTTAAAACTTCAGTGAGCAATTACAAACCAGCTACAAGGACTTGCAAGCTCTGTGTCTTACCTACATCTGTGCTTTGGGTTATGTCTGAAGCCAGCTTATCCTGTCTCCTGAACAAAAAAGTTTTTAATCTAAATTTCCTGTTTAGATAAAACAAAGGATTACAAGGTCATAAATAGGAAAAGCCTGACTACTTGTGCTTTTCTTTTCCTAATAATGTCATTAAGGGAATATTATACTGCACAGAAGAGTCACGGTAGGACAGCAAGAAATGCAAAATAATCTACCAATATTGTGAAATACAATTGGATGTTGTTTAACTGGGCAGTAAAGGAAGTATTTTAAGTGTTTGTTTTTACTTCAAACAGGTGGCTCCAACATGCTGTTTGGAGTTCATTTACAGTTGATAAATTCATGGCAAATAACTTAAAAATACTTTCTGAAAGTGTTATAACCAAAATGTGACAGACAAGCCCGAAGCCTGAATTAAGAGGCAATCTTTTTTAAGGAGCACCTACATTTAACCAAAATGTATTTTCAAGAATTTTGATGAAATTCACATAAGGAGTCCTGGGACAGCTTGTTTTTATGTGCCATATTTATTACATTCAGTGTGCATTGAAAAAAAGGTTGATCTTGCTGCAATGATATCAGTTTCTGATAGTGTAAAGATGCATGTGATAGGTCTGACCAATGCATCAGTTTTAGCATTTGCATATCACTCTAGCTGAAAAAGAGGGAGGTACGGGAGAAATCCTTCTTTGAAAAATCTTCAGGGATATTTTGCAAAGCTGACAAGGAGAGTTCTGAAAATTCTCTCAATGTTTGAAGTTTTACACATGTTTGAAGTTTTACAGATATTCTTATGCAGGGTTTTTTTCCTTTCATGAAAGGCCATCGCTAGGAATAGTTGGCTGCATACTGCAGTAAAGGAAAAAAAAATCTTTAGGTATTCTACAGGAATTTAGATAAATATTTTATCTTTCAAAATATGTGGGTTTTAAATAATATTTCATTCAAAAAACAGTGGGTTTTTTTTTTTCTTCTTCTTTTTTTTCTTAAAGCCTCTGCCTCCTTGTCATGACTCTAAGGAATCTATGCAAGTGTATAAACAGCACTGCAAAATAGCAGAAGAGTACCATGAGGTCAAGAAAGAAATTGCTCTGCTGGAAGAAAGAAAGTGAGTAACTTTCCCAAAGGATTTACTGACCTATATTCTCTTTGTAAAACCCTGTTTGAAACATGAAGGTTTAACATTTAACATGTAAGTGTATATACATATACACTTATATGTGTATATACTTATTTAAACATATATTATAATTGTGGCCTTCCAATATCTGGAAGAAGCCTACAAGAAAGATGGAGAGAGACTATTATAAGGACTATTATAAGGAGTGGCAGGACAAGAGAAATGGCTTCAAACTGACAGAGGGCAGGGTTAGATGGGACATCGGGAAGCAATTCTTCCCTCTGAGGGTGTTGAGGCCCTGACACAGGCTGCCCAGAAAAGCTGTGGCTGTGCCATCCCTGGAAGTGTCCAAGGCCAGGTTGGATGGGGCTTGAAGCAACCTGGCCTAGTGGAAGATGTTCCCTGCCTGTGATACAGGATTGGAACTGGATTATCTTTGGGGACCCTTCTAACCCAAGCCATTCTGTGATCCTGTGATTTCATGCCTCTTCCTGATGGTTGGAGTAGAGCACAAGTTGGCCATTGCTCTACAGGATCAACTGAGGCCACTAAGGGCTGGCATAGTTTTGGGCCCTCAGCTTTGTGGATGTCCCTTAAAATCTTCACTGACAGCCTCCAGATCACATAACAATCCAGTTCAGCTGGTGCAGGTTCCTTTTCAAATTTAGGTTTTTTAATAAATGTTGCATGCTTTAATGAAGAACAAAATGGATCCTCATTTAGGCTTAGAATACATGACAATATTAGTAAACATGTTTCTGTGAGGTGGTTTGTTTTTGTGTACACTGGTCCAATATACATTGGCATTTCATGTGTTCATACCCAAGGTGAATATGCTGGAGACTTTTTTTGGTGTCTATGGCCTGTACTCATACCCCTGTCATCTTTTGCCTGACTATTAAATGGTGAAGTGCACTCTATGTCTGTCAGTACCTTTCCATGAGAAACCTGAAAAAGAAATTCAGAGAGAGGAAGGAAAGTGAGTAGTGAAATCTCTGCCCAGCTGACCTTGCAGTTGAGCCAAGTTTGCATCCATGGGAATCTTCAGCTGCAGAAGCAAGATGATGGGAGGGAGCTGTTGAAATCCTGTAGTCTTACAAGACAGCCAAAGAATCCAAACTATGCAGGGTAAGAAGGTGAGATGTGTTTATCCAGGTTGGTGGCTATAGGCACAATATAGCTACTTTTTGCCTAAAGTGTCAAAGCTAGTTGAAGTAGCTTCAAATCCCCTTCCACTGAAGGATCTGTGTGGCACTCAGGTGCTGACAGACTGGAACAAAAGCTAAGAAAGATGTCCAATGTAATGGAAAAATGCATTTTGCATTTGATTCATATTTGCAGCATTTGCATTTGTTTCACTGTTAAATGAACTTGGCCAAGCAAAAGTAATTGTATTTTTAAAAATATTAGAAGATAAGTAATTTTTTAAAATTTGCAATGATTTTTCAAATTTGGTTGTCTGATATAAGCTGCTTACATATTTATTTAGCAATCAGTTCAGTGGTAACCATGTGTCTTTGTCTATTCTGAGAATCCAAGTGCAATATAAAATACTGAATGATTGTTTAAGTATTTGACTTTAGTTGTATAAACACCAAAGGTAGCCTTCAATCATTTGGATTTTAGAGTCTACTAATATAAATCCATAATTATTATTATTGGCACAAACCTGAATCAGTTATGCCTATTTATGAAAAATACTTGGAGCCCATGAAAATGAGACATTCATGTATATTTTTGCCCTTTCTGGAATAAAAAAATTGCTGTTTGGATGCAATTTTTTTTAATGTATAAGTCTGTGGTACTAGCTAAATTAGACATGGTTTGCTTCTTGAGAATGGCAGGTACATGCACAAAATTGTTTAACTCAACTCAGAACTATCCTAATCAACCTCTGAGCCCAGAGGTCAGGCTCTCAGTGGTGCTTATCCTGCATGAATTAAAGGGCTTCAGGCTAGCATTTTCCTTCATTCCACCAATGGATGTCAACAGTGGAACAATGTCAGGAAGCTTCCACCACTGCTATCTTTGCTGAACCTGTTCTGGGAATTCCATGCCTCAGGAAACATATGTTATGAGTAGCTGTATAAGGCAACAAATGGAATTCTGTTACTGAGACTTGTATATACTTTCTAATTACATATTTGCAGCCTTGTGTTCACATGCTGTATAGCTGTGAAATGCCTAAGCATGACAAATATCAGGGCAGCACCTTTCACACCTCCCATGTGTCTTAATCTGAAAAAGTGATCCTACAGCATGGGGATGTTTAATTTCCTACAAGGTGGTCCACTGTTGTTGCCTGATTTTGAGGTTCAACAAGCTGCAAATGCCAACTGAAGATATTTTTTCTCCGGATGTGGACTGTTTATGACTCTTTCCTCCAGGTAGATTATCCATTTTGTAGTATTTTGGAGCAGGTTTCATGAGACTGCCTTCCCCCACTGTGTATCTTTCCTTTCTGTAGCAGTCTGTTTTTATTAAACCCTCCAGGAACTAATTACCACATGAAGTTTTGTTGAAATTGAAAAGTGGATTAGAAAGTTATTAGGACACATGTGAATTTACACACATGTAAGCAAACAAGCCTGAATATGACAGCCTTGATTATTATCTAAAACTAGATAGAAAGGGAGTATAACTGTGGAGGCAAAGGAGTAAGTGAGAAGTAAAAGAGACTTTTGCTCTCATGTTCACTGATTTATGTCTAAAAATATTCTCAGTACTTAAGAGAGTTAAAAGTAGTTGTAGGGGCTAACATATACTGAATGAAGAGTGGATTATAATGGCTGGGGTGACATGCATGTTTTGCATTGTGGGTGTAGATAGATATATAGATATAGATATATATAGATATAGATATGAAAATGTATATTTACACATTTGTATATACTTACATATGTATATACTCACATATGCACCTTGTAATTGTGGACTTTTGCTACCTGAAAGGAGCCTGCAAGAAAGATGGAGACTATGTACATGGGCATGTAGAGATAGGACAAGGCAGAATGGTTTTAAACTGATAGAGACTAGGTTTGGATTGGATATTAAGAAGAAATTCTTCCCTTTGAGGATGTTGGGACACTGGAAATGGTTGCCCAGACAGCCCTGGCTGTCCCACCACTGGAAGTATTGAGTATTCCATTTTTAAACAGGAAGAATTGCTTTGACTTGTCTAAAAACTCTGATGATATGCACAAGCTTTTAGCCTCAAAACCAATTACAATCAAATTGAAAACATGGAGTTTGCAGTTTTCTAAAATTTGCCTCTGCTGTGGGTGTCTTCTACATTTGAATTTGAATGGAAACAAATTGAATTTGTATGGAAACAAAGATTCCCAGTTGTCTACTACACCTGCTATCTATTGTCTATTCCTCTTCAATTTTTGATAGAATGGACAATGATTATGTTACATCCCTTGTAATGGGAACAAACAGCTTTTATAGTGTTTTTCAGTGTAGATTTTTACCAAAGGCAATCACAAATGCTGGTGCATGGTACCCTTGCCAGTGCTCCCAACTTCTCTCCACAGATCAATTCACCTGTGTCATTCCAGTGACAAGTCTCACCTGGCAGTTTCTGTACCTGTGGTGCCTGCTGATAGTACACACAGAATGCTGATGCCTGTGATGATGGGGAAAAAATGGATTGAGCAAATATTTTTTATTTGTTGGCTAGGATGAAGGAATAATGTTAACCTGACGTAAATATCTGTACAGGTATTACAGCTTTTTAGAAAAAAAAAAAAAAGGAATACTTTAAATACTTTAAATAATTTTTGTTCCAACCTCCAAAGTTCAGTGTAACCTTTCACACATAAAATAACATATGCAGGTATATTTTTATATTATTTTATAAGAAATAGAAAGTTTTAAAACACTGTTTTGACAATAGTGAGAAACATTGAATCTTTTACAGCTTTTCCAAGGCTTTTACTTCTGCTTAGCTTGACATGTAATGTGAGCATCAAGTATGGCCAAAGTAAAAAGTCAATGAAACAAAATGACAGGGGTTGCTTTTCATCAAGGCCAGAACAAAGCTCACTTACTTTTTCTCTTTTGTGCAATATAGATGGCAAGATAGTGTACTAGGCTGGCAGTGTGAGAGAAGATGACAAGTATTTCACAGGAAAATGGAAAATGTGAGAGAGAAAAAGAGGTTGCAGTTTCAAAAAAGGGAAAATCAAAAGACAAAGCAAATAAGGATGGAAAAGAAGTTACTCAGGAACAAAAAAGGAAGCAAGAATTTGAAAGAACATTGGGTAGATTTCTTTTCTAATTTAATCATAACTTTGTTTGCTGTCTTCACTCAAACTCTTCACATTTATGCCAGCAATACGTAGTACAAAGGAAAAAAACCACTCTGGAATGGTAGACATGATTGAAAATAAAGAAAAGGGTGTGGAAGCCAGAACACATCACATTTAGGGCACAGAATGTAATTTAATTTATGTTCCAGAAACACACACGTATTTCCATAACAGATGGTTTTGGGTATCTAACTTTGGGTGAAAGAGATGAGATGGCTGGTTATTTTGAGCACTTGTTATATTGCTATTACTAGATAATGACCCGGGATTATGTAGTTAAATATTAGAGTTGCCATGGTTGCTGGCTGTATTTTATATTCTTAGCACTGGATGGTTATCTCTTTTTCCTCCCCCAGACAATTTTAATATAACTCTACAGAAAATATCATTTGATCACCACCTGGTTTAGGATCACTTGTTTTCTTGGCCATGGATATGATTTCTTTTCCTTCTTTTACCCATTAGAGTAGACATAGAATCATAGAGTTGTTAAGATTGGAAAAGACCTTTAGGATTATCAAGCCCAGCCACCAACCCAGCACCACCTCCCTCTTCACCATTAAACTGTGTCCTCGAGTGCCATCTCTACATGTTTTTTTAATGCCTCCAGGGATGGTGACTCAACCACTTCCCTGGGCAGCTCCTCCCAGTGCTTGACAAACCATTCAGTTAAAAAGTTTTTCCTGGTATCTAATCTAACCCTCCCCTGGCACAACTTTAGACCATTTCTTCTCACCCCGTCCTGTGGTCCTGGGGAACAGAGTCCAACCCCAACCTGGCTTTACCCTCCTGTCAGGAAGTTGTGGAGAGTGAAAAGGAGCCTCCTTTTCTCCGGGCTGAGGCCCCCCAGCTCCTTCAGCTGCTGTGGTGCTCCAGACCCTTCCCCAGCTCTGTTCCCTTCTCTGGACACGCTCCAGCCCCTCAAAGTCTCTCTGGTAGGGAGAGGCCCAGAACTGGGCTCAGGACTCGAGGTGTGGCTCAGCAGTGCCCAGTGCAGGGGAACAGTCACTGCTGCACACGCTATTGATGATAAAATCCAGGATCCCAGTGGCCCTCTTGGCAAATGGCATGCAGTGGAGATACCTGCTTTTTGTGGGAGCTTTTCATATGTTTTAGCTTCCTCTCGTGACCTTAGGACTGTTTCTTTTTAGTCCAGAGGCTTTCTCCAAGTACACTGTTTCTTGAGTGTCTTCCCCAACACTGTGATGACAAGTAGTTTTCAGACTTCCAGGTACTTCAGAAAAAGTTTGGTGTAAACCCTAAAGGCAACATTTAACTCAACAGTTTTCCCATTCTAAACCTGTTTTTTCATCATCTCACACGTATGCAAAATATATGTTACTTGCCAAATACTAGAAATTAAATTACAGCTTTTCCAACAAAAAGAGAGACCTCCTCTTCTAGAGGAAGTGTCCTTGCCTTTGGAAGGTCCTTTCCAACTCAAACTATTCTGTCATTTTATGACCCTTTATATGTTGGCATCTGAGACACATTTTCATTTACATTAAAGCACACTTTAATGTCTTTAATGGTGTTGTTTTAAAATTAATTAATAGACTTCGAACATGCAAGGACAGTCTCCTCAGACAGCAGTTACCTTACAGGGTAATTCCCCCTGATGGGAAAGCCATGCCACATGTGGAAAGAGAAAATGACCTTGTGACCACCAGTACACACCAGTTGTTGGAGAAGATACTGTACTGCCACAGATGCATGACCCTGAATACCTTGTTCACAATGGGGGAAAGGCAAATCTGATTCTTTGCATTTTGGAAACTGTTTTCCCTGTGTCCAGTCCATTTCTAAATACACTTATCTCCAGACAGATTTATCTGCTTAGTCTATCACTTTTCTTTGTATTTATTCCTTGTGAATTTGAGTGTTAAGGAGTTCTGTTCTCTGCATGTTTAATCATTAAGGCCAGAACAAGAGAAATAACTTCCCTAAGACAAGCTGTGTTTTTCTCCTGCTTGTGGTTTATTGGTTTATAATGCAAATCACTTGTCGCCTCCCAAACTCCTCTCCCAAAAAGAGCACTTCAAGTGCAGCTTACAGATTGTCTCAAAGCTTTGACTACCTCAGCACTAGTTTAGAAAATACCCTGTCAATACTATTAATATTTAAACCTGGGGTAACCACTAACAAGAAACACAGATTAGACAGTGCTACATCTATTTATTAAGCATCCACAACGAAGTCTAGATGGTACAAGAGCTTAGTATGATGTTCTTTAACCTCTGAAAGCTAAGTTCAACTCTTGGATTAGATCAGATGTAAATGTTAGGTACTGTCCTCATCCTTTTGTGAGGTCTGTAAACTACACCATTCATAACATTTAGCAATTCCCTGGTACTCTAATTTTAGATCTGTGGCAGGCTGACAGTATTAGCCTGAAACATCACCCTATCCTGTAAACAGGTGTTGATCATGATGGGAAGGAACTAAGTAGGTTCTGCTGACTCAGAAGTGGGCAATTTTACTACCTCAGTGCAAGGAAACTGCTTTCTTTGAGGGAGGTCCAAGAGTGTGGACTACAGCAATGAGTATATTTTGATTTTAATGCATTTATAGTTTGATAGCAAAGCTAAATCCTGGGGAGGAGGGAGGGAAGTTATCTGTGCTGCTTGAATATTACTGGAGAGCAGCATGAAAGCCATATCTGTACAGAATATCATCAAATCAGGGCTGACCTGCATTACTAGAGCTGTCTGAGTTTGCACAAGTTTGTCTGTCTGTGCCTCTCCTGGCTCAAGTCCAGGATAGTCAGCACCATTCCTTTTCACATACTGAAAGTTCCCACAGAAAAGGTTTACCTGCTTTTAAGACACTGATTGCCTAGTAGTGTGTTCACTGCATCTCCCTTTTAAGAAGCTCATGAGTGTAAGAAAAATAAGGAAGAATGATTCTGAATTCATTTGTTTGGACACTTCTGATTTAACAGTCTGTAATTTGAAAGAGCTTGATTTAGCCCTTTAGTCCAACATTGCATCAGAGAATAATTGCAAAGAAATATTGCAGAAGTTCTCGTTTGATCTCCAGAGATAAAAGTCTTCCAGAGGAAGTAAAGGGACTAGAAAAAAACCAAACCAAACCCCAAAAACAAGAAAACAAAACCCCAACCCCCTTCCCCCCCTTTCCCCAAACAACAACATAAAACACCCCAAAACCCCCAACCAACCAAAACACTACCCCACAAAAACAGGCATCTGGAGCTGTAAAACCTCCTTGTCCTTGAATCTCTTTCTCACATGAAATCACTCCTCCATGGCCTCTGGCCCGTGAATAGGAGCTGTCTAGCAAGATTGTCTTGACTTCTTTGAAAAATGGTTGATCTAGAATGGCTCAACCACAGAGAAATAAACCTGTTAGTGGCTTGCTGTGTTTAAAACTTGTACAGATATATTGGGTTAAATGTAAACAGTATTCTACTGAGCAAAAGCATCCTCTTGATGTTTCCTCTCAAAGACCTGATTGAATGCACCTGTCACCTGGTGAAAGGAAAAAAAGAAGAGACTTTGCTGCAGCGTAGCTGCTCTGCATTACCTCAGTAGTATAAAACAAAGATATCATATAGGATGATGCCTATATGCTGCCTCTTTGGCTGATTTAAAAATTCTGTAACAGCTGCTAACTCTTCTCTCTCTCTCTTTTTTTTTTTTAATTTTATTTTTTATCTATGGGAAACACAGCTGGTGGAAATGGCTGTACCAAGGGTCTCTTCTAACTTGTGACTCCTTGAACTGCAATAACTGTGACTATAAACAGTCAACTAAACCATAGGCAAACTCTGCTATCACTGAAAGCTGCAGTAAAGACAGAGGAAGGTTAAAATGATCCTAAAAGAAGGCCAGAAAAGAAGTCTTTTTCAAAAGCCAGATTTACAGTTTTGCTGCTCTAAGTGGTATCTTTCCTGCTACAAGTAACATAAGTGATCAGCAAACACAGAAATGTTATCTTTTCTTGAATACTCTGATCTGTGGGATAGAATTCCCAGTCTGTAAGGAATTTCCTGTCTGAAAGCACTGGTCTAGCCTGACAAGTGGGCTCCTTTAAGGACTGCAGTGAAATCTGTCCACTATGAAGGCATTAACAACTTCCTGCTGATGATCTACAAGCATTGTTTTGACATGACTGAGAAATAAAGTCACAGGGTTATAAACAGTTAAAAGATTAACTAATCTCTGAGATAGAATGATCAAAAGAACCTTTTAAAAGAGACTTCCTGTAATGGGTAAATTTTTGACCTAAAGGGAAGAAGAAACCCAGAGGCCAGGCTAGCCTGGTGGGTGACTAAGGGGAGAGCAGTTAGATGCTCTGTGAGTTACTCATGCCTTCAGTGTGTTTTAAAACCTCTTTTATCTTAACTTGTGCTGAAGATAATTTCAGTTGATACTATACAGGAAACTCCAGCTCCTGGCCAGCTCTGGGAATACAGGGCACTGTGTAACTCCATCCAGAATCAGCTTAAATCCTCTCGTGTCTGTACTTAAGAGGACCAGAAGGGGTCAGGTTTGCAGCTATATTGCTCTTCCCCAGCAATAGGGCTAAGGTCTAAGCCTAAACACATTATAGAAACAATGGATGTAGTTCGGATTCAGTGCCTACTACTTACTGGATTTTTTGTAGTAGAGAAAAGGAAACCAGATACACATTACAGAACTTACTGATAAATCTAACCAACCAAACAAAACCACCTTGCTCTCTTTCAATGATACCTGGTACCAAGAGAAAAAGAAATTGTTATTCTTCTGGCAAAGTATTAGCAAGTCATTTCCAGGAACTTGATTCTCCACCATAAACTGTGTGCTCAACTCTTACTGAAGTTAGAGATCACAGAATCATACAATCAATAGAATAGTTTGTATTGGCGGGACCTTAAAGCTCATCCAGTTCCATCCCCTGGGACACCTTCCACTAGACCAGACTGCTCCAAGCCCCTTCCAACCTGACCTTGAACACTTCCAGGGATGGGGCAGCCACAGGTTCGGGGCAGCCTGTGCAGGGCTTCACCACCCTCACAGGGAAGAATTGCTTCCCAATATCCCATTTCCTACTCTCTTTCAGTTTAAAGCCATTCCCTTGTCTTGTCACCTGTGTCCAGAGTCCCTCTCCAGTTTTGTTGGAGTTCATTTTGGCACTGGAATAAGTTCTAAGGTCTCCCCAAACCCTTCGCTTCTGTGCTGAACAGTCCCAAACACAGACACATGAACACAGCATTTTTCAGGTTTGGTCACTGAACAGCAAACCTATCCAAGATTTTGGAAGCTTAGTCTTTTAAACAGAAAAAACAGGACTCTAAAAAATTAATTTTCTAGGTCCTTTGTTTCACACAAGTTCAAGTAATAAAAAATAAATTAACAACCTACAGCCCATGTTTGACCTAACATATGACAACAAATTTTTGCCTGCTGCCATTTTTAATATTTGGGGTTCTTTTTCATAATCATCAGAAAGGAGCTGATTGCCAGACTGGAACAAGTGGAAAAAGAAAGCATGGATGCTGCTCAGCTGGCTAAGGAGTATGCAGAACTGACAGAGGAGAACCGAACACTGAGGCTGGCCCAGATGCAGTGCGTGGAGCAACTGGAAAAGCTCAGGATACAGTACCAAAAAAGACAGGGTTCCTCATAACTCCCAACTAGCACATGTGAGGCAGTTCATACAGGATTGGTCCTGTGCTGGAAAGATGGTTTAAAATAAAGATCTGTTTAATATGTTACAACACTTTACTACAGATACAGAGTATGTAGAAGTCTATATTTGATTTAATGCTTGCCACCCAGTAGCTTAATGTAATGGATATTTCATCCATTATATAATGGATGTTTTATTTCAAGTAATGTAATTGAAGTTAATCTATCCCCATTATATGTTCTAGTGGATCATGTTTCTTTTCTAAACATATTTCTTCCAATTTAAGAAGACATGGACACACTAGAAAATTATATAAATAGTCTCTGTGTTGGAAATTTCAATCATGGGCATACGGCAGGGACAATGTTAATATATGGAATACATGTATGTTAATTTTAGTTTGGTGAATTCTTTTAAAATTATTTTCCTCATGCCTAAAGTGTTTGGAAGTTATCTTGAAGCAGATCTCCTCACTAGTAAAAACTATATTTCATGTCAACTTCACACTGTTGTATAAAATCTGGAAAACTGCACATTAAAAATTGAAGTAAAAAAAAAAAATTTATGAAACAAGTGCACTGCCAGTGCTAATTTGTAAATTATAAAATTACAAGGAAACAGATGAGATCAAACTTTCCTTCAAGTGTAAAGATTACTTGAGTGTCTTTTTGTGGTACTTTTTGGCATGCAAGAAATGAAAAAATTAATGTAAGAATCATGGTTTCATTATAGTTTCAACACAGACTATGTGTTGAATTATTGTGAGGATCTTCTGTTCTTGTTTTCTGGTCTATTTTGAAACATAAGTGGCTGTAAGTAGGGATGGGAGTTCTGTGATACACAAATAACTGGGAAGTAAAATGTCAGTTTTACTTGCTCTATTTATCCCTGTATTTTCTTAGATCAACTTAAAAATCTTTGTTATACTTCCATTTCTATTCATACAGCACTTTTTTTCGTTAAAAGCAGATATAGAAAAGCCCTTTTATGTTCTGAACGTTCTCAAATTACCTTGTATTTTAAACTGTGCTTGACAGATGCAGCTTGTTACATCTTCATGAGTTTGGAATTCAACTTAATGTGTTATTTGTACTGAAATGTGTCTTAGTAATTGAAAACAATGAACTTAAGATTTGCACCTGGACTTTAGCTTTGATTATTATTATTAATCTATCATGAAAATGGAATTTCATGTAAATCAGAACAATTCCTGGCAGCAAAGAGGACAAACAAAGAATTACAAGCTGCCTGTAATTTTTCTGTGCTAATTGCCTACAGTATTCCCTGCAGCACAGGTGTGAAGACTGGCTCTGCATTACTCCAAGCACCTGGCACTGCAGCAGGAGAGCATGAAGAGGTAGCAGGCGAGGACAACCTTGTTTCCACTTCTCCTCCTGAGCCACCAGGGCATCCTCAGCATCCCAACCCGGCACTGCTTCCTGCTGTACCTGGGAAATCACCACTCCCGAGTCATGCGCTTCCTGCTGGGATGCTCCCTGAGCAGCATAACACTGTATTTATTCCTCTTGCCTTATTATCTGAGGATCCAATTTTTACTCTACTTTGTGGAAGTCGAAGAGGAAAAAACCCCATAGTTAATAAAAACGCCTTGGGATATCGGGCCTGGAAGTGCTGCAAAAGCCTTATTTGAGTTTTGCACTGATGGGAAACACAACATGAAGAGAAATCAGAGCTTCACTTTGAGCACAGAACACCACAGAAACTAGAATGTATTTCTTTTGCCTGTGTTTATGTGTTTTGAACAAGAGTCTGATTTTAAGATAGTTTGTCATTTTAGTCAATGGTTTTTCCATCTAGCCTTGAAAACATCATCCAGTCAGATGATTTCAGTGAATTCATTGAATTCACTGAAAGTACATAAAATTCGTTTATTGACAACTGGCTTTGGATGCAAATGGATCCGACAGCAGACCTTTACTTACAAACAGCTGTGTTCACCTTGAAATTTTCTATTTAAATGCAGTCACTATGTTTTAGATATCAGAAAAATTACAGACCATATGCTGGGGAAAAAAACCTGAGGGAGAGACACAGTCAGGTGGAGAAGGAAAGCTGGGCCTCCTTTGGGAAAATCAGCATTTTGAGAGTAGTTTTTCCTAACCTGTAGGTACTGACCAGTATAGAATAATTCAATAAATACTTTATAGGTGAGCACATGCCAAATTTTTGGTGTGTTCCAGCCTACCAGTCTGGATAAATATGAAATTTTTAACCATCCCAAACTGCTTTTAGTCAAAGATTTATATTCAACTTGGACTGTAGCTATGTGCAATCAAATTTTCCTCATGCTTTTATTTATGGTGAAAGTAAAAAAAAAAGTCTCGTATGAACATATTTGCCTGCATGCATGCTCATGTGCCTGAGAGCAGGGACTCAGAGAAATTGTAGCACAATACAAATGAATGAAACTGATATAGAAGTACTGAGGAAGAAAAATTAAAATGTCTCTTGAAAACTATTTTTAAAAGAAAAAGTATTTGGGGAAATAGCATTCAAAGGCAGGAAGGTAGGGACAGGGAATTTCCCAAAAATATTCATAGGCAAGTTAAATTAAAATGTAGCACAATCAATGTAATGCAGAAAATCAGCCAGGTGTTGAAAGGTAGCTGGAACAACCTTCTGAGGGGTAACTGCTGTATCTATTATCCATCTCTTGATTTGTTTGTCAAGAGCATAATAGTGACAAATATTTTCACATTCACTAAGTGTCCAATTTTGACATGCTGAGTTTTTCTCTAGATACAGTGGAGGTCTTCTGACTGAATAGCAGAAATTAACCTTTTTAATAAAGCATTTATCATACTGATCCTCTATTTTCCACGTAAACAATGTGGTTTGTGTCCTGGTTGAAGTGGTTTGCATGTTCGATCCTGCTGTATGTATCACACTATAAAAATGAGTTTTATACAGTTATTTCAAAGATGGTTTTACATTGTATTCCACCCAAGAACTTAGAAGCCAGTTTTTGAAATCAAGTACCAGTGGAAGGTTCAATTTTATAATGTGACGACAACCTGTGAGAACTGCAGTTTTACTACAGACAAGGTGTATTTCTTGCTGTTATCTAGATTATTCAGGTTAACAAAAGTAAGCATGCCACTACTGTGGTAAATGCGTTTGCTTCAAACCACTTAAGGCACAGTGAAGTTTAAAACAAAAACAAGACTGTGCTTTCAATTTTCTGTCATTGCTAACTAACTTCCTTCCATCATAAAGAATGCTGAACAGATTTAAGGCTTCCAGTTAGCAAGGATATGACTCATGTGGTCTTGAAACAGCCGGAGCCAAGGGTGACTTAACACTTGGAAAGTCTGGAAAAGCTGGGAGTTTGAGTTCAATGCCTTTTTCTAAAAAATGTTTCCCTTTCCAGGATTATCTCTATTCTGTCTGGTTTTGTGAATTAATGATCTTTGGAAGTGTGTCACCTTTCAACAGAGGTGAAAAGCCTTTGTTGCCATCTAGGCCTTTGTGAGGATCACATGCTGTTAGCAGTGGGGACAGGTGAGACAGAGAGGTGTTCTCAGCCTTCCTTTGGGCTGTGTGTTTGGGAAGCTCTGCCATGTGACCTTTTGCTGCTTCATTTCCAGTCACAGGACCCTTTGCAGAAATGAGCTAGTTGCAGTAATAATCATGAAGCCACTTGGTGTTCTTCCCTACCTAAAATTCTTTTCTTGATCAATGCACAAAGTGAAAGTGTCTAAAGGAACAGGGGGCACTTGTCTGGAGGAGTCTTGCCTCTCTTTCTGTGGGGCGTGCAAGATGTGCAATAGTGGAAGAATAGGGCTGCAGAGAAAGGAAGTTTGGTCCAGGCAGTGATGTAACAGGAAGAGCACTGGCCCTGTGTGACTTCCACAGTCATACCTGTGCATCCACAGCTCTGAGAGTCTTCTCCCTCCTGGTTGAATATCATGGCACACACATGTGTGGATGATGTGGTGATACATATCCTTGGAAAACCCACGATGAAACTATTAACTGTCTTCATGACAGGCCTGGCAGGTGTGCAGCAATGAAAGACTAAGGCTGAACAAGTACCAAAATGCTGCGTCCTGTTGTCCCTTCTCTGGGGCAAGACCAGACACCAACTGCATGACTGCACCACAGTGCACATTATGGAGGGAGGGAAGGGAGCAAAGTGGAGTTGGAGGGGCAGCCTTGACCTCACCATTTCCTTCACTGAGTCACTTGGTTTTGCAATGTTAGACTGGGAGTTATCAAGATGGTCTTTCAGATGTACACCAAAACTGTGAAGCTGACATTTAAATTCAAAGTAGATTATTTTATGAGAACAAAAAATCTACCTTGCTTGGGACAGTGCCAGTCATCTCTAGGTTTTTCAGTGCTCCTAACTAGTAATATCATGTGTTACTCATGCCCATATGAATGAAAGGTGACAACCACTCACAAATCACTGTTATCCTCAACCCAGGCTTCCTCCACTGCATGGTTTATTCTGTAGAAAACACAAGATTTAGCATATGAGTCACTCTGCTTTTCTACACACCAATTACCAGTTCCTCCTTCTAAACCTCAGTTCCTTTAATCCCCCTGACCACAATCCATCCCCACTGAGTAAGCAGCGTCAGCCTAGAGCTCAGATCCAGTTGTCTGACGATCTTATGACATGGTCTGATGATCACCATGTGCTCAAGGTGGTTTCCAAATGCTACTGATGATGTTTTGTGGTTCGGTGCTGGTATGTGGCAACAAGGAATTCTACCAGCCTGCAGGTGCCTGCTGTGTGACATGCTTGGTTTCCTTGAACTGGTTAGAAAATATGAGAGTAGGTGGTCTGTGGATTTAGTTATTTGTCTGAATCTTATACTGAATTTTGATACAGGAATTGGGGAAATGAAATGAGGATGTGTGTGCTGAGGTAACAAATGTGCAGCCAGATGCCAAATTGAGCTTTGTGTGCTTAGAATGAGTTAAGTGATATGAGAACTGTAAGTGATGGAAAGGAAGTAGGTACAGCTAGGAAGAGGAACTGCTGAGTGAGCTGTTGCCTTAACTACTTGCTTTCTGGCTGCTTATGGCTTGCACCAATAGCATGTATAGGCTGTTGTCCTCAGCTCAACATTAAGAAGCTATTATGTTTGGATGTGTTCCGACGCTTTTCCAAGCCTAGTTTACACTAAAGTTTTATACTGGAATATTTACTTCATTAAGGTTATGTTTTTGTCAACTCTGTCTAGAATTAATAGAGTTATGATGTGATACAGTTGTCAGAGCATTGCAGATGTTTCTTCTACAGAAAGAGGAATAACCAGTACCAGGATATGACTATTGTGCTAATCATGGAGTCAGAGAAAATCTTGAGTGGGAGGGTCCCATAAGGGTCATTGAGCCAAATTCTTTGCCAACTGCTGTATTTGGATTAAAGATAAATAAAACCTTGATAAATAGCCTATGTAGAGTAAAAACTGCACTGACGCCAGAGCACTTCAATACTAAAATAACTGCAGCCCCACTAATGGTCTTTTGCTGCTTTCACTGCACAAGTAAAGTTTGGTACTTTCATGAACTAGATCCCCAGTTTCCCACATGAAGGAATAGCAACAATTTGATGTTCTGTGATTGAAAAACTTTCACCTCTGTCTTGTAACTTTCTTACAAGTGTATGACAAACCTCAGTGCACAGCCCAGATTGCCTGGTGGCCACAGACCTCTCCACAGCCATTTCGTCACAGTGGTCTCCCCAGCTTGGGTCTTTGACTCTCACATTCCTCTGCTCTGTGTGGGTAGATGAAATAAGTCAACCACTCTGAACTTTTTAAAGCAATCAGAAGGAAATGCATCATTTAACATTACCTGCCAAAAACCTTGGCTGTCTTGTGGTCAGACCCTTTTGTATTCCTGGTCTGCAAGTACATCAGTATATATGTTTACTGATTAGGTGTCAGTACAAAAAATACAAATGTAAATATTCATGGAAGACAGACAGACAGACATTCAGACATACTCCTATGAATGCTGTTCTAAATCATAGATTATTCAGGGTGTTCCCTCCATGGCTGTGAAAATAAAAGCCAGCTACTCATATATGAAGAAGTAGTTCCTGACGAAATGATCTGTGCCAAGAACGTCAACACTTCTTTTTGAAATAATTTCAAAAAAGGAGTATTCTTTCAAGTAAAACCCCCCAAACCACCCACATTACAGTTCCCAGCTAATACAAATTACATCCAGCTATGCACTAACTGCTAAAATTGTGCTTAAATCTATTTATAACCCTTCAAATGGCTCTCACTAATTTACGTTGGTGGAACAGGCCCTTACATTTGACTGAGCTCCCTCTGGTGGGTAATGGGACATCATTGTTACAAAGCAAAGATACCTAAGAAAATATACAATTTTGTTTGTCCAAGTGGAGTTTTATTAATTTGTTTATAGCAAATATTTTTTATATAACTAGGTAAGGGTCAGTGTACAAATTTATCACTATCTGATCACATCTGAAACTGCCCAAAGAGTGATATCCAATATTTTTAAGATACTAGACATACTTCAACAGAGGTGTAGTTTTCAACAACACCTAACACTGAACAGCACCTAACAGGAACACCCAAGTTAAATGAGTTCTGGCATGCTACAAAAGCAGAGAAGGCTCATAATTAAAAATTATTACCGAAAGAGGGTAGGTTTAAGTTAGATATTTGGAAAAAATTCTTCCTTGTGAGGGTTTTGAGGCCCTGGCACGAGTAGCCCATAGAAGCTGTGGATGCCCTATCCCTGGAAATGTTCAAGGAAAGGTTAGACAGAACTGGGAGAAACCAGGTCTAGTGGAAGGTGTCCCTGCCCATGGCAAGGGGAGTGGAACTCAATGATCTTTAAGGTCCCTTCCAATCCAAACCATTCTATGATTCTATTATTCTATCAATTGTATAAAAAAATCTGTTTTTTCAAACTACTTTTGGAGTTCAGCTGGATTGATATACCTAGAAGTCTGGCCTATATGGCTTTAGACAGTACTGACTGACTGCAGGCAGATATGCTGTAAATAACACAGTAAAGAACAACTGACTAACATGTCTCTTTTTTACTGGTAAGATTTAACATGCCTTAAATCTAATACACCCTGGTATTAATGAGTGACCTATTTCTAAAAGAAAGCACAAGTGTTCTCTTCCTATTTTTCTCTTTGTGTTTAGGTTAAGTAATCTGAATAGGGGAAGTGTCAGGCTTCAGAAGAATGTCCTAATGCATGGGCAAGGTTCCAACCACAGTTTGAGCTTCAACAACCTGAAGTGCTTGTGCCTGAATATTAGGATTGTTTTACCAGTAATGAATTTAGTGGCTCTTGCACATCCCACAGTCTATTTGAACAAACTTGTTTCTGGAAAATGTGGGTTCCTAGAACATGCTGAAAGAAAAAAGAGAAGAAAAACCGTGCTATTAAGTTTGGTCTTCTACTTTAGCTGCTTCAGAATTCACCTTCATTTAATAAAAAGAGATTTATGTTTTGTCATTTGGCTGAAAGATGGTAAGAGGTAAAATTCTAGTTACACTGTATTTAAACGTGAGACATGAAGGCAAAAGATAAGGAGGATTTTACAAAAGACATCATTTTTACTGGCAGTTTTTGAGACTTTTATAACTTCTGAGTATGACTATATGTGCAGTGTTTTCATATGTTTATGATATTCTTCTAATCCTGTAAATTCTGTTCAAGGGAATTTCAGCTCACAGTTTGATTGCCAGAGTAATCTACCACTATGTTACTGTCCAAAAGGAAATCATCACTGAATGTTTATAATGAGAAAGTGGCATTTAAAAGTGCTTCACATTGCTTTTGAAATGAAGGTGTCCAAGTCTAAATGAGCAAGACTTCCTGGTAAGAAATCAGCAACACCAAAAAGGCACCACATGGTAAACTGAATTTAGGCTCTGGTTCAAACAGCACTTACCATGGGGCACTGTGGCCACACCAAACAAATCTCTGGAACATATACCTGACTTGAAGCAATGAGTAGTTCCCACTGATTTGCCAACAGGACTATTCAAAGTAGGTTTATTCATGCACTGAAGTGTTTTGCTGGATTGAGGCCAGAGTGACCAGTGCCTCAGCTTGAACCTTGACTGTTTTGGGATTCATTGGAATTTAATTACATCCTTGGAGTTTTCAAACACTGTGCTGCAACAGGGCCTTTCCATTGAGCTGTCTATCAGGGGGATAAAAAGATTTTCACAGAATCTATCAGCAGGGAGGACCTTCGTGTGATATGGTGCATACAAATCCATCTTGCTGCAGCACCATGAGCTGGTCCAGATCCAGTTGCAGCTGCTACACAAGCCAGATGCCTGTAATGCAGAAGTGGTGGACAAAACATTCTCTTTGTTGTTCCTAGTAAGGACATTTGTTCCCACTCATACAGCTGCAGCCATGCCAACCCGTATGAAGTGACTCTGTAGGGTCATTTTATGAAGCTATATGAGTTTTAAAAGAAAAAAAGCAAGCAAACACAGAAGAGAGGTCAAGTATTTACAAAGCACTATAAAATACATTTAGAAATAGCTCTTAACTGGCAGACTAACAGCATAATCCTACTAAAAAATTTAGAAATACTCCTATTGCTTTTGTTTGTTTGTTTGTTTTGTTTTGTTTGTTTTGTTTTTGTTTGTTTTTGGTTTTTTGGTTTTTTTGGGTTGTGGGACAGAGAAACGACAGAAATACTGGACTAGGACAAAAATGCCATGGGTCTCTGTCAGATAGGCCCCATTCCTCCTTTTCTCTCTCTTCATATACCCCTCCCTGTTCTTCAAGCAAGGGGAGATCTCAGCTGCTTCAAAGATGACATAGAGAAATAAAATGTTTCCCACAGTTGTGGTTGTGGCATCCTTTTTTTGGAGAAAGTATTTTCTG
The DNA here is from genome assembly GCA_037834095.1 of Argya squamiceps. Classification (NCBI taxonomy): domain Eukaryota; kingdom Metazoa; phylum Chordata; class Aves; order Passeriformes; family Leiothrichidae; genus Argya; species Argya squamiceps. The sequence continues at coordinate 16,299,267 of JBBMKD010000001.1, read as the reverse complement.
CTTTTCATGTAGGAACTGGGCAGAGGAGGAGTGCTTGTTAAAGTTGGGTCCTCTGCTCTCCACATGAATTGCTACTTGAATCTGGATGTGTGACAAGCAAATGAAATTTTCAGTTTGCATATGGTAAGTAAAGACATAGAGCTGAAATATTTCCCAGATGAATTTGGTTTACTCTGTAGCCCAGGAACTTTGATGCATTGGCTGCAATTCTGTGCACAGATCTCCCTCCTCACAAATGCACACTTCACACAGGCATGTGTGGCCACAGACAATTTTGCTTGTGATTTTGTCTTACAATTTGATTCTTCCATGCTGTCAATGCCATTCCTTTGGTCTTTGTAAATTGTGAAGAAAGAATATATCAAGTTCAAACACAAAATAATCCAGTATCTAGACCTAGAAAGGAAGAAGACTGCCTTTAAATTTGACTTAAACCTGCTAGTACTTTCCTGATTTGCTAATCAGAATCGCCAATCAGTACTAACCAAAACAAAAGCTTTGCCTTCTTCCCTTCCCTTCCCTTCCCTTCCCTTCCCTTCCCTTCCCTTCCCTTCCCTTCCCTTCCCTTCCCTTCCCTT
>JBBMKD010000001.1:16283968-16298573 GCA_037834095.1 Argya squamiceps | reverse complement strand
TCCCTTCCCTTCCCTTCCCTTCCCTTCCCTTCCCTTCCCTTCCCTTCCCTTCCCTTCCCTTCCCTTCCCTTCCTCCTTTCTCTCTGTTTTCTTTTTTTTTTTTAAACCTAGACAGGGGTATTAAAAGATACCCCTACAAAAGACAAGGAAATTTGAGTGCCTCTATAAGATGTCAGCAGTGAGCTCAGACCTATCATGACATGTACAACTGAACAAACAAAATGACTATTTCAGCATTTGGAGGTTTTTGTCTGATGATGCACTTTCCTGTTTCAAGAGAAGGATTTACTTAACATCTTTCTGCTGCAAACAGAGGATTTATGAAGCACATCATCTTCAGTTAGTCTCAGCCTTACTGATGCATAATTGAGGAGTTTTATTTAAAAGCAAATAAATTAATATTTCCAGCCCCATTTAAATATTTCTTAAACACATTTCTAAATACTGTTTTAGTAAAAAGGGTCAGTGCCAGCTAAAGGATGAAGTTAGAAGAAGAAGAATAGTCTACACTGGGCTTAGATTGCTCACTGTAAAGTTTAAGTTGAGTTTTCAAAACTAAGTGTTTGCATGAAGCATGCAGAATCTTTTTGGACTTCATTCTCAGGCACTGAGTAATTGGGGTTTCTGAGTATCTTATTTTTCTGAAAAAACAAAAAAATGACATGTTACATCATGCCAGACTTCACCTTTGAAAATTAAGACTATATAAAGATCTCTGACATCTGACACAGAAAATGCCCCTATGAGATGTGAGCAACTTGGGTCACATGTTATCTGGGGCTAATGCTGCCCTGGGAATGGGGACAAGATTAGGCACTAAATGTTTATTCAAACTTTAAGTGCCTGGCACAGAGGTCTTTTTCTTCTGCATTGACTGTTTAGGGATGTAGGGGTCTAGTCACCCAGCAGCTGAGTCTCCATTCCATGCCCCTCCTCCTTTTCTGTAGGGGTGGTGAGGCCCTGGCAGAGGCTGCCAAGAGAAGCTGCCACTGCACCATCTCTGGAAGTGTTTAAGGTCAGGCTGGACAGGGTTTGGAGAAACCTGGTCCAGTGGAAGCTGTCCCTGCCCATGGAAGGGGCATTGAACAAGATGAGTTTTAAGGTCCCTTCTAACCTAATTCTATGGTTCTATGATTCACTTAAAACTTGGGTCTCTTCACTTAAGTGCCTTCTTGGACTGAGTGATTGACTGAGATTGATCTTAAGATTGAGACTCCTGGTATTCTGAGTCATGTTGTGTGGATATAAAAAGTACCTAAAACTCAGGTTCTGAGTAGAATCGGCATCATATTTTTCTGGCTTTGCTTGAAAAAACCATCCCAGAAACCAACTACTTATCAATAAGCTATTCTTCCAAGCACACAAAGGTGGATATGGCACAGGTACAAACACAACACAGGACAAGGAATTTCAAATACTTATGGTAAGTCTGTGGAGCTGCAGCCCCTGTTCTCTTGAAGTTGGGAATCTCATGTAAATCCCCACTGTGGGCCACACACAGCACAGCAGGTTTGTGTGACCTCTGTTCCTTATGGAATTACCTCCAAATTTTGCAGGGCAAAGCAGAGCAAAGGGGCTGCTCCACAACTTGATCTGCTGATTTTGCCTGTTGCTCCTCAAGTAACTGGCAAAAGGCATCAAAGTTTGCAGAGAACAGAAAATGTGGCCCTTTGTCACCAGGGCTCCAGAGGCACTATCAGGTAGCAAAGAAGCCAAAAAGATTTCAAACATGCAGGGCAAGTGCTCCTGCAGCTCCAGAGTGCTCTAGTGCATTCATTAATAAAAGGAGATCCAAATGTAAAATGAGATTGAAAGTACAATGGAAACATTCCTGTTTAAAAAAACCCAAAAACAAACACAAACAAACAAACAAACAAACCCACCAAAACCCCAAAACAAAACAAAAGAAAAAAAAGAAGAAACAACAATTAAAAAAATATTACTGTGTTGGTGCAATGAAGAAGTATGAGACACAAGCTGATAGTTGTCTGTACTGTAGGGACAATTATATTCAAGAAGAACTTGAGATTTTCAGGGTTCAACTCGCAGCTTCTTCCAATAAGTGGGAATTCTGGAGAAAAACAGCTGATCAGGGGCAGGACACTGCTTTCCTGACATGCTGAAAGAATGCTATTGCTTGCTGATCTGAGCTAAGAAATGCAGGAGCTATACCCTACAAATAAGTTTGCTCATCTGCACTCTTTGACCTCCAGAAGGTTTTGATGATGTCTCAGCTTAAGAACAGACTTATCAGAGTAATAAAGATCTGGAAAGATGTGCACTATAAACTTTGTGACAGTGTGAGTGGGTCTTTTGGAACTTCCTTGGAAAACTGTTTGGGACCATCTCACTTATGTGCAGCGAACAGGAGGAGAAAAGCATGCAGTGATTTCCTACCAATCCTCCTCTCCAGGGCCAGTCTGTAGGACCAAAAACCCCAGGACAAATCTGCTGATTCATCTCCTGGAAACTCCAAGCAGGAACAGACCCCCAAGGAAGGGAGGGAGGAAGCAAGGGAAGGAGAGGGGCAGGAAGGCATAGTGCCTAGCATCATTTGCTATGCCCACTTTGCTCACTTTGCCCATTCACTCTGGACAGCTGATCTGGATTGCTATTTTTTTCAGTTGCTACTTCAGGTGATTCCTTCCTTGTTCTTATTACTAATTTTCTTTAAAGCTGACTTCACTCTGTGAAGTCAGCTCCAGTTTTATCCTTCCTTCTGCCTAATTATTTCTGGAAACCCTGTGCAGTGTTTAACCATCCATCATTGCTCTGAGCCAACAGTCCTTTTTGATAAAGCAGAAATGTTTGATTTTAATGCTGTTTACTAACACTCTCAGAGCTGAACTTTTCTGTTACCTACTCTGCTAGAATTTTTGTTTATCATTTCCTTTTTTGAATTGAACCATTTAATTGTGTTTTGCGTTAGAAGTGCTCTAACCTTCTGTCAGATGGTTCTTTCTATAGAAAAATTAACTTAATATCCACACCAATGCTTTATTAAAAGAAAAAAGGATTTATTGGTAGCAACACAACTGTCTTAATTTATTAACAGCCAATTAACTTTCTTTATGGGCAGCTTTTCCCTGATTGTAAGAGTCTGTTGCAATTAACTACTTGTTTTATAGTTACTCTGCTTTCCAATCTCTCACAGACTCATTGATTTATTTTTCCTCAATGCTCTTTTGAGCTCTTCTTTTTTCTTTTTTTTTTTCGGTTACTAGCAACAGGCTTTCTCCCTAGTATAAGCTTATTTCCCTCTCACAGCTTGTAGGGTAGCAAGAGGACTTTATCTCTGGTATGTCTGCTCTGACATTGATATGGAGGCACCTTTCCTTTCTGGAATTCATTTTCACAAAAGTTTGTTTTCTGCTTTTATCTGATAATGCAAACACATTTTGTATTTCAACAGCTTCTATAAGCATACTGACTTTAAATTCAACTCACAACAGCACAACTTTTCTCAGCACTTCTCATTTGTTTTCCAGAGAAATTTTTGGTTAACCAATTCTAATTCATTCCATCTGTGGAAATTTTGTTTTCAGTGTAAGGGTATTTCAAGGCATTATCTACCTAAATACCATTTTTTCCCTTTGGATGAAGCTTCATTATTATATATATATGCACACATATACACAAACCCCCTCCATAATATTTGCTCAACTATGATGGCCATGTAGCCAATGAATCAAGGATATCTTGGATCTGGAAGTTATCTAGCTGTTGACAATATGTTGTATTTTGCTGCTTGAAACTCTGGCAGTATCTGAAAAAGGTCAGTTTAATTCAAGGTAATTATCACTTTTTAAAATGGCCTGCTCCCTGTATTTTATAACTCATTAATTCCAAGCTTAAAATAATGCACATGGATTAAAATAAATTCCAGGTGGTGTCTTCAGAAGAGCAGTGTTTGATCAACATAAAGTGGCTAATATCTGGAGAACTAATGACCAGAAGTAGATCAGAAGAACTAAGGAAAACTGATGATGGCAGTTTTGTTTTTTGTGGCTTTTTAGTAATTTCTACCAAAATAATTCAAAGAATGTTCAGAGGAATGCATGGAAAGTCTTGTCAGCTTCAAGGACAGTGTCCCCACCACCAGAAAATAGGCTGAGGAAGTCAGAGGACACAGGCAGAGGATGAACCCTGATCCTGTCATGTTGCAAATGGGTCCTTTCCCAGCAATTTCTGCAAAACTTTATGAGTGAGGGGAGACCAAACAAGAAATGGAACCTTATTGTTTGGGAACTGGAGCTCTCCACTCAAATTTTGTACTTCTATTTTTGAAATAAAATTCACAGCTCTGAGGTGAGGGATCAAGTCCTCTCTGTTTCCAATGAGGTATCCCAGTCGGAAGGCAAAGGGCTGCATTTTGTCAGTCTGAGCTTCACCTGTGCTCACGGACTGAGGACATCGGAAATGCCACTCCAGCTCCTCAAAACTCAGGCACTGCACTTAATCAGGGACGAGGCAACAGCTTTCCTGGGCTGTGGCTGCTCTGTGCATGCACAGCCAGGGGCACTGAGAAGATGCTCAGGTCAAACAGGGAAGGATGGAACAAACTGAGCTGTGTGCAGGAGGAGAAACAAGGAACATACTGCTTAGTTTTGGATTTTGGATGTAAGTGGAGGTCAGTTTTAGAAAACCAAGCGTATTTGTATACCTACATATACCCAGGCATATTTTCAAACTCCTCCCACAGAGCAGTATTTGCTGTTATGCTACTCTGTCACCAGCTCAGGGCTGCTGTTTGAACTGCTTTATCAAATGCAGTGCTTCAAACACACCAGCTATTATGAAGCTGCCTCCCTCCCCTTTCAGCCAAGTTAATATTTTACTTCTTCTAGCTCCCCAGAGGAATCACCGAAGAGCAATACTTGCAAATATAATGTAAACTCTTTCATTTTGCAACACAAGATTCTGCTAATATCTTTGCTAATTATTTAGCCAACCTTAGGGTAGAAGTGAAGGTGGGTCCACAGACCCCAGATAATACAGTGACTCTTGCAAGGAAAGACACTGGGCACAGCAGATCCTTCCAAGGCTGAGCTGTGCAAACCTCTGGAAAGTGTGGGTGTGGGTGTGCTCTTCTTTCCCAGGGGGCACTTGCTTTCAGATTAAGACTAAGAGCCTTGAAGAACAGGCTCCCCAGGGCAGTGGTCACATTGCCAAGCCTGCCAGAGCTCAAGGAGCATTTGGACAACAGTCGCAGGCACAGGATGGGATTCTTGGGGCTGCGCTGTGCAGAGTCAGCGGCTGGACTCTGAAGATCCTTTTGGGTCCCTTCCAACTAAGGATATTCTGTGACTCTGTGATTCTATGATCATGCTTTTCTTTGTCAAAACCTCCAGAACCTCCACAGACTTTATCTGGTGAAAATGCTGTCTTTCTTGATTGAGAGAAATATATTCTTTATTATCATTCATCAGGGGATTTATAGTAGCAGTGGCATTGTGTCACCTTGCACATTAACTCACGACCTTCTGGTTGTCCACCTGTTCTGGTAAATCACAGCTTTCTCCAGCAGCAGCAGCAGACTGCTCTCCAATACACATTACTCTTTACTCTACTCTTAAGATACATTGTAATTTAAGAAATGCCATGGAAATAATATGTGACATTAATTTAAATATAATTTTATATTTATATCGAAAATAACAAGATATGAGTTAAGAAGTTGCTTCTAATATTGATTTCTTTATTCTCACCAGCATCAGCAATGTAAAAACTTGGCAGTAGTTGAATTTAAACAACTACATCACTTGTGATAATCGATAGTGTTATTTCAAAACCAGAAAGTACCTAGAAAATACAACTGACTCTTCAGCAGTTTTTATTGCTGCATCATTTCCACTGCAATTGGCAAAAAACAAAAAAAAAAACCCAAGCAGGCTGTTCATGTCCTGACAGAAGCAAGTTTTCCTTTGCCCTGTTCAACTGAGAACGTTTAAACCCAAACCTGTACCGCAATGTACATTTGAGAAGTTTCTAGAAATTTTTCAGTGGTTATCAAAAGTATTTCTCACTTTATGCAACAGCAAGTATTGATATCAATGACAGCCAACTTTATATTAATAGAAACATGTGAAGCTTAGTCATCATGTCCTTAAAAATACGACTGCTGGCAACATAAAAACAGTTAAAAGTTTCTTGTTGGAAGAAGAACAGCTACTAATACAAATCAACATGCCTGTGATGACACATTACCTCTCTCAGTCAAACAGGCAATATTTGGACAATGAGAGACAGAACGGGTAGAACCTCAAACTGTATTTTATATATTGCTTCCATTTCAGCTAATCTGAATGAATATTGACAGACAGGTTTAGAAGTCTCATCTACAGATCAGTTGTGATAAAAGTAATTTTCCAAAGATGGTGAAATTGGTCATTAATTATTATTACACAAGGGCATTACCCCAAAACTGGTTTTACACTAAATATCCGTTACTCCTTGTTTTTAGAAATTAATGTCTGGAAATTTCCTTCTCATTCTGCTATATCCTTTCAGTTTGCTACAACACATTGTGCCACCAATGAAACTGCCAAGTGGTATTAAAATAGCACAGATCAGAGCAATGGAGAAACATTTCTCTGACATTTCCTGATATGCAACAGGGTATGTTTTGAATAAAATTTTAAAGGCCTGTTCACTCAGATCTTAGTGGGATTACCCTTCTACTTATGTACATGTACTCTGTTAAATGTCTGTCTTAGCAGAAGAGGGACTCAGTCTGCACTATATTCCATTTTACTCTCTCTTTGGAGTATTTAACTCACAACCCTAGAGCTGTATAATTTTGCATAAACATTCCTTACACAGGCTATAAGTGCCAGTCCCCAAGTCTACATTCCTGGCTGCAGTGGCAGTTGATTTGCATTCCCAAATGCTTCTGGGAAAATATTTGTTATATTTGTTATATTTGCTATATTATTGTTATAACAAAAATATTTGTTATTTTATTTCAGAAACACTGTTAAAAATGCCCCTGTATTGTTCACCCTCATCCACACCTCATGATCTAATAATAAGGCAGGAGTCACTACTGTGTATTTACATACTGTGTATTTACTATGTATTAAATTCATGTTCAGAGAAAAACATCTAATTTTGATTCATCTAAGACTGAGAAGGAGCACGCAGAGCTGAAGGCTTGTATGTTATCAGGTCCAAACCTTACTGTACTCTGCCATGTCTGCAAGCAGAGCTGTAAACAAGTTAACCCTAACCTGCAAAACTCCACCTGAACTCCAGAATCCTAAGTTTTCCAAGTCATTCTGAGGTGAAGGGACATGCGGAGAAGTAGGTAATATGCACAGGTACAACACACTATGGAGAACATCACTGCCCCGGGGCATTTTGAGAGGTTAGTCAGCAGCAGACTGCTCTGCCAAGCACTTCCTCTGGATGCTCCAAGAGTAGCAGTGTGCTTGGCATAAGCAGGTAGAGAAGACTGCTCTGCAGGTCCTATAAATGGTCACATCCTCTTAGAAAGGCTGTAAGGGTCTTGCCCTACTGGGGAGTACACCCACCGACGGACAACAGTCTTATACAAAGCCTTACTACAACCAGCTATGTAGTGGGACAGTCCTTGAGTAAATACAGCTGGAATTTGCTAGATAGATAAAAATAGGAGGATTTTATACTGGAGAAAAGAATCACAGTGGCACAGGAATTACTAAGACAAAATTAATCTCCTGAGCAAAACAACAGTCGGTAATCACCTTACAAGAAATACAAGTTTGTTGGTCTTTATCAGGAAGTAAGTGGGCAAAGAAGGACGCACAAAAAATGGATTCTCTCCCAGCCTTCTGGTAGTGTGGCAGTCCTTCACTTCCTCTGCCTTCCCTCCTTTTCCTCAACCTTCAAACACTTGCTGAGAGGTAAAGCAGCCAACACATAACTAAGCCGGTCTCTCCTGGGGACTGAAAACTCCACTTGAGCTCTGCAAACAAGAGACAGGGGCCAATTTCAGGAAAGACACAAAATTTGCAAAGAACTATCACCATTATACTCACAGGCTGCTTTTCACCACTGCACTCAAGCCTAGCATACATTTGACCATTTTGGATATCAAACCAGCCCCAAGACCTACTGTAACAGTAGGCTGCTGCACATTCCAGGATGTATTTAAAAAGCCTTCATTTCAAGGGTTTTTTTTGCAGACTGCTATGTAAGCTCTGGCTGGACCAGCACCCAGGCTCCAACAACACTCAAGACCTTCACTGTCATTAAGATTTGTCTGAAAAAAACCAAGCCTCAAAATTGTTTGAATCATGCATGAACAGCATCAGCAATTTTTGCTGAGTAAATATGTCTTTCACTAGGCATCTTGGCCTATTTCAGCCTTCCTTTAGTAGTTCACCCCTGTTAAGCAAAAGCTGAGGGAGAATCTTAGCAGATAAAATACCATAAGGGATGGTATAAAGGTGATGGACATGGGCTCTTCTCAATGGCATCCAGTGACAGGCAACTGGCACAAACTGGAACACAGGAGGCTCCATCTGAACATCAGGGAATCCCTTTTCAATGTAAGGGTGACCAAGCACTGTCACAGTTTGCTCAGAGAGGTGGTGGAGTCCCCAACCCTGGAGATATCAAAAAGTGCCTAGGCTTGGTCCTGGACCCTGTGTAGCCCTGCTTGAGCAGGGGGTTTGGACCAGATGTACCTTAAAACCTCAGCCATGCTGTGATTCTGTGAAGGGAAAGAGAAACAGTGTGTTCCTGAGTTAAGCTTTGACACTGGTTTCAGGAAGCTCCTACTTGCACTGTGAGAAACCCAACTCCAAAAGGTTTCTAAATAAAGGTTGTGATTCTCCTCCAATCCTGGTACAACTAGACTCTTAAGGTGTGGATTCTGAACTGTGCAAAGGAGGGAGAGAAAAAGTACAAACAGCAGGAAATTCACTGATTATTGTGTGCTAAGCTATATCTTGTAAGACAAAAAATTAGCTAAGAACCAAGTTATCGGGAAATGATACTGTATAATCAGTTCCATCAGTTCCAGATTTGCAAAAGCACTTTCCAATTGTCAGCTTGCCCTTTTCAACAACTTTCATCCTCTGACAAGCACCAACCACTAGTTTGTGCATCATCCAATGATCTGGTTTTGAGAAGCTATCAGAGTCAGTACAGAGAATTCCAGGTTTATGTTTCTCTCTCTCTCTCTTTTTAATTTTTAAAAAATTTTTATTTATAATTTTCATGTTGATGGCAGTATCTCCTTCTGTGTCTGATTTGCACTAGGTTACTTTTTGCGATGTGTAGCAGTTTTGGTGACTTTAACAGAACTAACCTGGAGATAAAATCAAAAGTAGAGTTAAAATTGGCCTCATTTTCCCTTCAGTAGAGTTGTGCACTTAAACCATGACTCATCATGACTTGCAGTCACACCCAGACCCGTGATGAACTGACTGGCCAGTCTTGAGAACAGAAGGCAATCCAGATAGACACAGCAGATGGGTGAAGATTGGCTCCCTCCTCTTGCTGGATCACCACAGTGACAAACAAACCACCAATCACCCTGGTTTCTCAACTGAGGTTCCAGCTTGGTAATGAGTCCCAGAAACTGAACAGCCTCTGTTGTGGGGCATTTTAATGCGCAGACAGAAGTAGATACTGAATCAATTTTTCCTCTGTTATGACAAATGGGGAAATGTACAACCTCAGGAAAATAAATCACCTTTTCTGAAAGCTGTAATAGGAGACTGACTATGTCAAAGAGTCAAACTATTTTCCTGGCAAGTCATTGCATGATCAATACATGAATAGCAGGTTACAATAAGAACCTTATGCTGTGAAATTAAAACTTAGCCAAGTGTTTGAATGCATGGTACTCTTTCCTACTTTTGGTATGCTTTCCAGCCTTAGCCAGGTCATCAAATACACAATTCATTTTTGCAATCATTCTGTATAGCGAATGCAAGGTTGGTGATCATAAAGAAGAATTTATTTAAGCAAAAGAGTAGCTCCATAAGGTACTTTAAAAAATTATGTTACATCATCCTGTTAAAGATATGTTATTTTATGCCATGGTCAGACACCTCTGAAAGCAAATGCAATTTCACTGTTCTCTATCCTGGTCCTCATATATTCACAGTAGCCTTCATACAGCCTAAGTATAAGTCCTTCAGAAGTTTTCTACCAACAAATGTTAAAATTAATCTTTCTTCAGGCATTAGACTCAAAAAAAAAAAAAGCTTTATTTCCAAATTTTCTTTCAGAGTACTTGAACTGTTCCAGTCCAGTGCCTGAAAACCTAACCTTTTGAGTCATTTAACCAGTGTTTTTGTTGTTCATCTGTCTGTCTTGGTTGCGTCTGACCTCTGGTTTGATTGCAATAGAAAAAACATTCAGTTTTTCTTTCTTTCTTTCCTTTCTTCACTATGACTCAACATCCTTCTCCTCTCAGGGGTATGACTACAGTTTATAGGGAATAGTTCCAAAGTTTCAACATTTCAAGTGTCTCACCCACAAATACCTCTGTCATTTAAGAAATCTCAGGGTTCCTATTTTTGCAGATACACTGAACATTCCCTGGGTTATAATCTGGTGTGGGGAGGGTTAGCATTTTTCTAGAGGAGCAACCAACCAGTACTCCAGATAGCCCTGATAAAGAAGTGCTAAGGAGTAGATTTTGGGTTAAAACAGTTCAGAGTGAAAGCAATAACCAGATATGTGTGGGAATATTGCACTACCAGCAATTAGTTCCCCTAAACTAAGCATGTGCAGAGGGGACATCCCAAATTGCTACTTCAGGAGACTCTCAACAGACTGTATCACTAATTAAAGAAAACAGATGGGTTCTTCCCACCCTAGTAGTTTGTTCTGTGAAGAGATTACTCTTTTCCCCAGTGTGACCCCTTCACAGGGGGACAGCACATGGAAGCAGTGGGGTCTGTTATGCATTTAGTCTGTAGTCCTGTGAATGCATGTCTTCAATCCCCCAAGCATCAGGTATTTTACCAGGTCTCCCTCCATCTTCCCAAACTCCTGATGTTTCCATCAGTTCATGTGTGGATGTGCATCTGACTGGAAACTATGAGCCTGCTGGTTTCAGGCTCAGAAATTTCTGCTGTGGGGATTTAATTCATCCAAAGCCCTCCCAGGTGCAATCCCACAGCATTACTCGAGGCTGGAAACACCCATCAAACCCTGCATGACATACTCTGGTTTTCCCACATGTACTTGTGTTTCCTCAGAGGGTTCAAGAGAGCTAACTGTGGGAAAATGCCTGGTCTGGACAGCCTGACTATGGTAATTTCACTTCACCTCCTTAACACCTCTGGTCTTTTCCCAGATCAATCAGCTCAGGCATTGCTGTGTGACAAAATTACAGCCATTGACAGTGTTTACTCCAAGCTTCCAGGAAGGCAAATCCATTTTTCATTAATAAATTGTTTTCCTCTTTTAAGTTGACTATCCTTATCAGGCTTTTTTACCTGTCCTAATTCAATTCTCATTCTTTGGTCTTTTCATACAGCTCCCCCAGCCTATCTAAGCAGACCTCTTATTTTCTGCACATTGACACTTAAATTTGTTTCCCATCTTTTTGCCATTGTTTACACACGTTTTATATCCCTTCTCACAGAATCAAAAATAATTATCATTTTATTCAAGAAAAGAAGTTCCTTTTTTTCCCGTTGAAATGTTACTGATTCATTTGAGGATGATAGTTTCAAAAACGATACCTGAAGGGGGAGAAAAAAAAGGAAACAAACCAGATTTAACCAAGACACTAGTTTCCATTTAAGAAGATTTGATGTGAATCTGGACCATATTAGCTGTAGGTTTAAGAGAATCACACTTACAATTGCATTTTAAAAGGTAATTTACTAGAATAGGATTTACTTCTAGATAGAAAGCAATTTTTTCTCATTTTCTGTAAAGAAGGAATGTAAAAATATTTTCCCATGATTAACACCATGCTTTCCCAGGATGAACAAAAGACTTTTGTAAGCCAGAAACCACAAAAAAAAGCATGTGTGTTCCGAAGGTTTAAAACAGTATTACACACATACAGCAGAAGACAGTAAGAAATAAATTATAAAATAATGTATTAAAAGGCTTCAAAAAAATTTAAAAATAAGAGTCAGTTTTTCAGTTCATACATATTGACACAGCCCTGAGGTTTCAATCACTTACATATACATATACCACAGTAGCTCCTTGATTGCTTAATTTACAGTTAGAAAATGTTATCTAAACGTAGATTAAAAACCAGCTTTTATGTTTGCAAGTTCACAGGAGGGAGTGGTTTGGCTTTCATTTACTGGGATACAAAATGGACAAGTCTTCTGTATGATGCCTACAGAAGTCATATTTGATGTGGCAATGTGTGCAACAGGGTCATCAGCCTCTGCCCTGTGAAACTAGGAGATGGGCCTTCATATCAATTTTTCCTGATGACTCCCCAGCACTTTTGCTGTGAAGGATTCTGATGGCAGCATCCTGCAGAGTTATGTGGCCATGGGTCTAATCCGGGAGTTATGTCTCCAGCCTAACCCAGTTACACACATTCCCACCACAAAAGCGTGGGACAGGCATCTCCAAAAGGACTTTCATCAGGCCTGTCTCAGACACCAGCCACAGAAAGGGAACAATTACCCCATGGACATGCCTATCTAGTTCTGTCAACTACACAGGACCCTAGATGAGTAGCTTAGACTAGACAAATTTTAGATGGCTAAAGATAAGTGAGATTAATCTCACCTTTAGCCTTGGGATATGCCACAATTTACCTCTGGAGAATTTATTGGTTAAGTTTCTATGGTAGGAAACCAGCTTCAGTATAGAAAATATAAAAAGAGGTAATGAGGGCAGAAGAGAACACACCCAATATTAAAGATGGCCTAAACATTCCATAGTGCCTGTGCCCTATAGTCCACACAACTAACCTGCAGATTGGAGCACTTTAATCTCTCTGGGCTGGTATCAATCCATAGACCAGACAGAGCTCGATAAATCGAGTTAAAAACTGGTGGCAGCTGAGGCTGGAGCCTTTAGAGTGCCACAAGCAGTAAACAACACAGAGACAGCTACAGCCAGGCTTCATGAGCAATTAACAACATTTCATAGAATGGGACTTAGAGTCCCATTAATGCCACCAATGTATCAGAAAAATAAATCTATTTTTTAAAAAGGCACATTTTCCCTTGCTTTCTTCTGATGATATTGTTATTATTTGTTATCATGCACACTAACATTGTGAGCATTTATCACCTAAGTTTTTCTATTGCTTTAAATGCTTAGAACATTTATTATTCATCTGCAGGAGATGTATGTCCTTGATTTTCAGCTTAGATTCCCAGATCTCCTTTTTATTGGTTTTACTTCTCCTTTTTAGGAAAAAAAGGACTATTTTTTTAAAAGTTTTTCCCCTTCTAGTTGTGTCTAATTTCAGTGCAGAAAGTACTTATGCAGTTCTTCAGTCTGACTATGAATGAAAACCAAGCTATTACACTGTAACTTCACTCCCTATTGTGTGGGAAGTAAGAATTGCATCATCCCTAAGATCCAGAACAGGAGATGAAGATCCCTTGGGTGAGGTCCAAGATTTTATAGTCAATCTTTCAACCAAAGTAAGAGCTCCTCTTGTTTTGTTTCTTCTCTCTTCTGTTTCCCTCTCTTCCCCACAAAAATCTTTCTGGAAGACTAAAAAAATCCGAAAAACTCCACCTTTCAGTCTAGTATTAGGTATTTTATATTTTATGCTTAAACATTATAAACATCTCATACTCCTGCAACTGAATTTGTACCATCTAAACAGTTGTTTTTATGTGTGAGTACCAGGGAATTATGAATTCCCAGCATGAGTGAGAGCATGAAAATTACAAGTCATAGAAAACATAAAAAGCAGGCATAGAAACTGTGATTCAGAATATCTTAAGTATTGTTAGTCCTCAAATCTCAAGGCAAATGGTACTTTTTGGATATCATTACCTAATAGCTGTTCTTAAATGTAAATTCTAACAAATTGCTGAGGTTATTTTGCAACTCTTTGTACTGGTGAATACGTTGACCAATTCATAAATAAAAATAATTAAATCCTGCCTTGTTAAAAGGTGAAAGGCCATGAGTGAACAGACATTGAAGGAAAATTTATATTAGCCCCTACCAAAACTGAAAGCCTATTGCAAAAACAGCTGAAGAAAGTTGTGTGACACTTAAATACGGCGTAAAACAGTGTGTCACTCTACGAGACATAAAACCAATCATTCAGAGGCACCCTAAATAGTTAAACTGGGTTAAAATATCTTAACAACGAAATTCCCGTCAGCACTCTTGGCAGGGCATCATTTGCTGTCATTAACGTTTTATTCAGGAGCTTCTGGAGGAGGGTACCTTCATTGCTGCCCTTGGATAAACAGGTACGTGGAATTTGGGACGGAGGGAAGGAAGGGAGAGAGAAGGGAGAGAGAGGAGAGGGAAGGGAGAGAGAGAGGGAGGGAGAGAAGGAGAGCGGGAAGGAGGCAGGGAAGAAGGGAAGGAGTCAGGGAAGGGAGGGAATGGAGGGAAGGAAGGAGGCCAGGGGCCGGCGGGCACCAGCACCGGGAGCTCTGCAGCCGCCCCGTGCGCCGGCGGAGCCGCGCATGCGCAGCACGCG
>JBBMKD010000001.1:16262633-16283437 GCA_037834095.1 Argya squamiceps | reverse complement strand
CCAGGCAAGTTTCTCGCCACAGGTTGCCCCCTCCCGCCCGCCCCCCGGGCGCCCGCGGGCGGGCCCGGCCAAAGGGACGCACCTTGGCGCCGCAACCGCCGCTTCTTGAGCCCGAAGATGCGGACCTTGGAGAAGATGTCCACCAGGTTGCCATTGCAGAGCCCGCGGTTCTTGTTGGGGCTGTTCCGCCTCCTGCTGGCCGAGGGCCGGTCCCAGTGCTGCTCCCTCGCCTGCCGCTTCTGGCGGATCAAGCCGCTGGCGATGGCCGCTGCCATGGCTGCTCGCCGGATCGCCCACGCCGGGCAGGGAGGAGGGAGGCGGCGAGGCGCTCAGCCCCGCCGGGAACCCCGGGAACCCCGCTCCGCCGGGGTGAGGCGTGCGGCTGGGATTTGTTTCCCTCTGGGGGGAGCCGGGGAAGGTCTGTTTTAGACTGTAAACAACGAAATACAAATCCTGTCCGTCCTGTTCTGTGCGGTGAGATCCTTGGCATGTTTTGGGGCTCGGTGAAAATGTAGTAATTGCAAAAGAACAGTTACCCGTTTTAGCCTGACAGTAGTCCCAAAATCATCTACAACTCGGTATTCCAAATCCTTATTGAACTCAAAAAAAAGGGAGAAAGTGTTCTAAAGATAGCTTTATGTGTAGTAAATTTTGACAGACGCATTAATTTGAGGCACTTGAGGAAAGCCGTTTCTCTGTGTGAAAAACATCTGGCTGCAGTAATGGAGTAATAATTGCAATCCAGAAGCACTGCAAGTTAAGGTAATGCGGCATTCAGAGTGCTCTAGCCTGTAAGAGTCAGTTCTTTAATCTCAAGTATTGCACCACACAGTGAGAAAAGGAAGGACTATATTCCTGTCAGCATGATGAGTCTGAATTAAACCATCTAAGTGTGAAATACGATTTGTAATATGAGTTTAACTTTAAAGATGACTTAAATAGCATAATCACTCTTGGATGCCCTAACTCAAATGAGTAAACCTGTGTGTGCCTTAGCAAGCAATGAGGCCCAAAATAGGCAGATTTGCAGAGAGAAACAGTTATCACTGAAAACTGAATAGCCACTGTGTTTTTCAGAAGGGCTCCCTTTGACCTGGCTTAGTAAATCTGAAAAAAAAGTTAAATCCCTTAGTATTTGAAATTCTTGAGAACTTCTAGAGTGTGTTTTCCAATTTACTCTAAAAAGAAACCTGCTCTTGTTGACTGGGTTCATCTTGTGAAGTGAATGAAAGCATAATAAATGGGGGGTTTGGGTGGTTTGCTTCACTAGCACACTCTTGATTTTAATTAAAATGCTAAAGTACAGCTTTAGCTTTCATCTGCTGTATCTTTGAGTTTATATGTAAAAATGTGGAAGATCTTAATGTGTTAAATGTTTCATTGCTTTTAATGGTTCTAAAATTCTTATGCAAGGGTTATTTTGAACACTAATAAGTTTGTTGTGATAGAAATGGTCTAATATTAAAAGCCATCCCCTACCCCTGATGGTTTGGATCGGGTGGGCACTCTTGTTGGGTGTAGAATAGACAAGTCTTTGCATGTGAGTTCTGTAAGTCCCAAATATCTCTGCCAGATGCTTCAGGGAAACATGGCTCAAAAGTCTCACTGTCGTGTCACCCCCACCTTCCAAGTTTAATGAAGGGTTTCTATAAACACTCCATGGGTTTTCTTTTAACCATAGTCCTGTCTTTCTCCCTGCACTGGGCGTGCTACTGTGGGGACAGAGAGGAGTGGTAGATCCCATTTGTGTCTGAATGCTGGCATTTAAACTGTCCTATAGTATTTGACCACTGAAAGTTTCATGGGGGAGGTTTTGGGGAGCAGGAAAAAACACTGTGGTGTTCATAATGTGAGTCCTGTTTATACCTAGTCCTTAGTTAAACCAGAGGTGGTGTGTTAGTTGATGCAAGTGTGGGTAGGAACAAAACATTGAGTGAGCCAGAATTAACTGCTGAACCAATCATTGAGTTGTGTAGGTTCAGCCTAGTGTGACCATGGTGGGGATAATGTGAGAGGATCCACCTGCAGCCTTCCCTGCCCCTACCTCTAATTCAGAGGTAAGCAGTCTGGAGAGGGGGCTAAAAGTGGTGGAAAGGCTTACTTTGCTGTGACAGATCACAGGCTGCATCACAAGTCACTGTGTTTCAGCAGTATGCAGTGTTTCTTGGTTAAGGCCCTCTTAAGGGTGGAAGAAAGGTTTGTTCTTGTTAAGTTTGAAGGGAAAATGTCGTATTTGGTATAAATGTGAGTTAGAAGGTCAGAGAAAGGCTCAACTGACCAATCAGCTACTGAAGCTTTAAAAAGGGGAAAGTGTGCTGTGAAGGGTAAATTGACTTTAGAAGCATTGGTGAAATACAAATAAATTGAGTTTAATCATTAAACATGCATTGGAGAGTGGGAGAGGTGTAGCCTAGGGTATCAGTAACTCAATGTCTTTAAATGAGAGCCTGTGTCTTAAAGAATATTCAATTAATCTTAAAAGTTGTGTTGAGATACTTTGTTTGTGAATGACTTTATTTGAACTGTCAACATAATGTTTATAGGTGTTTGGATTCCAGTCTTGGCCCCTTGACAACTACTGTGATAAGTAAATATAGAGCACTTGCTTGCCCTGTTCATGCTACTTTTAAGGTCATCAAATCACAGAATCCTGGAGTGGTTTGTGTTGGAAGGGACCTTAAAGACCATCCATTTCCAGCCCCCTGCCATGAGCAGGAACACCTTCCACTAGATCAGGCTGATCCAAGCCCTGTCCAGCCTGGCTTTGAATGCTTCAGGGATGGGGCAGCCACAGCTTCCCTGTGCCAGGGCATCACCACCCTTGCAGGGAATGATTTTTCTAATAGCTGAGCCTGCTTTTGTCAATTTGAAGCCACTCCTCCTTGTCCTGTCAGTCCAGACCCTTGTCCAGAGTCCCTTCCCAGCTCTCCTGGATCCTCTTTATGCACTGGCAGGGGCTCTAAGTCTGCCTGGAGCCTCCCTCCTCCAGGATGAACAGCCCCAGCTCTCCCAGCCTGGCTCCAGAGCAGAGGGGCTGCAGCCCTCAGAGCATCTCTGTTCTTCTCTGGACTCATTCCAGAGGATCTGTGTCCTTCTGATGTTGGGGTCCCCAGAGCTGGAGATCAGTATTTTATGTGGTACCATCCCAAAAATGGTTATTTACAGGTCAGCTAGTAAAAGCATGGCTTTTGACATCATATGTCAGATAGGAAATAGTCCCCAGTTTCAGGATGGGAAGGCTGAGGCAGCTTGATGTGATTTGGTGGAGACCTTTACTAGTGCTACTATCTGAAGCCTGGTCTAGTGCATATACATATATATGTATTTTTTTTTCAGTTTTGTTATTATATATTGTTAGTTCTGATAAACCCCTGCTGTTCTGTTTTCATAGAAGTGTTTCTGAAATTCTTTCTGATTTATGCCTAAAATATTTGCAGATTTCTTTCAGTTTCACATGCTGTGAGGAACAGTTATGGAAACAAATCCAAGTTAAACAGATAATACCAGAAATGAAGTTCTATATATAATTTCCAACCAGTATTTTCTTTGACTTGGAAATATAGCTGTTTCACAGTTCTTTCAGCTTGTTTCTTGTGTCCTTCTAAGTTAAAGTACATTAAATGGTTAATTTAGTATTCATCATAAATATTTTGACATATATACTTGTAAATGGCTTGTGATAGTCATTCAAGGTTATTAATGTAGTTGGTTTAACTTTGGCAATGAGTAGAATATGTAGCTCTAAATACAAAGGTGTTTGTCCTTTAAGCAAAGGCAGGAGTTGACAG
The DNA here is from genome assembly GCA_037834095.1 of Argya squamiceps. Lineage (NCBI taxonomy): Eukaryota > Metazoa > Chordata > Aves > Passeriformes > Leiothrichidae > Argya > Argya squamiceps. The sequence continues at coordinate 16,279,649 of JBBMKD010000001.1, read as the reverse complement.
TAGATTTCAGTTGTGCATGCTTTGCTTATCCTAAGTGAATATTTTATTATCTAACCTAGTTCTTATTTAAGAAAAAATATAACCAGTTTTTACTTGTGTTTTTGTGGTGTTGTGTTTGTGGTTATTTTTGTTGTTGATAGGTGCTTTGGGTTTCTTTTTTAAAGTTCTTTAGAAAGTCTGTGCATTGTTGGCTTTCCAGAGTAATTCTCTTTGAATACCAGCACAGCTGAAGGGCTGTAAGTGATGGAATTTTTCAGAGGAGTCTCTGAAATCCCTTCAGACCTATTTCATTTTTTAGCAGTGAAACAAACCAAATCCCACAACATGATTTTTATCCCTGATCCAAAATTTAAAGAATTAGTGTCATCTAAAATTATGGGAAACTGCAGAGTAGTTTGGGGTTTATTTGGCTTTGGTATTAGTTGTGTCATCCTCTGAGGGAAACTTTTGAAACTTCTGTTCTTTGGAAAATGTCTATGGTTACATGGTATCAATCTCTTTTTTCCTTTTAAAATCATGGCTTCTGGAGGCTTGTGACTATTGGCATTCTCAGGGTCCCCCCTGCTCTCCTTCCAATGTCCCAATTTCTCATATAGCTTGCAAATACTGAGAAAAAAGTGTGTATTCCATCTTAAAACGTGGAAAATAAATTAAGACTCTTAGCACAGACTCAAGACTTGCCAGACTTCCCATGATTCTTAATATTCACTTGTGACTTGACAAGAGTCCAAATGCAGTGTTTAAAATTATGCTACAAAAATACAAACTAATAATTTTTAAAAATCTCATTTATGTATTTAAGCTGTGAAGAATATCATCCAGGTGTTGGACTAATAAAGAAAACAATTTATAATTATGACTCTGCTAATAACTGAAGATTAAATGTAATTTTTTCTTAAAGGAGAAAGCATTGTTCTTGGGCAGCAAAGCTTTTTGCGTTTTTATCACCTCTTTCTTTTGCAGTCTTTTTGAAGATGAAGCAATGGACATGCACACTGAAATGCTTGTTCATTCTTTGTCAGCAAAATGTGAATCAGCAGCTATTAACCACTGTAGGCATTCATCTGTAATATAACTATTTCCTTAAAAGGAGAGATAGCTGGGGGCAAGGACAGAGAGATAAAACGGTAGAAAAAAAGCCTTAGCAGTGTTTTGAATGAGCTGTGTCTTATCTAAACTGTCTTGTTTTTGCAGTAGTAAATGATATTTGTCCCTTTGGACTTCACATCTGTGGATGGCAGATTTTTTTAATAGGCTAAAATAAATGTAAATGTCAGCCCAAAGAGATGAAATGTCTGACTTGCTAAAACTTACTCAACAAATCAGCATAATAGGAGTAGCACCAGTAGTTTGTTTTCTCCAGACTATATTTTTGAGGGTCTACAATCATATTTTTGCCAACTGTTGAGGAATTTGAAGTGTTCCAAGAATACAGATATGTTAGAACCATGATGCCAACTGAACAGACCCTTATTGTCTGCTAGGTGATAAATTAATCATGCTAAATTTATCATTTTGGTGATCACAACTGAATTTACATCTGTGTGCCCAAGTTCAAGCAGCTTAGAGAGCAGTGACAGCCACGGCGTGTCCTGCCTGGCTTCTGCAGCTCCCAAGGGGAGTTTGCTCTGCTCTCTTGTTTCAGAACTCCACCAGTGTGCAAGTGACACTTGCTGTGATTGCTAGAGAGGGTTGATATCCAGTGTGGCATTGCTGGATGCTTGTTCACGAAGAAAAGACTAAGGAACAGGGTTTTGTTTACATTTTTTGTAATTTGGCTGACCTTTAGCTGGATCATGTATGGGAATTACACAGTAGGTGCAGAGCAGAAAAAAGCCAAACACATGTAGACTGAGCTGATTTGGATGGTGGGACTGCAGAGTTGGTATCTGAGTCTAGGAATAAAAGGTTAGCTCTTTGTAGGAAAATCTGAATTGGATTTATTCACCAATGGAAAGTAAGAGGCTTTTGCTCTTTAAAAGAAAGTGCTGAGCTCACAGGATGTAACTCTTGTAGCTCAAGTGTTTTTGCTTGGCTCTCGCTAGAACTATGGCTTAGTGGAGCTTAAAACTGAAGGACCTCAGGTCCATTTTTGCTGGTTTGTTGCCCCACTTGCTCTTAGGCATGTTACAATTGATGGTAACAAGGTAGATTCCTGTGTTTCATTTGGCAGTGAATCTTTGAGACAATTGTTAGGTTTGGATCCTAGATTAGCTTAAATCTGGGTGCCTTTGGATGAGTCCTCCCTTCTTCAATGTTCAGCTGGTGATAAGGAAATTCCTGGTCACAGGGGCATGGTGAGGTCCTGCTGGAGAGGAGCTGCTCTGTGAGGCTTACAGGAGTGCCAGGTCCTCAGCTGTGCAGGGAGGAGAGGGAGAGCATCAAGTGATTTCTGTACCAAAATCTTCTCCAGACTACTCTGCTCTTCAGTCTGTCTTTTCCTGGATTTGAAAAACCTGTAGCTTGGAAGGGAAAAAAAGATTTGGAAGACAAACTTTGAATATGTGGGGATGGATGCTGCCTCTGGATTTGGTGTTCCCCTTGTATCTTGGTGACTGTTAGATACTGGAATTTCATTTTCCAGGTCCTTAGATTTAGCATGAAGAGTTAAGATTGTAAAATGTAGTCAGCTCTTTTTCCTGAAAGCCTAAGTCTTCACAGTAGTAAAAACATATGACTGTCATTGATTTCCATGGGTTTCTGTGCTCTGATTTAATATTTTTAATGACACTTGAAACATTCAGACCTAGAATGTTTAAAAAGCATTTTGGTAAACATGTACACAAACGTGTGTGCTTTTGTCACCTTCAGTAACAACTTGATGTTAAATCTGTTTAACCTCCTTCCTCCCTTCAGCTCTTCCACGACACTTGTTTGTCCACAGGATGCTGAGTGCACTCTGATGTGTGGTGGGGCTGAGCTTGGGTGAAAGTTTGTCCACCTTGTGTGAGGTTTTTGTGTGGGTGGGGAACACATCACACTGTTATGAGTTTACTCTGGTGCTCTGTTCCTGCTCTTGTACTCCACCTGCACTGGGTACATTCCTCAACAATGTTACCTCTTTCACTTCTACTTTTCTTCTGTAACTTAGCAACAACAGTTCCTTATAGCTTTACCTGGTTTCAGCCATCATGATTCTCATCTTTGGAGTACATTTATTTTTTTAACTATCAATGGGGAGACTTTATGGTTTACCTGAGGCTCTGCACCAGGTGACTCTTCAAAGCAGAGACTTTGGTGGGAGGAAGTAAAGGATTTTCAGTCTACCTTTATTCTCTAGTCAGCTAGTAAAGAGCAGTAATTGTTACCAGTTGTAAGCAATCAGATGAGCAAACCTGCAGCCTAATTTTCAAGTACCTTACACTCACTGTACCTCACTATTACCTTCCTGTAATAATTAGTGAATGACTTTGAATGGATGAGGAAAATGAGCCTTGGATGAGATCTGTATTTTACAACGAATCCTGATAAACATCTGGCTTTAGTCTCTATACTGTGTGCTTAAACAAACATGTATTCCTTTTTTAATGTGGTTACAGTACTGATTTTCATTAAGATAAGTATATATATGTTCTTTGGAAATAAATATATATATATAGTCATTTGGATGTAGAGATGTCTAAATTTACTGAAGATATGGTAATTTTCCAGGTAACTGTTTGGCATAGTTTTCATAATTTTATACTAGTAGGGAGAAAAAATGGAATTACTTCTCTTTGATAAAGCAGAATAAAGTTCTATAGCTGGTACTTAGGAGGAAGTATTTTTGTCCTTATGCAAAACATTTATCTCAAGATCACTGATAAAGAATGAAAGCTTTGTAGTAGCAGGCTTAGTTGTGTTCTCAAGGCAGAATTTGATTGATTGTGCTTCAGGTGTTTGTGTGGGTTCTGTACTAGCATGTGTGCATGCTTATGTTCACAGGGGTTTTAATTTTCAATCTCAAGAGTATGAGGTTTCTAGGTGTGCAGGGTTTCAGATGAGAATTATTTGAGGAATGCTCACAGTAGGAGTTTTCTTCCATGAACTGAGGATTTATAGTGAACAAGCTTCCATGTTGTTACTTCTGTTTTGTAAGAAAACCTGTTTCGTAAGAACTATTTTAAGTTTTGGAAGATCTTTTTGGACTCTCCATATTTTTGATGGTAATGTCTGTTAGAAATATCTCAAATAATATTCTTGCATGTTTTTTTCTTAGCCTCTTTTGCATTCAGTCATGTGGTTGTTGGAATCTCCTTTGTGAGCAGTGATTTTGACACGCAGTCATCTGCTTGTGGAATACTTTTCCAAGTTCTCTGTGCTTACTTCCAGTTTTTCTTGATTGAAGGTTACTTTTAAAATACAAATAGCATTATAGGAGTTTTAGGCTGCTTTCCAAGGATATAATTTATTATTGTTGTTTGTATTATCAGTTTTCCTTTTTAATACCTGGTTGCTGATGTTAATAATATTTTTAAGAGTCGAAAAAAGAGCCTGACATATAGTATTTATAGAAAATTAAATTATACAAAATGGACAGAAAAGCCTAGAAGGCTTATCCTCGTGACAGTTGCAGCACAAACTTGTAAGTTTAATTGAATTGTTTTCTCTAGTTCATACCTTTTCCCCTCTTTGTCCACCCATTCATAAATAAAATTAATTTTAAGAGTTCTGAGTGCTCTAGAAGAACAGTTATGGTAGAAGAGAAATTAAACAGTTTACAGAAGAGATGTACTTTTTCTCTTTGCTATGACAGTAAGCATTCTTGTTGTGGATGTGTGTACAACAAATCTAGTTGTAGAGAAGTTATTTTGTACTCACACTGCTGTGGATAATCTGGTTGGCTGTCATGACAGATACTATAAAAGTGATACCCTTATTGCACAGCTGGAAAACAGAATTCAGACATTCATGAGTTTGGCCTCTGTTAGTTCTTAAGTGTAACAGCTTTATACAGTGGTTGCATTTTCTCTCTCATTTGATGCTTTTGTTCTCACCAGCATTTTCAGTTTTCTGGTGCTTTACCTTTGGATTGCTTTTTGTTGTATTTGACAGTATCTAAATTTTACAAAGACTGAGAGGAATTTAGTGTTTGGGTGGTATTTTTTTTGGTTTTGTAGGTTTCTTTAAAAGGTTCTCCTGAAGTTTGAAATGCTTATTAAATGCTGCATTCTGTGTTATGGATACCTCAAACTTGTCATCCTGTTTAGAGGGTACATAACTTGGCTGATGAAGTCCTCAATTGGGAAATACAACATTCTGTCAGAGTAAAGCGTTAAATGGAATTATGCTCAAACTAAGTATTTCATTCACTTCTCAAGAAACAGAAGGTAGTGTTTCAGTGTTGAAAGCTATTTTATTTTTTTTTTGGCAGCTGAAACATTGGAAGCTCTCTTTCAGTGCTCCAAGCAGTCCACAAGCTGTTTTGAAAGGATGGTGTGTGCCTCACAGAGATAAGTGAGAAGGAGGAGGGTTAACTCTTCTCTGTATCTATAAAAATAGAAATAAACTAGTGTTCCTTTTACTCTTCTGTGCTATGGAAGTGTAATGAACTGAACAATATTGGAATTGATTATTTTATCAGGAAAAACCCCAAAGCAGCATATAGGATGTATGTGTTGTCTGTCTAAGGGTTCTTTCTTCAAAGAAGATAGGAAAAAAAGAACACTTTAAGGCTTATCTTTAACTATAATCTCCCTCATGAGTTTTGCCTAAATATTCACCCAGAACATGTCCTCATCTATAATACTTCCACCACTGTGGATTTAGTCTTCAATTTTTCCATTTAGTCCTCTGTTCCTTTTTGGGGTTTTGGTGTTTTTTTTTACCTTGTAACGAATACAGAGTTATACTTCATTAAACTCTGTGTGCTGTAAAATATGAGCAGTATGACAAGTTAGGCTATAGATCAATCCAGTTAGGAGTATATAATTTATATTGTATTGGTCACTTCTCATACGCTCTTATAAAAATAGAATTTCATGAATAGCAGTTCCATGATGATTTTTTTTGTTCCCTTTTAAATTGACTGGAAATTAAATATTTCCAAAGTTAATGAATCTGTAGTCTTGTTATTAGGTATGTGAAAACATTTGAACTGTTTCCTTCCAAAAATAAGCCCTTTGGGATTAACAGTACATGGTATATAGTGCTTTTCTCTACCACTTCTTAGAGGGGAAAACTCAGTGCTGTGGAACTTTTGGGATTTTCCCCTCAAAACTTTTGTTTTCACCATACATTTGTACATTTTGTCGGTGAAGTTAAGCATACAGTCCATGAGGGAGTGGGAAGGGCAGGTAATGCTGATGTGCTCTGCACTTTACTGGGGTCCAGACTAGTACTGTGCTGCTGTTGCCACTGGAAATGGGGATTTTTTCTTCCCTCTTTCTGTTCAAAAGCTCACTCAAAATGCTGTGTGCCATGAAAACAGCTTGAGCAGTGAGTAACCAGGAGCACAGCTGGCAGTGTGGCTGCTTTTTCCACAGCGTGTTTAAATATGGCCATGCCCTCTGCACTCCCCGTGTTGTGAAAGTTTCCCCACATCTGAAACCTGAGGATTTGCACTGGCTACAGTTCTATTATTGTTGGGAGTTGGCAGATGGTAACAAGCTCCGTTGAGCAATAGAATGATGAGGTAGTTCCATGTCAGCTGAAGTGAGTCTCCACAGCTGTGCTCAGTTACAGGAACTCTGGGGTCAAGTGTAATCTGAATGCTTGCTTTGTTAAGGTATAATGTGTCCTAGTAATACCGTATTTTCTTTGTAGAATTGTTCCAAATCTGACTCAAGTGGTTTCTTGATCGAGGAAGGGCACTTAGTAATCTTTTTTCTTCCTTTTAATTGGAAGAAGGGCTCAACTGAAAGTGAAATACAGGGTGAAGATCAGCCTTGGAAATACTTTCGATCTTTGCACTCTCTGGCAGAGCTGCCTTCTCCCTTGCCCTTTTTTCCTGCAAATTTAGGAATCTTCAGAACCACTATATATGAGTTTTATATATTTCAAGGTTTAAATATTGTATAATTTTAACTGTTATTATCCAATGAATACTGTTATTTGAAAATTTTGTCAGAAAAGAGATGGTACTCCATTGTGAGGTGATCTGAATCATTATGATTCATTGGGAAAGCAAACTTGTAACAGGTATGACAAATCTAAAAGTCATGCACAGAAAAGGGGGGAAAAGTTTGCATTAAAGCAGTTAGAAAATTCAAAATTAAAAACAAAATACCAACCTACTAGAGAGAAAATCAGGGTATTTTACCAATGCCTGATTGGTTGAGCAGATGAAATACTTTTGGAAGAAGACAAAGAAAACCACATATATTTTAGTCTGCACTAGGTGAATCAGTAAATGGAAGTAGCTCACATAGTATTTTGGTGAATTGTAGTTTAATGCATATTTTATTTTTTACATTTTCATAGTGTTGGAGTTGGAATATACCAATTACTAAGAGAGAAAGCTTAGATGATTTCTAGGTGTTACAGTAAATTTATGTCTCTGAATCACTTGGCAAGCAAAGAACTGTTCTTTATTGCTGAAGTCCAATTTTTGGTCTATGAGACTACAAAAGCAGTGTTAAGATGCACATATCAAGGTTTGGGTACTTTGAGTGGTCACAAACATTATTTATTTGAAGAGGCATTGCACCCGGGGAGTGCACGTTTACCGTGCTCATGTTTCAGTGCCAGTAGGTTCCTGTTGGACGTGACTTTCAGGGATACAACTTGTTTGTTTGTGCCCCCAGGTCTGGAGCACAGAAGCATGCTTTCCACTGAGCCTCACACCACCACCTGTGATACAGAATGTCTCTAAGTGAGAACAACAGTGTGGTGTTTGCCTATGAGTCTTCAGTGCACAGTACCAATGTACTTCTCAGCCTTGATGACCAGCGGAAACAAGATATCCTTTGTGATGTCACCATTTTAGTGGAAGATCAGCGATTTCGGGCTCACAAAGCTGTGCTTGCAGCTTGCAGCAGTTACTTCCTTTCAAGGATTGTGGGCCAGGTGGATGCTGATCTTATCATCACTTTACCGGAAGAGGTGAGTGTCACTCCCTTCTGCATTTTACCTGCCGGTGCTTCTGAGCTGCTTTCTTCAGTTCTCTTTAACGGTAGGGTGGGGTTTAACCGAGGAGTTAGAGTAGGGCATTTAAGAGCTGAAAGACACCAGCCCACAATCTGGGATACCAAAAATATTTTTTGAATTCAAGTACTTCATATATATAATATTGTAAAGACTAACTGCTGTCATCTTGGTGTAGTGTCTGTTGGTTTTTTGCTGGTGTTTTTATTTTTTGACTTTCATCCCAAATAAAAATTAAATGACTACTGCAAGAGTTGTTTTCTAGGTCAGTCACACTAAAGAGATTTTTAGGGTTTTTTCTTGTTTGAGCATAGCTAGCTAGAGATTTGTAAGAGAAAGTGAAAGGAGTGGAGTGTTTGTCCACTCTTGATCCTTGCACTCTTGATTTTGCAGTGTTTCTCCCTTAAATAGAAAGAAGGTACAGTTTTAAAATACTGTTGTATTTTTTTCTTTCAGTTTCATTGATGAATTCTACTTACTTGTAAAGCCACTTTAATGTTTTGTTCGCTACACTAAGTCTGAAGATACCTTGACAGCTTATGGATAGAATTTTTTACATTCTACTTCCCCACATTATAAAGACTGAATTAATGTGGTGGTGTAATCATTAGTAGTATAATCTCCAGAGCATTTTTCAAATGCTATTTTAAGAATTCTTTAGGTAGGTTGTAAGAGTTTACAGACAGTTTTAAAGAACTGGTCTCTGTGCAGATCTTATCAACTTCCTTTCATGTGTTGTATTCTTTAAAAGAACATACCAAACAACTGCTAAAAAACACAAAGTAAACAAGCCCTCAACTGATTCTTAAATTGAATTGGATGAATAATGCATTGTTTTGCTGGCAGGAGGATTGAGTGTAATTAATGCCTTGATAAAGTGCTTTATTTAGCATAAAATACTGTTCATTTCAGTAAAGGCAGGCTGTGGACTTGAGTTTGAGTATTAGTGGACATACTGCTCTATTTCTTCATTTGCAGAGAAAAGGCTAAAGGAAGTGTCATGTAGGTGGTAATCTGTTTGTAGCTTTCTGCTTGATTCCTTAGACATTTTTTCATGTCTAGAATTCTTTTTTTTCATGTGTAGAAGATCCTGTGCAGTTTCTAATGGGACAGTTTTTGTTTATCTCTGGATTCCCTGATAGGCAACTGTTGTGAGGACATAAATGTTCAGTTAAAATCACTTGCTCTAATGGGCCTTTAAACTGAGAATTCTGTTTGGTGTACAGTTTTTGAGTGCATTTCTTCAAATCTGTGGGCAAAAGAAAGAAGTAGGTGGCTGTAGTAGTAAATGATCATACGTGGCCAAACTCCATTTTTTCAAACTTTTTTTTACATCAGTGGTGCATAAGACTAAATGCTTAATAGTAATTGCTCTTCAAAAACTACAGTTAAATACCAGCAGCATATTCTAGAGTAATTAATATACAACTTGCTTTGAAATGTATCTTTGTGAGATTGGAATCTGGTTACTGGTTTTCAGCATACAGCAATATTTTTCATTTTTAGTACTGCATTGCCAGAACATTTTATTAAGAGATTGATCACAGTGAGGAAAACTGTCACAAAATGTGTATGATAAAATTGTATCAGAAGAATTGTTTCAGAATGAGTTTGGCCAGGTTTTCACAATAGAACAAATCTGCTGCTTTTATGCTGTACTCTGTCCTGCAGGCAGGAGAGATAAATTTGTGTATTTCTCTGCTTAAACCCAAATAGACCATACTACTGTTTCTTTTAATTTGTTTTTGTAATAGGTAACACTTAAAGGATTTAGTCCTTTGCTTCAGTTTGCATATACAGCAAAACTTGTTTTAAATAAAGACAATGTGTCTGAAGTTTGCAAATGTGCAGAATTTTTGGGTGTACGCAACATTGAAGAGTCCTGCTTTCAGTTTCTCAAATTCAGATTTTTGGACTGTAAATTGGATCAGCAGGAATGTCCTAGGAAGAAATGTTGCACACAGCGTTGTGAGAAAGCAAACCCTAAAACTGTGGATGATGGAGACCTGGAAATAAATGATGAAGTAGAAGCACTTCTAGAAAAGGAATATAGTCAAATACCTGACACAACACCCTGTAAAGATGAAGAAAATGCTAAATCATCACCTGTTCTCCAAGATAATGCAAATCAAAACTGTGATCCTGTACATTTAGAAAGGGGTGGTGCGTCCAGCTTATCTTCCCAATGCCCAAAATATAGGAAATTCCAGAAAGCTTTTGGAAATGACAAAGTTCATACTTCAGAGTCCAATTCCAGTATTAAGGATGTTCAGGTACCACCAATTGCAGCTTCTCTTGAGAAGGAAATACCTGATAATGATGGCATGCAAAAAGCTCAGGAATGTGTGCCTATGCAGCTGATCTCAAACTGTGAAGAGACTCAGGTAGAAATGGAAGAAGGGGAAGAAGGCATTCAGAAAAAAGAAGAGTCAAAGAGAGATTCTGTAACCCGGAATGTGTCATGTCCTGTGGAGAAAATGGATCTTGCTGCTTTCCCCCAAAACTCTGCTGCATCTCATGGACCCAATTCTGTGTCTATTTTACGTAGTTGTGAGCAATATGGTAACTTGAATTTCAGTAGTATGCAAAACAGCACAGTCTTAGCTGAAAAAACTGTGTCAAGTACTGGAGCTGGAAATGACAAGACTGAAAGTCAAGGTAACCCATCATCAAAGGTGGATTTGTGCATTAGGGAAGCCACTAACATCACCTCAGCAGGAGACCGAAGCAGTGTGGAGAGAGAGATAGCAGAGCAGCTGGCACAGGGGTTCTGGAGTGATATTCACAGCACAGATGCCTGTCAAATACATTTATCCCCTGCAGTTTCTAAAGAGTACTTGGAGCCACTGTATTCGGGGAAGAAATCAGAGTGTCCGTGGCTGGGGATCAGGATCAGTGAAAGCCCTGAACCTTGCCCTCAGCGAACTTTTACCACACTGAATTCTGTCAACTGCCCCTTTATAAGCAACCTGAGCACTGAAGGATGCTCCAACACCTCTGAAATAAACAGTGGAGATTATGTTCAGGGACAGCAACAGGAACAGTGCCCCTACAACTATGTGATAAGTTTGGGAGAGGATTCGGAGACTGACACTGAGGGAGACAGTGAATCCTGTTCAGCAAGAGAACAAGAATGTGAGGTAAGAACATCTTGATATATCCTTTGCTTCCCAGTCTCTTAAGGCCATATTCAAAAATCTAATTCTGAGTCTTCTGTTTTGTTGTTTTGGTTTTTTTTTTTTTTTTTGGTGGCTGTTTGTTTTAAAAAGTCTGGAACTGAAACTTTAAATAACCATTTAGAGATTTATATGGAAGATCACTGTTAATTCAGGGAGACTGAATTAAAGTATGAAAGTATATTTGGTCAGATACTGAAGTGTTGGATGCTTTCATATTAGATCTCTTAAGATTTATTCTGGAACTACTGTCAGAAAAGGTTGTGAGTCTTAAGGCATGAAGGTTCATTCTTAGATTTATTTTTTCTTTTATTTGTTTCATTTAGATTTAAGAAAAATCTAAACTTCTTAGAAACTTTGTTTAATAGAAACTTACCAGTTTTCTTGGTTTTATTCCGAGCTGTGGGGTGGAGGTGGGAGAAAAACGATACTTCAGATTTAATGTGAAGTGAAAGTTGAGCTTTTAAGCTGACTTCAGTAGCTGTGTAGTTAAGACTGTTTGATAATATCACCTTCTCCAACACTAAGATTATTTTTGTCCCTCCAACTGCAGTAATTATTTGGCCTTTATTTCTTTGTTACTGCTTTAGTAGTGGTTTAGGCAGATACCATACAGGAGTAGTCTGATCCTAAAAGATTTTGTGATATACCTGGAACAGTTTTCGTCTCCATTCTTAGCATCATAGAATTGCAGTGTAACTCTGCATGATGGATGATTCAAAGTTACAAAAATTCAGTTGTTCTTAAAGCACTAGGGTTTTTATCTTTTCAAGACACAGGGCCTTACTGAGATTGAACATAAGTGCAATGTGTCATCAATACAAAAGACCTTAAGTGCCAAAGAAAAGGTCAGAATTGGTTAATTACATTCCTCACCTTTAAGTGACAGAGAAGGTGGCATCATTGCTGAGGAGAGTATTCTGGTTTTTTAATTTTTTTTTTGCCTGTTTGTCACTAGTAGTAGCCAGTCAGAAGAGAGATTTCTCTATGTTCTTTTTAAACTACATTCAGATCTTTGGCTACACGAAGGTAACATATTCTGCTACTTACTATACTCAAATGTAGGAATTAAAATAAGGTTTCCTTAGTTGGATGCTCAAAAAACCATAGTGATTATTTTGTAAAGGTAAATATGTTTCTCAGTATTAATCAACACTTTGTGATCTCAAATGCTTTTGTAGCTCAGGTATACAGCAGTAGCAAGAGCCTGGTCCTCTCTCTTCTCCAACAGTAAGAAATAAAAGACAAATATTGTAACTTCTGTATTTTAGGGAAATGTCTGTTTCAGATGAACTTCTCTTGCAGGAAAAGACTGCATAGGTATAAAAAATTGTGCAGGATGCAGTCTTAATAGAAGCTTTAGGAAAACTTTAGACTTGTATTAGTGAGTCTTGACACCTGTTTTGTACCTCACCAAACTGTAACTCATCTTCTTAGAGTGTATCACCTGAATATTTGATGCACACACAAGTAGCTTTCATCCTACCTCTGAATATGCATGTAAGGATCTAGTGTAAATGTGCAAATACTCTATTGTTCAACCTGTGCTTGAGCTCCTGTAGTTGAATCCCCTGGATTTTATCCCATCATCTGATGGTTATGTTAGTTTGCTCTTGTCTCTGAGATGCAGGAAGAAGGATGGATTGTGTGGTAAAGAATGCTTCAAATGGAAACTTGACTTGTTGATGTTTGTGTATATCAGTTCCACCTTGGATTTACAGCTGTATCTCACATTCTAGGTAAAACTGCCATTTAATGCACAGAGGATTATCTCACTTTCCAGAAATGACTTCCAGTCGTTTCTGAAAATGCATAAATTAACTCCTGAACAATTGGACTGTATTCATGATATCCGAAGACGAAGTAAAAACAGAATTGCAGCGCAGCGGTGTCGCAAGAGAAAACTCGACTGCATACAAAACCTTGAATCTGAAATTGAAAAACTGGTATGTATAAATACTCATTGCTGTTGTCATGTCTTTCTCTAAGCATCTTGACTGGCTATCTGGCAGTAGCTTGAGAGTGAAGTGGTTTACTACTTTTTCCACTCAAGCTTAAAAACCTTCATCAGTCTTGTATAACTTTTTGACAGCAGTTCTAGATTTTTCTGAGCCTTGGTCTAAAGTACACACATCTTTCCTTCTGTGGACTTGTTTCCATTCAAATAAATCGTACCCACAGCATAATTTTTGGTGAATGATGTCTCTGGAACCCATCAGCTTTGAATTTAATTGTACAGAATGATTCCCAGACTTATCCTACACTGTTTTTTGCCTCTTCCCCTTTCTTGCTTCGAGATTCTGTTCTTCAGCTCCCGGTATTGCTCGTGATCAAGTTTGCAGTTGTGCAATTGTTGGTTGTGTAAGTCCTGTTCTTGGAACAAACCAGCATGGGCTGGCGAGCTGTTTCCTGAGTTGTGAGTGTTAAAAATGAGAGCCTTGCAGAAAGGTGGAAGATGCAGAGGAACTTGGGAAGTTGCTGCCTTTTTAGCAGTTGTATCAAGACTGTAGCTGAGGAATTGATGCATCCAGATTTCTCTGCAGCCATCTGTTAATACATTTTCTCCTCCTTAAGAAGGCAATAAAAAGATAAATATGTAACTTAAGAGAAATGTAGGTAATCTGAGGTTAAGATTATGTAAAAATAGCAATGGCAAGAAGATAATTGAGTGTTTTTTTCAGAAAAATCAGTTTTTGTTTGACTCTATCATCTGTTTCATAGTCAGTCATACCATGTGCATGAAATAGTTCAGTTGCTTACAACCACTGTACCCTTATTCTTGTTCATGGAGCATTTTAGGCTTGGTTACCTTAATTTGGTATCTGCATCAGCTGGAACATAGCAGTCATGTTACATCTTTTTTGTCTTCAAAGTGAAAAGGAAAATAAAATTAGAGCCAGGTGCCATGGACTGGAAACTTATTTTCCTGTGATCATCATCTTTCACTGTATCTACTCCTACTTCTGCAATGAGGAGATAGGCTTTGAAGGAGGGCTTGCAGGTCCATAGAGCTTTGATGAGCTGACAGAGCAGGTTGTGCTCAATGAAAAAGGTGCTCTGTGAGGAAGGATAATCAGGTGATTGTATTAATGATATCCTTACTGAAGAGAGAAGTTGCATTTCTGACATTTCGGAACTTCTTGCCTGGTTTTGTCATCATGTTGTCATTTCTGTTATGTAACTCTGTCAATATTTTGCAATACTTGGGCAGGGAATTAAAGGTTGATCTGCAAGATTAGACATGTGGTTGTTTGAGACTAATAATTAGAAAATAATATTCTTTCTGTGGACCTGTGCTGGAACAGACTGAATGTCTGTTGTTTGATAGGTAACACTGTGCAAGGCCTAGATAATGAGTGTTGAGTCTTGAGAGGTGAGGCGAGGTCTGAATTATGTGAATCATCCTTTAGGCACAAACATGTTCCAGTTGCTTTTTTTCTTCTTTAACTGTGCTGATAAGTTTCTTCAGAAATTCCTGAAAAGACCCTGTTTGGAGCTGTTGACCATGCCTGACAGTCACAGATCATCAGATTTGTGTAAGTTGTACACAAATACAGAAAGATTAAGATCTGTCTAGGCATGATTTCCAGGTGGGTGGAAGAAAAGAGATGTCTCAGAAGGGCTATGTGTGGTATATCCAGGCTGCTTCATACATGATGGCTCCTGCCTTGTTTCCTGTTCTCTGGGTCATTTGTGTCTCAGACCTTTTAGACTTTGATCCTCTCATGGTGTCATCTGTAATGTGGCTTTCAGAGGGAATAGTTTGGTGTAGCTGTATTTTAACAACTCTTGACAAGTAGATAATACTCTGTACTACCAGTTAGGAAATACTTCTTGGTGGGATTCCTCATCCTGGTTTCCAGTATGTGCAGCATAATGTCTTGTATTACTTTCTGTTTGGTGGTGCTTCAGTTTTTTTCCCTCAGAAGATGCTCTTTTCTGGAAGAGTCCTATATTTGGACCAGACTGACCCCTGCCTGACTAGAGGCTGGAGACTGGCAGCTGGCAAGTAGCTTTGCTGACCAGCACCTTGGGGCCTGGGCAGACAGCAGGCTGAGCATGGAGCAGCAGCATGTCCAGACTGAGAAGAGTCCATGGGTGTCCTGGGCTGTGTCACAGGAGCACAGCCCTTTGCTGGAGGGTAGTGCTTGTTACCTGTCTTGGCATGTGGGACACTGAACCTTTTGCTGGGTTTTCACCCCTCCCAGTTCCAGGAGCATGTTGGTAGACAGGAGGAAGGTTGGGTGAAGGCCACTGGGATGGCCAGGCCTGAAGCACACCTGGTGTGAGAAGCAGAAGAAATGGGGCTTCTACCTGGAAAAGGAATGGGGAGACCTAGTGGCTGCCTGCCCCTATCTGTGGGGCAGTTCTTGGGGTTATACAGCCTTTGGTAGTGGAAGACCTGCAGCTTCCTGGGGGGAGTGCTTGGCAGTAGGAGAACAAGAGATGTGGCCTTAAATTACAAGGGGGCAATTCATCTGAATATAAGGAAAAGGTTTTTTTCTAGTGGGGACAGGCAGGCAGTGGAGCAGTTCACCCTGAAAGGCTGTGCATGCTCTGTCTTTGAGGGTTTTGTGGCATGACTGAGTGAAGACCTGAGCAGCCTGATCTCTGACTTTGTTTTGAGCAGCAGCTCAAACTACAGACCTGCTGAGGTGCCTCCCCTACCAAGTGATTCTGTAAAATTGGAAATCTTGGGTTAAATTCTACTTATATTGAAGAAAAATATTGTTCAGTGCTGAATTTGTTATCTGGGAGAGTTACCTTTGATCATGTCTCTTGATCTTCTGTACTGATAAAGTCTTTTTTTACCTTCCCATATAGCCTTTGCTTATTGACCTTTCAGATGCATCTGGGTGTTCTTGTTGGGCATAATGATCTGTATTTGAGAATACACAAGGGCTACTTAAGGAGATGTTGACCTGTTAGAAACAGCTCTTTCAGAGACCTTGTGTATCTTCACATTCCTTGTACTTTCTCCTGTACGATGGGGTGACCCTGCATGAGCAGGGAGGTCGGACCAAATGACCCTCTGTGGTCCCTTCCAAGGCCCATCCTTTGATGATTTTCACTTTGAAACTTTTAAAATGAGGGTACTTGTGAGGGGGAGCAGAGTAGAGGAAAACTGGTCTCAAGAAGCACTACTTGGGTGAAGATTCTGTAGCTGAGGAGGAGGATGTGTCAGTGCTCCAAGGAAAATGCAATTGAGATCTTGTTACAATATATATTATAGCAGGGTGAGGTGTGTGAACTAAGTACATTCTTTACCAAAACATTCAAAAGAGCTCAATGACCTCAAAACTAACTGACATTACTTTGTAGTATTAGCATAATGCTGAGAAAATGAAACAATAATATTTATATGTATTAATCTGTGAACAGCTTCAGAAGGGGGGTGAGGAATTTGTGCTGGAATAACTATGTCTGAATGTTCATGTTTGTTTTAAATAGCAGTCCAGATAATTTTATCAGTCTATAATACATAGCTGAGTGCCCAAAAGGTATTAGGTGATCTGCCTAACAGAATGGGGATGATTATTCTGATAAGTATTAAAAAACACCTGGAGGACAATGCAGGCATCAGTCACAGCCAGCAAGGCTCCATGAGGGGAAAGTCCTGCTTGTCAAGCCTGATGTCCTTGTATGACAGGGTAACCCACCCAGCTGATCTAGGAAAGCCAGGAGATGTAATCCTCTTTGACTTCACCAAAGCTTTTGACAAGCCCTCCCAGGATCCTTCTGAACAAAATGTCCAGCCCACAACTGGATTAACACA
>JBBMKD010000001.1:16250648-16262085 GCA_037834095.1 Argya squamiceps | reverse complement strand
GTTGTCTGCAGTTTTGGGCACCATGGCTTCAAAAATGGCATTAAGCCATTGGAGACCATCCAAAGAAGGGTCATGAGGATGGGGAAGGGTCTGGAGGTTGGAAATCTTATGAGGGGTGACAGTGGGCATCTAGTCTGTTCAGCCTGAAGAGCAGGAGACTGAGGGGAGACCTCATTGAGGTCTCCAACATCCTCAGGAGGGGCAGGTGCCAATCCCTTCTCTCTGTGACCAGTGACAGGACTTCAGGAAACAGCATGAAGCCGAGTCATGGGAAGTTTAGGTTGGATATTAGGAGAAGCCTCTTCCCCCAGAGGGTGTTGGGCACTAGAACACGCTCCCCAGGGCAGTGGTCACAGCACCAGCCTGACAGAGCTCAAGAAGCATTTGGACAAAGTTCTCAGGCACAGGGCGTGACTCTTGAGGTATCCTGTGTGGGCCCAGGACTTGGACTCAGTGACCCTGATGGGTCCTTTTCAGTGTGGCATATTTTATGATTAACAGCTGCTCCCAGTGTGCTGACAAGTAGAAATTTATTCATAACGTCCTCTTTATACTAATTTTAGAAAAAGAACTGGCAACAACTGTTCCTCTTGCCAAATACTGCCTAAACTTAATCAGTTCTTTCAAAAAGAAGTTGTAGAGGTTGCAGTATGAGGTTTCTCTGCAAAAAGGGGATATGAGGAAGAGTGAAAATAATAAAACTTTACAGGAGTGAATTGACATAACAGTAGTTGTAACACATAGTCCCTAAGATTAAAACCTGAAAACTATTTAAAGCTTTGTTTGTCTTCAAAACTGTATCTTCTATTAATTAATTAATTACAAAATTTAAAATGTATGTGTTGTGACATTTGGATTTGGGTTCTTTGTCCTTTTCATTCAACTTCTTTACGATGGGCTTGCTTGTTCCCTGTCCTCCTTTGCCATTTCCTCATTTTTCTTTATTCAAAAAGTTGCTTGTTTCCATGATTAGACTTCTCAGTTATCAGTGTCTTTTCATCTTAAGCCAGTTCTATCAGAAGCCTCAGAAGAATTCACAACATTGAAACAAAAAAAATAAGCTTGATTTAATACAGACTATTTCTTTTAAACTTGTTATTTATTAGTGAGTTGCCATCCTGTTTGTTGCCATGTGCTTGACAATCCTGCTACATTATCTGTAGGTTGTCAGATCTTCAGCACATCTTCTTTCTTTACCTTTCTTAAATTTTCTGTCTAATTTAGGAGCTATGCTTAACTCCATTGTTTGTCCTGTAGTGGATTTGGCGCTTCTTGAGAATGGAAGTTACTTTCACCTAGTGGAATAGTATCAATAATTAAAATGTGATGTTTGATTTTTCAGCATTTCAGTTTTAAAATACAGGTCTTTATGAAGACTGCTTAATGTTTTGTTGACTCATTGGTAATGGTTTGTGTTACCCTGTAGATCAAGTGTTTCAGGAATATTTACAGTAAGTGCAACTATGTTTCATTTGTTCAGTAACTACAAATTGTTCCCTTGTCTGCCAGCATGAATTTGGAAAAAGCTGCATATCTGAAAAATGACATCAAATAGCTTAGCTGATGATGCTTCCAGAGGGGTTAGGATTGGCCCTTTGATATGTGTTTGATTGTGTTGCTGCTTACTTTGTTAATGCCAAATTACTTCTGTTTCAGCAGACCAGAGTATTTAAAGTCTTGTTTTAGCTTTGATAGAAGCTTAAACCATAGTATTAAAATGTAGACTAAAATACTGTTTTTCTTTATGCAGCAAAATGAGAAGGAGAATTTGCTGAAGGAAAGAAACCACATTTTGTCAACTCTGGGTGAGACAAAGCAGAATCTGACTGGACTTTGCCAGCAGGTGTGTAAGGAAGCAGCCTTGAGTCAAGAGCAAATACAAATACTTGCAAAATATTCTTCTTCAGATTGTCCACTCTCCTTTTTGTTCCCGAAAAGAGAACAAACAGCTCCATCTGATAGTGAGCATGTGGCACCAGCATCTGTAGAATCAGCAAATGGTCTTGCAGGTGTCACACCTACAGCTGAGCAGAGTTCCTGTTATCAGTGTGTCAAAAGTGTGTGTGAGGCCACATATGATCAAGTACAAGAACTGCATCCAGTTCCTGCCAGAACATTGGAGCAAACGTCGCTCGTGGAGCCATCTGGACAGAGCAGTGGCATCACAGACTTCTGCCAGCAAATGACTGACAAATGCACTACAGATGAGTGAATCTCTCCTTCCCATTGCCAGCCACTCAACCTTGCAACTACAAGTGGGATTGAGCATTATTGGAAAGTAACTTACTAAGTGAGAGAAAAGATAAAAGTTTAATCTTTTGAAACTATGTTGACAATTACATGGTCACCATTATTATTTGGCAAGCTTTGGGTTTGCTGTGTGTAGTTCCAGCACATAATTTGTATGTGTCAGCCTTGGAGCTTTTTCTGTGTGGTGATGCCAAGGAGGGTTCAGGAAAGCTGTTGGAAAGTACAAACTCCATTCACAGGTGCTTATTTGTGAGGAAGTTTGGTTCATGTATAGAACAGCCTACTCTGATTTGTGCCACAGGACTTAATGCCACTCTGCATTTTAAGGAAAGCCTCCTGACAGCTGTTTATGCACAATGACTTCTATACCTGGCATTCTTCTAAGACTTCTTTTTTCCTGGTAGACAAACCTTAAGAAGCATATATAGCTCTGTAAATGTTCATTTTGTAGATGGGCTATGTAACATGATAGGATGAGGAGATTCTGGAAAGTGCACTCGGGAAAGAGCTCCTTCCTTCCTGCTGTTTCTCTGCCCATCCCAGAGAAGACTTTCACTGAATTAAAGCAGTAGGCTACTACTAGTAGTAGAATTGATTAGTAGTAGGCTTTTATTGAATAAGGGCTTTTGTCTTGTCTCTCTAGTACAGAATTAAAAAAACTGGAGCTGCAGAGGTGCTGCCACATACTGCTCTCTTCTCTAAATTTAGTGTGAGGAATAACAACACACTTTGGAAGGCAGACATCTGAAACTGGTGCAGTTCTTGGATGAGTGTGCATTAGATCCTCTGGCATCTGAATCCCATAGGCTTATTAAAACTCACTGCTGTATTGTGACTTCTGTCCTAGCACCTTCAGGCTTGCTGCTTGTTTGTGGCAAGTTGGAATCAAGGTATTGTGAAAGTCTAAGGACAGACCTTTTTTTTTTTTTTAAGGTATCCAGGCGCCACATTTTTTCCTTTCAGTGCCTAACTGCCTAAAGTAAGTTACAAACATTTGTTCTCTGATCACTGGGACCAGTAAAGTTCTGCTTCAGAATCAGTCTTCAGGATACTTTATGGCTAAACCTGTAGTATATTTTCAATGGCTTCTGCTATTAGCATAGATGTATAAAAAGTTTATTGAAGAAATGAGCTGGAGATATTTCCTTTATTACTTTGTGAAGGAAAAATTCAGCTACTGAAAATAATCGCCATTTTCTAGATTTTTACACAGCAGTGGATGCATATTGTATACCAATGATGCTTTGTTATTTAGATGTTATTCTCACACCAGAACTAAGTATTGAACCTCACCACAGAAAACTTTGGGTTTGCTGGTTTACAAAACATGAAGAATCTTGTACAAGCCAGTGGAATTCTTCATTTCCTACCTCAGAATGTGTATTAGCTTTTTGTGTCTTTGTGTGCATGTACAGTAGGCAGCAACTAAGCAAAGGCCTTGTAAATACTGCTGTTCAGTTTTACCTTGCAGTGAGACAAAACTTGTTCTTGGCAAGGCTCTTTTTTCCTCTCCCCCATAGGTAACATAGCATTAATAAATACAGTAAGCCACTTATTTAAAACAAAAATTGAAAAATTGACAGATTTCAACAGGACTTCTTATAACCAGCACGTAACACAAATGACTATACTACCTCACCTATGGGACTGAAAGTTGATTCAAATCTCTAGTGAGTCCTTGGATTTTCATCATATATCATTACTTTTTTAAGGGAAAAAATATGCTGATGGAGCATAGCTTGTATAAATCACAATGCTTGCAGTAATTGAAATTCAGAAATAAATACTACACGACAGACATCGTGAAAATTGAATTGAAATTCTTTTAAATTACTATCATTGAGATATGATGATCCTTATGTATTACTTTATGAAGCTCTCTGGGCTTTTTCTTCAGTTTCTGTAGATTCCTGGTTAATTTAATCCTGTCTCCCTCCCAGGCTGCCACTCTGGGAAGCATTTTGCTCTTACATCTCCCTTTCATTTAAAAAGCAAACCAACAAGAAACAATCAAAAGCAAAATTCAAAGCCCAAATCTCTACTGTTCATAACTACTATCACTTTTAAAGCTGGTGATATTCTGAAATGACGTGGATAATGGTATTAAAGCATTGTCCTAATAGAGCACATAGCTGGAAATAAAACTCCTTAGGGTAAATCCTTGTTATAATGAGGTGGAGCATCTTTGTAGGGAATGGCTGGCTGGGAGCCCATCCAGTGGCCCAAAGCCCTGACACACTTGGCTGCAGATGTTGGAAAAGAAGGTGAATGATGACCAAGTGTGAGGCTGGAATATCCCTAAGGAGTTGTGCTCCACTGCTGCAGTCTGGGGATCAGCCAGAGCCTGAATTCCATACAGCTGATGTGGATGATTCCGGGACAGGAATCATGGCATTGACCCATGATAAAAGTAACATCATGGATTAAACCTGATATGAACTTGATGGAGTTTGAGGGTAGGTTTTTGCCTGACCAGCTGCATCTTAATAATTTTTAAAGTATTTATTTAATACCATAGACCTACAAATTGCATGTTGACTTCTATAAGCCTATATCATCAACTTGCAAATGTTATGAATGAATGACAATTTTATGATACAGAATTCTCAGGAAAATGTTTTTGGAGTTTGGTTTTATTTTTTTCTTTCAGTAAAGAAATACTCGATTTTGAAATTGTAAAATACTTTGTTAAAGCATGTTTTAAAATACTTTGGACAGACTATCTTAAAGCCATAAGGGTATGATGGCATGCAGATTGTAAAATAAACAGATAATTACAACAGTTGATTTTGTATTTTTCATAATTCAGTATTTTCTAAGTCTACAATAAAAACCACTATCCTTTCTACAAAGGCTTTTCTATTTTGTGCAAGTCTTCTGCTGTGAAAGTCTCTACTGGTGCTTTATTAATTTATGTAGTACTGCTCAAACAGTTCTGAAAACGGTAGCAAAGTAGTCTCTGTGTAGTTTATGAGTTTAATAGTCCCAAACTACTAGCTTAGGATTTTTCAGACAAAGCTGAAATCTAATAATCTAGAGAGGTAATTGTACCAAAATTGGATATCTACTAAATTACTCATGATATTTCCTCAATAGTGTGTATTTTGTTCTATTGATTTTCTTTGTTAATTGCATATTCTTAAATTCTTGAATATTCTTCTCAACCTACTGAAGATTAAATTTGCCATGTGGAAGAGCTGCTGTTTCATATGAATGGCAGAGCCAAGATAGGCAGAATTTAAAATAAAAACTCTAAAAATGGTTAACAAATAAGTAATGAATAATATTGCAATACAAGTAAGTTGAGTATATCTTGTTAACTTGAGAAATAGCATTTAAGGCTTTTTTGATATATGATAATAGTCTAGTAAGAATTCAGTAGGATACTTTAACAAGGTTTCTTAATTTTTTACAATCTACTATGTCATATTTACTGGGAAAGAGGAGGAGATGGATGGAAGAGACTTGGGAAGAAACAAGACTCAGTAATAAAAAAAGCAGCCCCCCAGAATGTGTATATATTCCACTTCATTAACTTGTTGAAGGCTGTGAGTCTCAAGCTTTCAGGTGAAGTGGCATGATTTTGTTTAAAAGTATTTGGTGATGAGAGAGACTCAAAAGTTCTAAATCATATTGCAATTTTATTTCTTAGCCCAGTGGTGATAAATCAGACAATACATTTCATGTCAGCCTGACAACATTTGGGACTGTTTCAGGCAATGATCTAGGAAATCAGAAAGATTTTCAGTGAACAGCCTCTATTGGTTCTGAGTTTTCATTCCTGTTACTTTGACTCTTGTTAAAAATCCACTTGATTTGCTTTGATACAGGATCCACTAAAGTCCTTCAGATGGAGCCTCATCAGGTTGCACTTGCACAGGCCTGTCAGATACTTTTAAGTGGCAGTGGAAAATGGTGTATTGAATCAGCATGTGAAGGTAATTTAAATGCAGATGCTATAAGGCTGTTGGTTGGTATAGTTACATAATTGCTCCTTGTTATTGTAAATAACCTGTATTTACAACATTTACTTGAATGCAGGATGATCAGTTAGCAACTGTGTGAAATTATTATTTGTAACAAAGTAGAAGGTTAAAAACCAGGGGACCAGGTGCAGGGATAAAAGACAATAGAAATCACAGAATCCCCAGATTTGGGTTAATAGCAGACCATGGGAGTTTGGGGAATATCACTGACAACTGTCTGTTGGGCTGGTCCATTTTTCACACGTGGTGTTTGAATGTAGGAGTCATAGAAGGCACATATAATTTTCAGGCTCTTATTCTGGTCTCTAAAATAAATCAGTCCTGCTTACCCGTAAAACCAAGAAACTTTGCTAACCTGCATCTATCCAGCTGTTACCCCAAAAAGCCTGCCATTATTCTCATTGAAAATTTGTCCTGTGAATTCTTTCAGGGGCTTTTATAAGAACTTTAAAAACACTGACAATTTCTGTGCTTTTATGTCCTTTCTTTTTTTCCTCCCTCTACAAGAATTATAGTAAACCTTTTACATGGAAATCAAAATAGTAGATGAAGGACTGAATGAAATTCTGTGCTTTGTGTTACACAGAATACCAGAATTTGTCTTGGTCTTCTCAGTTATAAAATCTACTGTTTCAGCTTTGTGATGGACTTACAAGACATCAAATTCTTGCATAGAAATCTGGATTCTTGACTGGTTGGAAGTCTCAGACTAATAAGCAACACCAGAACGTGTGTGGGGATGTTCTTTTGCAGGTTTTGTCCTTTAGGTGTTTCCCTTCTGCTACATCCCAGGCTGACATGAATTGTGTAGTGTAGCCAGACCTGTGAGTTCAGAGCAATAGACTTTTAAGTAAAATAAGTAATGAAGCTTGTATACCCTGAGTTGCCATCAGAGGGTATGTGCCTGTTGAAACCAGCTCTCACCATCCATCTCTAGTAGTGCATTAAGGACAGAACTGGGACTGTCTCTGCCCTAAAAGGCAATGGGTCTGTGTTGACCTCATAAGAGTTTGTGTATGTGTGTGACTGCCTTTGTGAACTCTTCATGTTTACATGTAGTACTATGCAGCTCTTTTCTAGGTTTGTAGAAGGCAAATTTATCTCTTGCATTAAACTTTCCTATGCGTTCTGTCATTGCAAGTGAGGGAGCTCCTCACTTGTGTGTGGTGGGCTCCTGAAGGAGGATGATAATGCCTTTTTTGGGAAGGAAAGCACCTTGCCACAATATTGGTATGGAGATGCTTGCCTTAACCTCTCTTGGGCAACCAATCAACATCTGTCTTGGAATTGTATCTGTGGGAGCAATCCCCAGTGCTATTCAGCTTTGGGGGTGGTATCCAAATTTCAGAGGTTGACTCATGAAGGAGGATTCCATTACCTCTCCTTGTGAAGGAAAGCACCCAGCTCCAGTGTTGGTAGTACAGATTTGTAGGGTGCCTATGGAAATTCTTGGCAAGGAACAACTTTCTCTCTTGGCACTTTTTGATAGAGAGCTATCCCCAGACATATTTTGGAGATGGTTATCAAGTGACAGTACTGCCCATAGGAAAGGAATATAACTAACTCCAGTGTTGGTGCCGCACCCCCAATCAGGGGAGGTAAAGGCCAGCAAGAACATTTTCTCCTGGAGCCTTGTGTGTGGGAGCAAAATTTGAACATACTCAATTTTGGAGCTCAGCTGCAAATTCCAGAGGTGGGGTTCTGAAATAAGATGTCATTACTTCTCTTTGGGAAATGCACAATAGTCTCAGTGTTGGTGGGAACTTGTCTTTGCAAGATCAAGGATAGCAAACCAGACACATCAAAATAAATTATTTACTTTGATAGTCTTTAGATGACAACATTCCCTATTTGGTTACCACCTCCAAAAAGGAATCAATCTGGGCTTTGAGCCCAAACAAAAGGTGCCAGGACAGAAAACTTGTGCTGGCCTTTACCTCTCCTGGGCAGCCGCTCATCTACACCACCACCATGGGGACTAAGTGCTTTCCTTGAAAAGGTGAATGTGCTGCCATAAATTTCAGAATACCTCCTCCAAAATTTGAATCTGAGCACCATCATTAAAGACATCCAGGGATTGCTCCCAAATGAAAGATGCCAGAACACAAAGCTGATACTGGTCCTTCTCTCTCCTTAGCAGACTGTCATCTGCTCCACCAATATTGTGGCTTGGTGCTTTTCTGCCCAAAGAAGGGCAGGCTCATCCACCTTCTGGAGCCCACATCCAAAATTGAAATACAGCCTTCAAATCTGAATGGGTCCCAAAACTGAGGCTATACAGGAGGGATGAAAACAAACTGTTACTGGCTTTTAGGTCTCCTGAGCAACCTGTTGACTTCAACCAGCACTGGGGCTACATGCTTTCCTTCACAAGGAAGGATACTACCATTCACTTTTTGGAGGGCATATGCAAAATTTAAATTCAATCTTCAAAACTAAATAGGGCACAGGATTATTCTCACACACACACACAAAAAAAAAAAAAAAAAAAGAAAAAAAAGGAAAAAAAAAAGTCCCAAGAGGAAAGGTTTTGTTGCTGTTTACCTTACCTGGGTGGCCTGCTGTCTATAGAAAAAACACTGGGGCAAGGTGCTCTCCTTTCCCAGGAAGGCTGTTTCACTCCCTTTCCCTCTCCCTGCTACAAATCTGGATACCACTGCTCAATCGAATACATCCAGGGAATGATCCCACAGAAGAGGTTCCAGAACAGAACATGGTTGCTGCCCTTTACCCTCTGTGAGGCAGCCTCTCATTTCCAGCTGCCACACTGGGACACAGAGCTTTCCTTCCCAGGTAAAAGCACTGTCATCCTTTTTCAGGAGCTTACAGCCAAAATTTGCCTTCCACTAAAATATTGCATTTGTCCTAGGATTGATCTAAGAGAGAAAGGTGCCAGGACAGAAAGGTCTTTCCCTTCACTGGGCAGACAAGGATGAGCTTGTTTGTATGTCCAGGGAAAGGCAATATGATTCATGTTCAGGACACTAGCTCTGACGGATCCAAGCTGCAAAGGGAAGAAGTGTTGCTGGTCTTTACCTCCCCTGGGGAAGTTATTGTCTCCTACTGAAATACATGGTCTAGGTTCTTACCTTCCCATGTAAAAGAATTGTTGTTCTCTTTCAGGATACCTCCTCCAATTTTGAATACTTCCAAGGTTTGCTTGCACAAAAAACATTTTAGGACAGAAATTTCTTGCTGGCCTTTACCACTCCTTAGAAGCTTATGCTATGCACCAGCAACACTGGCACTGTTTTTTATTTCCAAAAAATTTGTACTGTCACTTGGTTCCTGGACCCCACTTTGGAAATCCAGGCTAAGTTCAAAAATTGAAAATGGCCACGGACTGCTCCAACACAACAGGTGCCAGGCTGGAAAGCTGTTGCTGGCCTTCGCCTCCAGTGGGCAGCCTAGGACCAGCACTTAAAAACACTGGATCTCCGGGTTTTCCTTCCCACGGGACAGCAGTCATAAGAGGGAGCGAAGGCTGCTGGAGCGTGATGAGAATAAAGGGTTGCAAATGGAATCTGAAGGCCAGACAAACTTTTCTGTCCTGGCACATTGCTTCTTGCCAGTACTGACAATTTCAACTCGGGATGTGCACACTTCATTGCTTCTGGAGAATCAGGACATTTACCTCTGTCACAGCTACACCGCCGCCATCGTGTGGAGCTGAGCAACCGCGACGCGGGAGGTAAAAGGCACCGCGAGTTTTTTGTTGTGACACTGTTAAGTGTGGGAGCAGTCAGTAAACTGTTTGGGATCTTGGGTCTGTAAGAGGGAAAGAATGGGAAGGTACGTAGAGAAAGAAACTGAATAGCAGCAGGTGTGCACAGGCTGCAAATGGAAGGTGATGCCCAGTCCTTTCTTTTTGTTCTAGGACCTTACTCTGGGGGATTTTGGAGATTTCAAATTGGCAGGTGGACTCATCAGACTGTAGGAGTATGACACTCTACATACAGATGGCAAGAAGAGTGCATAGCTGCAGTGTTTGTGGTGCACTGATAGGCAGTGAGGAGAAGGGGTAGTCCAGCAATTCCTTCTTTACTGGTGCATTTTTCTGTAGCTGTTTCATTTCCTGTATCCACAGCAGCTATCCCAAAAGCCAAATTATGTCCTTTTGGGTCCTCGAAATACCCTCTCCTGAGGTAATATATGCCAGAGATGTCCAGGGCCTCTGGGCCAGTCACAGTGGGGTGATTCTGCCATTTGTTCACAGTTCAGGCTCACTTCAGCTTCCAGCACAGTCACTGTTGGGATCCCCCTGTCATCCCAGAAACAGAGAGGATTCTTGCCCCTACATATCTCGATGGCATCAGGGTACTTTGTGCACCAGTGTCAGTTAAAGCCTTATATTTGTGCCAGGCCCTTGGATCCACACAGTCCAATAGATCAGATTGTCCCTTTCCTCCACCTGGCAGGAGACAGGGCCCCTTCTAGTTCTGGTCATGGTACTCATGCTCACTTCTTGTAAACATGAACTGGAATCCTTCAAGAGGATTGGAAGTAACATCAGCCCTCCTATGGTGTCTGAGGCCTTGCCCACAGGAAACTGGAAAAGCATTTATCCTTGAGACATTTCCTCAAGGATGATATTCTTCCCATCAGCTCACATACCTGTGCTGCCAGGGCAGAGGTGGGTTTTCCATCCCCCTTCTTCATGTCCTCTCCATAGTCACGCAGGTAAAACCACAGGTTACTCATGGTGAGCACCCTCTCTCTCAAGCAGGAAGTTCCTGCTCCCAATAGCAGAGGCTCCATGGTGTAGTGGTGGGGTGTGGGACACTTCTTTTAATCACTGGTAGTCCTCTTTAAATAACTGCAGGGCCTTGGACAGTCTTTCCACGGACAAAACACAGGCCTAGGGGTGGGGGGGGGCAGAAAAAATAATTCATATAGCTGAAGCTTGATAAAGTTTGGTAACTACTCTTTATTATTGTTCTTTCCATGACATCACTGCCAATGACCTGGCATATGACATTGGCATGCTCTGTGAGAATTTCTGCAACGCAGTTTGTGTACACTGGATTTCATCTGGATTTACAGGGGATTTCTCATCATTTGAATCCTTACAGATTATTTCCTGCACAGCTAATTCTCTCCAAGATACTGGGCACCTTGCTCCATGGTGTTCCACTTGTCTCAGTGCACTACTCGATCATCCTTGAGAGAATGCCTTTCCCTCATGCTTGACAGGAGTTGCC
>JBBMKD010000001.1:16225690-16250548 GCA_037834095.1 Argya squamiceps | reverse complement strand
TCACTTTATCAGAGTCCTGTAGTTGTTCAGGGGTGAACTCCCACACCACTGGAGCAGAGAATTTCTCAAAAAATTGGTCAATTTTTCTCACATATTCCATGCCACTCATGACAATTCCCCCTCGGGACAGGTCTCTGAAAGACCCTCTTGGAAATCCCTGTTCTGCCTCCAAACATGACTGCACTGAGACATGCAGACATAGCAACAAGAACACGCTTTCCTTACCCTCCAAAGGGAATTCAAAACTCCCAAAAGCTGTTGTAGCAGGGCTGAAGGAGGAAAAGGGGAAATCATCCTTCCCCTATTCCCCCCACAGACTGGGTACAGGTATTAATGGACTCCCAAAGGTAGAGATGAAGTAAGGGGAGGAGAGCAGCACTGAACTCACATCCCAGAGTGCCCTCATTGCCTTGATGCTATCATGTCATAAACGCATATCCCACAGTAACGCAACAAAGAAACACCGATCCTCCTCCCTGCTCTGTAAAATGTCACCCCGAGGAGCACATACAGGAATACAGGAATAGAGGCAGGGTTAGGCACCATACCCACATCAACAGACCAAGCACCACTGGGACCAGTGGCTCTGGACCTAACACAGCAAATACTCAGATCAAATTTGTTTCCAACCCACTCTTTTGTGGGTTGTGCCCTCGTTGTGCTTCACACTGGGACCCAAGACTGTCTTGGTTTAGGAATGGTACTTTCAGATTTACCGCTCCCACTGAAACCACTCTAAACTATGAGCTACCTGCTCACTTCTTCCTCTCCCCAAGGCAGGAGATTTGGGGGCACAAAAGGTAAAGATCATGCATTGAGATACGAACAATTTACTAGAAAACAGCAACGAGAGAACAAAAACAACAGCATCAGTAACAGAGAACTGTGACCATGCCCTCAGCTCCTATTGACACTTACCTGTCACTCCAATCCCTTGCCCAACATCCCTCTCCAGCTCTCTTACAGGCTCCCTTCAGGTCCTCTTCTAGACACTGAAATCAGTAATATTTTTAGCACAGGAAGATCAAATCTGTCATTATTAAATCATACAACTACAACTGCAGTGATATTTCAAATATCTAAACTATGATTTATGTAGGTACGTGAATTCCAGTGTTTATCCTACTGTATTCACTCCAGAAATCCAACTTTGAAAGATTATTTTTTTCTGACATATTGGAATAGTCAACTAGAACCAGCACCCACATAATTTCCTTCACTCCCTTCCTAAAGGAACAAATCTTACCAAGTTGCACTGCAACAACTCCTTGACAGATGAGTTTATTGAAGCAATTTTTAAAAGCAGGTATTTCTCAGTGTGCTCCATCAATCCCAACTGTTCAGAAAAACAACTGTCCAGTGTCCCAAGGAAATGTCCATGTTACAAATGGTATGTGTTTAATATACTCATTTATACCACATGACATAAGCATAAATACTCAGTATGCAAATTCATTGCTACAGTTACCCTAAAAAAAGTTGGGCACACATGGAGAATAGCTCTTATTCCAAGGCTATTACAGCTGTTCACCTGCCTTGGACCCCAAGATCAAGTCACTGGTGTTCTCATGTGTATCAACAGATTTTTGAAGTGGTTTTTCACTTACATTTAAATTAAACACCTTGGGTGTTTAATTATACTTAGATGATAGTTAGTAGGAAGTGTAACATTTGAATATTTACTACAATATAAATACTTCAAAGGTTTTTTTCACATTCACTTTGCTCCATATCTTCAGCCACTCTAACCTGAAGAAATAGGTTCCATGAATGACATTACAAAACAAAAACAAAAAACCAAAGCAAACAAACAAAAAACAAACCCAACTCCCTCCCCAAACCCTGACAAAACTTAAGAAACTCAGAAAAAGGAGGATCCAGAATTCAGAGGTAAACCATTAGTCCTACAAAATGGAAAGGTGTTTGGAGCTTAGCAAGTGCCACCATCAATAATGAACACCACAAATTCACAGTGTTTGCCTGTATCAAAAAAACCCACCCACTTCACCATTTATCCCAATCTTCCTTTTGAAGAACAGTCATAAGAGTTCCGTATTCTGAATGCAATTCACTTTTTAGTTACTCCACTTGGAGTGCACAGCTGCTTTTTAAAGGTCAGGATCCACTTCAATGTGTCCCTACTCTTCAACTCGTGATTTTTCACATATTTGAATGTTTTACCAGCCCTTTTGACCAATAACAAGATCATTTTATTGTCAAAATAAGTATTTTTTAGCAAATGAAAAGCTTATTGCAACAGTACAACATCTCTCTATCCAGTGTGAAAGCAACATGGTGGTATAAATATATGCATACACTGTAGTACACAGAATCTATTATACACATTCCAGTTAGCCATGGAACAATTAACAGGAGTAGATGACCACTGATTATGGACACAAAGTATTTTTGTGAACAAGATTTTGAGAAACTTGAGGGAAAATCTGGTTTCTGGAAAGATGACAACCTTGGGATTCCATTTTTGTTTTCAAAGAAGTCAATGATTTTTATTTTTAAGGATGCTGTATATAAGAATGCACTTTGTATTAAAACAAAGATCAATACTTTACAGTTTAAGAAACTTTACATATGTACATAAATTACACATCAGGAATGGTTTTAAAGCTCAAAATGAGTGGTGGGAAAAGTCTATTTTCCTTCTATTAGAATCTTGAACTCTTTTACGTTGTGATCATTTGCAACAGTAACGGCATGATCCAGGGCTCGGATACTTGCTAGAAGCTTTATGATCTGCTTGATGTGCTCCCTAAAAAAGAGGCAAGGGAAGTCAGTACAGAAATAGAACAACCAATGACATGGATTAAATTTTCAACAGAAGCCTACGTTATGGAGCCATGTAATTCATATTCTTGTTGCAGGTTTATTATATTTGCTTAATGAGGGTAATGGCAACATTAGTTAAATACTGGGAAAAAGCAGAAGGACTTAAGATAGAAATCAGAACCTGCTATGGAAACAGGATAATTAGATGTTTCTCTTCCAATAGAATTTTTTACCAAGTTATCATTTCACGTGGTGAAGAAAAGTTTTCTTAAATTTAGAAACACACCACCAAAAGAAGAGAGTTCAAAAACTTAAATAAACTTAAATCCCAAACTATTCCACTCACACACAGGACTGTACCAAGACTGTTCAGTCCTGTGCTGTTACTGTTCCCACAGCATGCCAGGTTACTTGGCCAGCAGTAACATGTCTAAGACAAACATTTAATTAAGCTGATCATTGGATTCAAGTAAAATTACTCTTGGATATCAGGCAAAACAGGTTCATCTAGCTGGTTGTGTAAACAGTCAGAACTTTTGAACTGTATGCAATTTAGAAGGGACTATGCAGGAATCAGCAACAGGCTCACAAGGTGAAACAGTCCAAACACAGTAGCTACAGACTTTGGTGGAATCATAGAATGCTTTGGGTTGGAAGGTACCTTAAAGCTTATCTTGGTCCAACCCCCTGCATGGACAGGGACACCTTCCAGCAGACCAGGTTGCTCAGAACTCCATCCAACCTGGCCTTGAGCATTTCTAGGGACAGGAAGCTTCTCTGGGCAACCTGTGCCAGGGCCTCACCACCTTCACAGCCCAAGATCTAACATAAATATCTGCTCCTTCAGGTTTAAAGCCACTCCTCCTTGTCCTGAAGTATCTGCTCATATAAAAAGTGCTTCTCCCTGCTTTTTATAAACCCCCTTTAAGAATCCAGGACACTAAGCAGCAGTGCAAAATCTATAATCAGTGTTTCAGTATTTTCAGAGGTTGCTATTCTCAGACACCTTAAAAATATCCATTTCTAACATGTGAATTCAAAGAAGCTTCCAAAGACACAGCAGGATGGAGAGAGTTATCCATGTTTGCATACCCTGGCAAAACAAATCAAATCACAAGAACTGCAACTGCTTTAACTCCAAGTAAGTTACCTTGCATTTCTCTTCTCTACATCAGAGCACCCAATGCTGTTTCTGTAAATTGTATCAGCCAGGTGAACAAGGTATCTACAGAAGTTTTCTAGCTGAGAAATAGTCTTGTCTCCTGTTAGATTAGTGAACCACTGCTTAGGGAAGCAAGCAATTACCTATGAAAAACAGAAAAAGGAAGTTAAACCAAATGTACCAAAGTTTTTAAAAGTTATGCAATATGACTTGTGAAGTCTGCCTAGTAAGACTGTAGGGACAAGGTCCAACTGAGTGAAAAAATAAGAAAACTACAAAAAAACCCACACCAAAATCCAAGCAGTAAAGCACTGAAACCCACAGTATACACAGTCCATCTACAGGCATGAGCCAGAGAAAGTTCTTTCTTTAGTCTGTATACTAAAAAAAAAAAATCTATTTTTCACTGACTACAGCTTTTGAGGTGTCCAAGTCAAGATTTCATAGGCAAATCAAGTTTTAACTATATTTTCCTTTCAGTTGAAATCCATTACATTAAACATTGCTTGATTTTACTCACACTTTGAGCTTTCTTAATGCTGTCCTCTCCATACTCTGAGTTTTGAAAAGCCATAAGAATGTATCTATTTAGCAACCCATCTATGGACAGCTCCTGTAGAGTTTTGTTTGAAAGGATTCCATACCACTGGAGGAAGTTTCCCAATAACTGAAAATACAACACAGGGAAAATAATTATTCCAAAATGTACTGAAACCAGAGTTGATCAAACACATCAAAAATTTTAAAATACTTTAAATGTTTTGCAAACCTATGCAGAATAGTTTCCCTTGCTGCTGCAATTTGAACAGAAAATTTCAGGGAAGAGTTCTGTTTGTGTGATCATGGAGAGCAGTTCTTCAATCAACATCAGTCTCTACTTTTCTGTTTAGCTGGGAATTAATTTTCTTCAGTCTTTTATTGGAATTAAACTGTGACAGCCACAGCTTTGAGCTCCCCCATTCCCCAAAAGCCGTATTTTTTATTCTGACAAGCACAAAGATATAAAAAACCTGGGGCAAGTAAGCTAAGTGACCCCACAACATTCAAGCTCAAATGATGGTGCTTCCATTTGACAACCTTTTCAACTACAAAACCAATTAGGTTGCAAAAGACCTCTGAGATCAAGCCCACTCTTAGACCAAACACCACTTTGTCAACTCAACCAGAACATGGAGTGCCATGTCCATCTCCTCAAACACCTCCAGGGATGTGACTCCACCACCTTGCTAGGCGGTCCATTCCTATGGTTAATTATCTTTTCTGCAAAAAAATTCTTCCCCACGTCCATCCTGAAGCTCTCCTGGCACAATTTGAGGACATTTCCTCTCATCCTGTCGCTGGCTGCCTGGGAGCAGAGCCACACCCCACTGTCAGGCAGTGATAAGGTGTCCCTGTCCTGTCCCTTCCCTGCCTCCTCTTCTCCAGGCTAACTCCCTCAGCTGCTCCTCAAAGGACTTCCCCTCTAGACCACTGCCAGCCCTGTTCCCATTTCTGGAAATGCTCCAGCCCCTCCATGTCCTTCCTGAGTTGAGGGGCCCAGAGCTGGACACACATTTGAGGTGTAGCCCCAGCAGTGCCCAGCACAGAGGGACACTCACTGCCCTGGTGCTGCTGGACACACCATTGCTGGTACAGGCCAGGTGCCCTTGACCTTCTTGCCCACCTGGGCACACCCTGGTTTGTCTTCAGCTTCTGTTGAGCTGCACCCCCAGGGCCTTTCCAGCCTCTGTCCCAGCCTGCAGCTCCGGGGTTGGCACGGACAAAGCACAGGGACCCAGCACCGGCCTTGTTCTCTCTCAGCCCACTGGAGTCACCAATCCAGGCCCCTCTGCCTGACTTCCTGCCCTCCAGCAGACCAACACTCCTGCCCACCTTGCTGATACCCACAGATTTACTGAGGGTGCACTTGATCCCCTCCTCCAGATCATCAGTCAGGACACAGAACAGGACTGGGCCCAAACCTGAGCCCTGGGGGACAGCACTAAGCCACTGGACACACCGTGAAGCGGACATGGCATGTCATCGAAGACTAAGAACCCGGAGTTGGAGATTTTGCAAATCAAGTTGAAGCAGTTTCCATCTACCATTTTCACGAATTTGAGGAGGATTTTATTGCTACATTGTTCTGGACCAAAGATTTACTGGATGTATTTACTGACTTACCTTAACAGAGGACCAAAACTGACGTTGGAAAAACAAATATGGACCAGAGTTCTTGTTTTCTAAGATGCTGGAAAGGAAGAAATTTTGTTTAATGAGTAACCAAGACCACACCTCTGTCTCCAATTTGCTGGCTTTTTCCTTCCAACACACAGTTCATTTTCATGAATATTCCCTTCCATCCTTCTTGTCTTTGCTAAATGCCCCCAGAAGGATAACAAAAGCTCTCCTGTACCCAGGCACTGAACCACACTGGGAAAAAACCCTCCTAACTATGGACAGAACACAGTGACTTGCTAAGAAAGATCTAACACCATAGTTGAAAGTAAACTTACTTTTTTGGATACAAGGGCATGAATACATCATCATCTAGTGTTCTTCTCATTCTTAGCAACAACGCCTTTAAAAGCATCTGAAACAGGTAATTTTTTTTTTAATGTCCAATGCACTGCTTAGTAGTTAAGCACTCAGAAACTGATTTTTAAATCAACACAGAGAACACTTGTGATCGTAACAATAAACATACATACATATTTGAGCACACAAATAAATAGTTTTAAAGATGTCTGTAATAATTAACAGAGCTGAAACTTGACACTTTCAATTAAAACCTGAACCCAATACTGGTTCCTGCATTCACAAAAGGCAAGTAAAACAATCCAATTTCCAGGCAATACATTTGAAAAGGCTGCAAAGATCTAAAAAAAAAAGCCTGTGTATTTGTAGCCAACCCTTACAGCAAAACTGTAGACCAACAGGTCTTAGTACATCAGGTGTATTATCTCTAGTATCTATTTTGAGGAGGCTCCACTGAGTTTCTTCTTTTAATTTATCACCATACTTTACTCTCCACAATCAGGCTGCAAAGCACCAAATAATTTTAAAATTCTCTTTCTTGCTGTATCCCCCAACATAAGGTATTAAAAATGTATTCCAATTCCTTAACTTATGCAACATATTTAAGAAAAAAAATCCAACGACTTACTTGTGTATTTTTGTTTTCTGCATTCACCACTGAGGGATATCCATCTACTAGTTTCTGTACAATTGCTACCATTCTAGATGTCTGTGTGGTAGAAAAGGGATCCCAGATATTTTCAGAAATTACTGTAAGAGATTAAATAATTACTCCACTTTACAAATACTCAAATACAGGTAACGAGACATCCATGCAATTATTTACAGAACAGCAAAACCTGAAAGCACAAACAAGCATCAGACTCCACAACCCCTTCCCTCCCATCTTCTAAGCCTATACCTGTTAATTTAGGAAGAACAACTCTCTCTACAATGGTAGGCAATAGTGAAATATCAGCATCATCTTTCACCTGCTCCTGCTCTTCACAGCCATAAAACAGCAATGACTCAAACCACAACATCGTTTCAAAATCTCGACACTTGCCCTAATAAAAAAAGAACTGGGGTTAGATTCCTAAACAAAAATTTGAAATCAACACATAGAAAATGTATTATATATGCTAGTACAATACACTCACAAAACAGCTTTCAAACACTCTGCCAAATGAACCAGTTCTTTCTACCAGCACAGCCACTAGATGTAATGAAAAGAGAAAATGGCTGAAGCAAGATTGATTTTTGAGCAGTTGTTGCCTCAGATTTTAACTTCTACTTACACCTGAACCAAACAAAAGCCTACAGATTAGGATACAGGTTGGAAGTACAGTTCAATTCTGCTGCATTATAAAATTATGCCTTCTGGATTTAAAACCCCTCTTTATGAGCACCTTGTGACTTTTCTATTTTAACAAAATGCTTACCAGGAAGAGTAACAGAGAATAGTGAATACAGTTAGACTTGACAATTCTGTATCATGCCTCCAACTAACATGAGCTTTATTTTGTCAACCTGAAAACTCAGACAAATAGCATGGGGAAAGAGAATGCACAAAAAATGTTTTAAATTTAATGAGAGCATCTTTCTTAGATTTTCCTTGTTTGATTAATGAAGTCAAACATCAAATTAATAATATTATTTTAATACTCTGAACTTTACAGAGGAGTCATGCCTCCCCCTCCTCTGCACTTGGAGAAGAGGTGACAGAAAATCTGCTTCTGCAGATATCTTCTTGGTAGTTAAGGAAAAAAAAAAAAGCACTTCTGAAAAAAGGAGGAACAGAGAGGGAAGCAAAAGCTGCCTGAACTGTTTGTCCTGGTGGCATCTCATGAAAGCACACATATGCAGGCTGAACAACAAATGTGTGCCAGGGATACTGGGCTGCCACACTGCTGTCCTGCTTTTCCCATGTTCCCTACATAATAACTAGGCAGTGAGTATTATGAGAAAGACTTGGAAATTGCCAGCCAGAACTCTACAGGGTATGGAGATGTATGTGAGAGACAGATACATAACCTAGAGACACAGGCTGTAATTCCACGTAAGGACAAGCTTCTTAGTTCCACTTCTGATAAAACAGCATTATCTAGAGTCACAATTTTCTCTGAAGTATTTTAAAGACTAAATGTACTTTCATAGACTCATACAATGGTTTGGGTTGGAAGGGATCTTAAAGATCATCTAGTTTCAACCCACTACCTGGGGCAGTTGCAGACCTTTTGGTCTGTACCACTTCCTGAGAAGGAACTGGCAATGTGCCAAATTAAACTCTGGTCTGCTGGGAACACAGAGGATTAACTAGTCCTGGCACTCCCCAGAAAAACTTTGCCCCAAGGCAGGTGCCTATTTGAAACTTCATCCCTAGAACACACCTTCATGAGAAGCACACATCAAAGGGGCAATTGACTTTGCTCTGCTCAAGGGTGAAAGAACCAGCATGCAGCAGCTAACACAGAAGCTGCTTGCAGAGAAGCTTACCTCCAAAGGGGTCCAGGTAAGCAGCTGAAGTCTGATTAAAGGGTTAAACAACTTTGGTAAACAGAGGCCAATATAAGCATCCTTGTAAGAAGCAAAGTACTTGGAGCGCCAAGCTTCAAACTGTGACTTAATGCAATCAATGGAGTAAAAGCTTTCCACAACATCTTCAAAAACTTTGCTGGATTCTTTCAATATACGATCTAGCAGGGGAGAAAAGGAACAAAATGTTAATCACCTACTCCCTGTAATGCCTCTTTCAAGACATTCTTTGTTGCTCACTGACACAAGCTAACTCCCATAAAGAAAACAAACAAACAAACAAACAAAACCAACATCATCTTTAGAAGTTGTTACTCCTACCTCAAAGGTACAAAGCTATAAAAACAGGAGCACATGAGTACTTTCCAACAGACTGTTTTATCACAGGTCTAACTTTAAATATTTCGTGGAAGGATTTGAAGTTACCAGATGTAATTAGGATTGGTGACGTACTGGGCTGCACCCAGAGTGGATCTAACATGAAAGCTGGCCTTGCTCTGCACGGGAGTTTCAAACAGCTGATCTCCAGGCCCCTTCCAGCTCAGATTATTCTATGTCTTTGATAATCCAAGTGCAAATACAGGAGGGCATCTCAGATAAGACAACTGAATTGGCAGTTCAGACAGGGTGGGTCCTGGCAGATACCATGCTAAAATGCTGCCCAGAACATGCCTGTTGGCACTGGACAGTGACTACAATCCTCTAGCATCTTCTTTTCTTTTCTTTTCAAATTATTATTTACAATACCAGTATTCTATGCAGTTCAGACCTTTTTCTCTATGTATTATTTTCCCTTAATCTTTTCTGCTTCTCGGTTAGTTTCATTTCAATCAGTCATATTTGCTGCAGCCACAGTTGTAAATGTTTGGTTACAGTAGTAACCCTTACACAATGAACACAACTAGTACACACAGCAGGCAGACACAGGGCTGAGGGAACAGGAGATTATGTCATATAACCACACTTTTCATACTGGGATTAAGAAAAAATACACATAAAGTTAATAGGTCCAAAGTGCACTCCTCTGCTCCACTGCTGTTTCTGGACTAACATGAGAGCTATAAACAATAGCAAGAAAGCTTTACAAACACTATTCCTATTCAGAAACTGAAGAAATTTCTACAAAATGTTTTTGCACACATAAACTGCCAAATTACCATGCACAATTAAGCCCCATTGAATCTAGATAATTTAATTTAGCAAAGTTAAGTATAGCACCTAACAACCCTGAACAGTTGTTCTGTTTATCTCTCCCTGTATACAGAAAATCAGTGTAATCATAACATTGCAGTAAATCAGCCAGCAACTAAAGGTGTGGAAACTGTCTGCAATTCCAAACCACCTAACAGCTAGACAGTTCATCTAATTGCTTTTCCAATATGTTCATACTTCAGGTCTCCACAACCACCTACAGCAATGACTGTGCCATTTATTATCTCCTCTGTGGGAAATGACCTCTTTATTTTAAACCTATCCTATCATTTAATTTCATGGTCCCTAGCTCTCATACTGTGAAAAGTCAATATTGCTCTTTTGCTTGAAGAGACCAAAACCATTCAATCCCTCCTCAAATGCAACACAAGAAATTCTATGTATGTGACCCTTGCTGCTCTCTTCCTCCTCACTTCTTCTAACCTGATTCTCTTTTAATCAGAGCAAATGCCAATTGTACCAGAAGAATTTTC
Source organism: Argya squamiceps (assembly GCA_037834095.1). NCBI lineage: Eukaryota > Metazoa > Chordata > Aves > Passeriformes > Leiothrichidae > Argya > Argya squamiceps. Next base: position 16,239,886 of record JBBMKD010000001.1, on the reverse strand, counting down.
AATGTTTGCATTCAACATTGCTTTCTATCATTTGCAAACTTTGTCAGGCTGCAACAACTCTACAAAACTTTCGTCACTGCATTCCTAGAAGCTTATTCACAACTCCACTAAATACCTGCTATGAATCTTAAAAAAGATTTTTAAAGCACTGAGGTTTTCAAAATTTCCCTTGTAAGACAAACACGTATTTCAAGAATGGCAAGTTATTTTACAAATTGGAAGGAAGAGTTATTGATGGTCCAAAAGCTTACTGCCTGCCAGCAAAAGCAGATTTGAATTAAATAAATAGAACCTCACTAAGGATGGGCTATTCAGTCAGCTGCAAGACACACAACAGGTTGGTAATATTCTGGTCGCCTGATTATCCAGGAATCAAAAGTTCCTAAACTCCTTCCAAATATAGTGAAGTATAGAAATAGGGCTGCATTTGGATCAATTTTTTTTCCTGTCAAATATTTGATGTTTTGTTACATAAGAGAATTGGGATTGTTCAGCCTGGAGAAGAGGTTTCAGGGTAACTTAATTGTGGCCTTAGAGTACCTGAAGGGAGTCTGCAGGATGGAGAGGAACTATTTACAAGGGCCTGGAGTACCAGGACAAAGGGGGAATGGCTTCCCACTGAAGGCAGGGTTAGATGGGGTATTGGGAAGAAATTCTTCCCTGTGAGGGTGGTGAGGCCCTGGCACAGGTTGTCCAGAGAAGCTGTGACTGCCCCATGCCTGGAAGCGTTCAAGACCAGGTTGGATGGGGCTTGGAGCAACCTGGTCTAGTGGAAGGTGTCCCTGCTCATGGCAGGGGGTTGGAACTGGGTGGGCTTTAAGGTCCCTCCCAAGGCAGACCACGCTGTGATTGTGTGACAAAGCTTGGGTAGCTTCTCTAACCTCGCTCCAAGTTGAAGTTTGTGATGTCTGTTGAGGTTTCCTCGTCGTCGCTGGAAAGGCCTTCGAGGTGATCCGCCATCTTCCCGGTTTGCTCTCGCGCTTGTCTGCGGCGCGCCCTGCAAAGGAGCAGCAGCATCAGCCAGATATCACCTGTACAAACTAGCTACAGCAAAGCAAGAGAAACCACCTGCTTTCCCCATCTATACAATGAATACACCCACTTAGGCCTGTCCTTTTAGTTCTAGGAAAGTCAAGGTGAAAAGAGCTTTTTATGTACCATGTCAACCGTTCCACTATATTGCTGCCTTAAAGAATGAAAAGAAATAAAACCAGCAGAGACCATACAGATATGGAAGGTATTTACTTTGCTTTCTTTTAGTGGTTTTAAATCAGTATCATGGAATGTTTTGTACACTTGCAAGATGAGCTGGGATGTATGAGAATACCCTGCCCAGCATACCAGTTGAAGTGTTTTCTTCCCTTTGCAGGGAAGAAGCAAACATTGCCACTCGTGTTAGTATGTCACAGAGGACAGTTGTATCTTGCAAACAGACAAAGGAGACTTCTAAAGGAGAAAAGAAATCTCATTCTCTACCTTCTGGCCTCTCTTTCTGCAGTTCGACGCTTGACTTGCTCTTGATAGATCACTCTGTCTCGCCCAAAAGAATCAAGATTTGGTGCCATCAGTGCTTTATCTGTAAAATTACATTGATGAAAATTAAAATGCTTACTTATGATTCTATAAATGTGCTGTAGGCAGTTTCGTAAGAGACTTTTATCCACTTTTAAACTAAGTGTAATTTGAAACAGAAAGTTGAAGTATAAAAAAAGGAAAAAACCCACAATATCCCCCAGAAGCCTGAGTTCACGACGTGTAGAGGTTAAAACAGAAAGCAGCAGAGTTTGGAAAAATTTCCACTTAAATGTCAAATAGTTTTCACCGTACTTCACCCTTACCCCTCTCACAACAGTGCCAAACTACATAAAAGTCAGCAGTTTTCACAGAAATAGCTTAAATGAAATGTCCAAGAAAAAAGTGCTTCCTTACACAAACACATTCACCACATCATTTTTGAGAAGAAAACTGGCAAAAAAAAAAGGCAGACTAGAGTGACTGGGGCAAGAATACATTATGTCAGAGTTCTAGTCTTAGGTGTTTCTAAGTTTATATGCTTTAGATTGCCTGAAGTTTAAAACACATCAAAATCTAGAGAAAGATAAACCTTCTTCCCTCCTCTTTTCGAGCTCTGCTTGTCTATGTCCCTGGCTATAGAAAACAACACAGCTAGAACAGCAGAGAACAGGCAGGAGTGTTTCCAGCTCCCCCTTTCCAGGTGAATTTTAAACAGTAGACTGAATGCTAGCCACTGCTCAAGTTTACCCATTAAAGTATAAACATTAACATTTAAGCAACATCCTATCCAAACTTCAGGAATAAATTTACATGTTCTGACAAAGATCTCTTTACAAATTCAGCATTTAAAGTATTAATGCTGATCTATGTCAGTATTCCAATACAATACCTGAACTACTAAGAGCCTTCTCTAAACTTCCAGATACTAAATAAGATCTCTCTGTAAAACCCAACCTCAGCAATGAGAACTGCACCCATTCTCTCATTAATTTTCAGAATAAAAAAACCCATTCTGAGCTTCTTTTAGGAAACAGGTTTCTAGTTCTCACAACAGCATTTCATGATGAAACTGCAAGGCCATGTGATGCCTGGAACTCCAAATAACAGTCCTAGAAAGAATAGGTATGCTAACCACTCTATAAAGAAATGACCAACTCTGATACCTGAACACTTAATCATCTTCAGTGAGTTCTAGCTAATGGTACAGACAAGATTTCATCTCTGGCAACTGTGGCAGAACAGGGAAATGCCACTGATTATAGAATTTTACATCAGCAACAGGATAGAAAGCCATTTTAAAAATGGAAAGCTCTCTGAAGCATAAGGAAGACTCCTACTAATAGGATTATTTCATCCATTGATTTAATAAGCTGAATAAAACCTCCTCCAAGAAACATGTATTTCCATCCAAGTTTACATTTATGCTTTTGTAGAGTTTTACATACTGAAGTAATCACCGTAAGAAACCTCCTCAGTGAGAATCTCCCATCCACAAATTCACAGCAAGCAGGAATTTTAACTAGCCATTCTTAAGCTTTATTTCATACAGGATCATTGTATTAGTCTGATTAGTCTTCCTGTTCTTTAATTTTAAGTGTCTGAAATCAAACACTTATACTTGCTACAAAACAGAACATTAGATAGAAGTCTAGCCCAGTGTTTAGTGGCTTTATGCAGTTAACTATACATGCTAAATGATGTTTATAGATTCAGGAAGTTTAAAAAAAATTTTTAAAAAGTCCTGCTGTAAGAAGAAAATGGGGAGTCACATACTACCACTACTCCCACAGCCACCAAGCATACATTTTTAGTGCTAGGAAGGAGAAAATATAGTTAAGTCAAACAGAAAGGAGAGATGAAGTCAGAGTTACAGTGGTTTCGAGTTTAAAACAAAAAAGATTAGAGAACTTTCATCTGAACTTGCTTCTACTCGTATCAAGAGTAAGAATAAACTTTAATAAGACAGTCATACATTAAACATTTACATTTCAATTAAGTCATACTAAATAAACAAGGTTGTTTAATGAATAATAAAAACCTTCAAGATGGACTGACTTGAATGGCTTGAAAACTCCGAAGATTCATCTTTAATATCATCTTGTCGTCTTTGGACAAGGCGGGAAGCTCGCTGTTTGTACAGCTGGTGCATTGCAGATTCAAGTTCGTTAATCAGAGGCACCTGTAAAAATACAACACACCACGTAACACCCAGATCCTGAGCTGCTCAGCTTCTGGGGGCCCAGTCTACTCCGCAGCAAAATCCTCTCACTGTGCTCCCAGCAGCACAAGGTCCTGCCTTTCACTCCTTTGTATTACTCGCACCAGGAAACAGTTCAAGGTGTGGAAAAGCATACATTTAACACTGGCAGCTTTCACTGAGAACAAGAGCATTCTGAAAGCAACTTCCATGGCTTGAATGAGCCTACACAGAGAGATATCCTATTCAGAGAGTGAAGTATTCTTTCCAGTACTCTTGCTTTCCCTATGAAGTGTGTTATGTGTTGTATAAAGGTCTGCAATTCTCAGACATCAATTATTTCCTCTCTGCCTTTAAACAAGAATGTAGAAATATTCTATACTTCAGTGAGAAAATAACCTGACTGTATGCAGTGAAAAAATCACCCATCGATCTAACCCACTGAAGCCAGCAGCTATTGTTTTGCTCTAACTCTTAACAGTATATGCTGAAACATTACTGAAATGACATCAAACCCTGCATAAGGGTGTTATGCCAACAGGTAATTCATATCAGTCAAATACTCCTCTAGCTTATCACTAAAATTAAAACAGTACAATTTGTGCAAGTTATGCATTAAGTATAACCTTGATTAATCAGGTAGGTCAGATCCGCCCTGTCACTTTTTTTTCTTTTAATGAACTATTTTAGTAGTATCTCTGACAAAAATAGATGCTATTATGACAGCCCGGAATTTCCTGACATTAAATAGCAGGTTCACTGCTCTTTTTTTTTTTTCCTGGGACAAGTTAAAATTAGATCATTATAAATACTCAAATGCAAACCAGAAATTTTCACAATCTCTTAATTTGGAAAGGCGAGTCCTTTTGCTATGAACACTTATATCATGTCCTCCTTACCTCTGAGATGTATGCTTACTCCACAGTCTTCCAGCCTTTTATATTTCATTGCTGCCTACCATCCAGGATTGTTTTTTTCAAAACAAAGGATAAAATCAGAAATTGTTTCCTGATGTACTTTAGAATGTGACTCAGCAGCTATCAAAGAACATCCTTCAGTAAAATGTAAAATTCTGAGTTTATAGCTACAGGGCCATTTCAGCTTGCTGAGACTGACACACACATCAGAGCACAAAAAGGTATCAGCTGTGTGGGATAACCCGGGCTCCAGGGACTAAAACGAAAACAGCTCTGCACCAACTCAAAATATGCACACCTTTCTTTTGGAGAAAAATGTAGAGAGAAAAAACAAGGAGGGAATAAACTTCCAAGGACTGGAAGTTTGTATCTAGAATTTAAGACAGTTTTGAAAACAGAAATAATAGTTGAAAAATAGTAGCTTTACTGCAGTTTACCATAGAAAATATAGCTTCTTCTCTTAAGCATGTAGAGGAAATTCTAAGATGGAAAAGTTAAATGTAAGTTTTTCAAAGCATCCCTAATGGTTCTTTCCGTAATTTTCTCAAGATTAAAAAAGAAACCTAGTGATGTATTCAGATACATGAATCCACTCAAAATATTTCCCATTTAAAATACAAGAGACTTAGGACCCCTATTCTTCTCTAATCAATACTGTGGTTAATGAGTGGCTGACAATTTCACTGACTACTATAAAGTTACAGCCTTCATCCCCTGTTTTGTTTAGTCAGCACCTTAAATTCAGTGCTTCTAAGGGGATTTTTTTTGTTCACTTTCCCTGTATACAGTGGAAGAGGAAAAGCAGGAAGGTCTCTAAACATTTAGATCACAAGGATAATTCTGACACACAAAGCATGTTCTGGTAATTCACTTTTGCAGGTAAAGTAACACTTCATCTACTTGTGCTGTTAAAGGTATGCCCAGAACAATTCAATCTTTCTGTATCCACTGTACGTTCCTACATTCAAAATGTAAAAGTGTCATTGTGACTGCCCAGCCTTCTCAGAAAGCATAATTTTGACAGTAATTACTTCTGAAAGAAGTCATGCAACCATCTTCCACTCTACTGGTTTTCTTATTTGTGGGGAAAAAGGGGATTACACAGGATCTGACCTTTCTAGTGCTTGTTTCTAAAATCTGTATAATAGCTGTCCTCTTACACTCTCTGCTGACCCTTAAGAATGGGCAAAGTGATCCTAACATTCATATTTAAAGGTATGTTTCCATATATCTATGTATATAGATATACGTATATAAACATACAGTATTATTACACACATATATACACATATCCTCATGTATATTATAATTACATACATAAATATTGTAAATAGTGATAACAACACTTCAAATAGAAGCAGTCAGGGCCACAGGTTCTACAAAAAAGCTGAAGGTAATTTATGTCTACACTCAAAAGATTAGAACAATTTACTGTCCTACTGCATTTAATTTAAATAAAAACTGATATGGAATTTATTACTTGACTTTGTCCCCTTCCGACACCTCCTTTTTACAAAACTTTTCAGTGTCCTGTGGGCTACTGGTTCTGAATTTGATGGTACTTTTGTCATGCTGAAAGCACTGAATTCCAAACCACATTATCTGGATAAACAATATCTAAATAAATGAAATGCTCCTGTTAGACTGACACATCACCTGCTGCTTTTGCAACTCACTTTACATACAAGCACAGCAGCAGCCTCCACATGAAACCAAAACTCTGTGAATGCCCCTAAGGTGCCTGAGATGATAAAAGTCACATCTTAAGAGTATTTGAACAAGACAGATTATGCTATTGAGGAGAACCTCCAGACATGGTTTATAGTTATCACAAGTCACTTAACAAAAGTTCTCTAGAAAGCAAACACTGAATAGAGACACAGATATTAAACTTGACTTCTGAAATACAAATTTATCTCAGAGTAACAATGCAAAAACTTATCTTTAGTAGGAATTCAGCCATCTGGGTAACCAGCACTGCCAGAGCTGCTTAGGAAAGTACCTTTATTAATCTTCAACAGCTAATGCTAATACAGACTCAGGAATATGGCTTCTTAAGTGAACAATCAGTTGCAACTAATTAGTTACACTAATCAATCAGCTGGGTGAATTAACTGTCCCACACTTCCTGGGTTTGTGCATGACGCAGTTACTCTTTGCTTTTACAGGACGAAGACTGACTCTCTCAATTCCAATAACAGGGAAAAATTAATGTCTAACCCATCAGCACCCAAAATGCTTTTCCATTCCTCTCCCACAGCTAACGGGCTAGGCAAGCAGTAGCTTCAAACTACTCAATTATTCTGACAAGATATTAAGAAGTTAATTTACTACTACTGTATTCAAGTCAGAAGACAATGAAGAAATAGCCAATATACCGCTGACTGAATTCTACAGTGTGTGCCTAATATGTATATATTCAGGAGTTTCTATTGTATTTACAACCAAGTAAGTAATCAAAGCACAGTGCATAACATAAGAAAAAAGACCAAGTTTTTGACCTAGAGATGCATAAAAGTATCACGCTACATGAAAGAAATATATTTTAAGTGTGGGTGTCTTGGAACAGCTGTGCTAGTTTTAAAACTTCTCTCCTTCAGACTCCAGAGCAATACCAAGAAATATCTGGCAGGAGGAAGTTTATAATAACACAGAAAATACAAGTCTCTGTTGTTGTGTACACCAAGCACTCCAGAAAGTAGTAATGTCATAATTCAGCCCTTACTTTTGCTAACCTGATATCCACCACAAGCAAAAAGGAGTATCTGAGTAAAGTTGAAATGCCAGAGTATCTACCAAAATCCTGAAGACATAAAATCTACAAGTTCTTAGGCAATCTAAAGTCAGTGAGCAGGGAGAAGAGATTTCTGATGATCAGCTTAGCGTGATAAAAAGTTCTTTTCAATCCTCAAATAACCAAACCTTTTGAAGAATATGCTCTCAAAGGACTTTTTTCAAAAACAGAGGGAGATGTGGTGTTTGGCATGTAATAAGAGACTTTTTTTTTTTTTTGTAAAGAGATTAATGTTTTTGCATCCTTACCTTTTCACTGAAACACTCAAGCAAGTCTTGGACATACCCTCGCATTTCTTGCAAAAACTTATACCGTTCACCAATACCCCCAGAAGACCCTTCTAATCTTTCAATTGCCTTGGTAGAGTCCTCTTGGCTTTGCTGGTGTTTCTCATATTGCTGCCGATTAGCTTTGTGCATCTCTTTCATAGAGTCCAACCTGAAGGGCAATGGATAAATAGTAAATTTACATCCAAAAGTCTGTCTATTTCAGACCATTGAGACATCAAACAGACAGTACAGTGCAAGCACTGAGCCTATATATGGGAAATTTTGCAAAGACATTCTTGACCTTTGATTTGTCACCTTCTCCCCTCTCTTCATGAACCGCAAGGCTAATGACTGAAACTCATTTGCCAGACTATGCTGTAGTGCATTGTACTGGCCACTCCTACAGACTTGCACAGCAGTTGATAGCACACAGAATAGTGCAAGGCTGTCCCTAATGGAAAGCTGGCTGCACAGTTTGGGGGTGGATGGGAACGGCAGCTTATACAAAGCATTCTTTTTCTTCTACTAACTTGATTCACTGTCAAAGGCTGCAACACTACAAGGGGCATACAAACCAACTTCGAAGACATGTAAAGTGCAAGCTGTTCATTATATGATTTCTCATTGCAATTGTGTTGTTCATTCCATATCTTTCGCGTACCTGACAAGCAGATTACAGCGTTTGAGCCAAAAACTCCCTGCATACACTAAAAATTAAATTCTTTATCTACTGAAGGGGAAATCTCTGATTCACAGTTTAAAGGAATGCAGCTTGATAAGCTAAACACCTCACTGGCCTTTTATTTCTTCACTATAAGACTGTGCAGTGTCCAGAAGATGCAACTCAGACCTCTCTTCAACAAGATCAATGGCCTCACATTTAAAGTTTCACTTCCAGAGAAGCAATCCAAGGAGATTTTCGAACAAAGTGTCAATGTCATCTTCACTTAAGAGTTTTTTGTTTGCCTTTTTTTTTTTTAATGGATGTGTCAGTCAGTACTTTTCCAGCGATGAAACTCTGTGTTTGCTCACCGAGACTAAAAGACACCTGAGGAACAGAAACCTAGGGGACAGGTCTTTTAAGTCTAAAAAGATGGTCTGTCCTACCTGTCTTTAAGCTGTTTCTTTACCAAATCAATAGTAACAGGAGTCATCTCATTACTGGGAGTTTTGAAAGGAACTGTATTATCTGTTTTTTGAGACTTGTTTTCTGATGATCCATATGCAGCATAGGTGTATGGAATGCCATATGATGAACCATAAGACAGAGTCTGGTAAGTGTTCTGGTAGTACACATTATTCACTTCTGCAGGCTGACTTGGTTGAACCTAGTAGCAGAGGAGATACAATTGTACCATATTAAGCTCTAATGAAAGGGGAAACTTTTTTACACATTTCAAATCAAAATGAAAAATCTAAGCAGATACTGTTACAAAATGTAATTATCAAGGGGATTTAAGCGTCCAATATCTAAGGTAGAAGAAACAAATGTCCTCCAGAAGGTAAATGGACAAACTCTTAGCATCATTACCATTCTAAATACTTACACGATTTCTCTTTAAAGAGCATCAAAATTTACAGACTTAATTTCTCAAATGAAACAGCCTTCTGTAAACTACCCAAGTTTGTAAAAGATTTAGCCAATACTTGCAGAAACAAATCAAAAAAGAGTACACAATTCTATACTTGCCTGGGGTATGTTGATTCCTTTTCGTATCTGCTCTTGCTCCCATCTACTGAGTTCTTCATCTTGCTCCCCTGCCACTAGTGCTTCATCATCGCTTCCCTCAATACCTTCACACAAGTGAAAAAAACAAAGATAATGCATTCATAATTTCAAGGGCCACAAATTCAAAAACCTGAACCCATGCCTCAGTGAGAACATCTCAGAGCATCTTCATTTCCTCTTCATGAGGAATTAAGGACACTGGCCTGTGCATTATTAGCACAGGGGTTCCACTTGAGAGATGCAATGGGAAAATCTGCAATTCACTGCTGGTAAAATCCTCTAATGTCTAACTCCTTTTCCAAAAGGTTATTTTATCTGCTTGACAGCAAGAAGAATTCTATATCAAATGCTTTTCTTTTCACAACCAAATACATCCTAAAAACAGAGTACAGGAAAAACAAGAATTGATCCTTAGTGTAAGTTTCTATCGCAGTCAGCAGTGTGCACAGAACCCAGTTTTGTGCTCAAAATTCTACAAGCATATCCCATTACGTAGCACTTTTCCTCAGAAATCTTATGCAACTCCAGATTGTTTGAAAAACATGCTGGTTAAAAATGCTGAATGAGAGCACTCACAGTGTGAATATTTATCAGCTGACCTTCCAAAAAAGGGTTTACCTATTTCCTCAGCAATCTTTTGCCTTTGGGATTTTTCCTTCACTGTAAAAACTATCCTCCTCTTCTCGTCATCATCTTCATCATCACTGGCATCATTTTCATCTTCTCGAACAAGGCGGCCTTTACCTGGTTCACTGTCAACGGGGGTAAAGTCTCCAAGTTCACGAGCCATTTGACGTTTTTTCCTAGCGGCATGAATAAAAGCAGCATCTGGAATTTCTCCTAGAGACAGATGTGTGCACTGTTAAACAATCACTGCAACAAAACAGGGCTACAGTTTCTTATTGCTCATCTCTGTCACCATACCAAATCATCTCTGCACACAGAAAAAAAAAAAGTGAAACAAATCCATACATACAGAAAATATTTGCAAGCTACTTAGATGCTAAACATGTCAACTTTCTGACCAGAAACCCTCAAAGCTGGGATTGTCGCAGAAAGTCTGGCTCTGCTTCCAGCAGCTCATGTCATAAACAGCAGAAGCCTGATGCCCTTTACAGGAGCTGACTGTTGCAAAGGGAGGAAGAAAATGAGGTGCAGGACTGTGTCACTTCCTATCCCAATACTACTCCCAACTCTCCTTATTTTGAGGGAACAAAAAGCATCAACTGTTTCAACAGTCATTGGTCAGAGATTAAGAGGACACCAAATCAGACACAGTTAATATACAGAAGATTGTACAATCAAGGGGAAACATGAAAAGCATCCGACTGAATTGAAAACTCTAAAGTCTGTAGCACAAAACTTAACGCAACTTGCATAAGTTATAAAATCAATGTGTGGACCCAGGACACCCATCTGGTATTTGGGGAGCAGACTGCCATAATTAGCAAACTAGTTCCAAAAATATTCTCTCAGAGTGATTTCTTTGGCCTCGGAGCCTGTCTAGAACCTCAGCATACAAAACATGATAGGAAAATATATCGGACACCTTGCAGACCTATAAATGAAACATTTGAATTAAAGAAGAGATTAGATTTTAACTGAAAGCAGTTAGATCTCATGTGAAGTCTCCTGTTTCAAACCTAGACTTTCTTGCAGTTTGTCATCTACTTGAGAGACAAATTCCTGCTTCTGACATCAGGATGAAACAATCTGTAGCAAAACATTTCCTCTCACAAGGCTTGTAAAACCGAACACCTTTAGAAAATAGGAGTTTCTTGATTTCTCAGATGCTAAATTGTTGGAAACTATTTCCTAATCTCTCACATACATTAGTCTGCTGTAAACACTGGCTGAATCACTTGGTAAGTAACTTATCAGACATATTACAAACACCAACCTGGTCGGAGAACATTCAGTGATGACAGAGCACTTGAAAAAGCACCACCAGCTTTCGGTTTTTCTTCTTCCTTCTCACTCTCAACTTCCATTTCTTCTTCACCATGCTCACTGTTTGCAGTCCCATCTTCTTGGCCTATATCCTTAATCTGTCCTGTCTTTTCTAGTGGTGCTTCAACTGATAAGACAGCAAAGTCCATGTTTTACTCCTTTTATAAAGATCACTCAGAAGTATTTTTTTTAAGATATAACTATCAAAAGTGAAAATCAAATGAAAATGTTAAATAATAATTTTATTGTTTGAGATCTAGGACAATACACTTTCTTAACTGTGATGAAATCACTGACATCCCCTCAAGATAAAATTTGACAAGGCAGGCCCCACCAACCACTAAACATTCTCTCACTAAACATATTGTCAAGTATTAAGAAAGTGGGGGAACTCAACCTTGTCAAAGTCTCTGACATATGCAATGAGAAAGCACTGCCTGTGTTAAAACACCAAATCTTTCCACAAAAACCAACTGATTTCAAAAGAACCTTTAGTTTTCCTTTTGGGCTACACCCTACATTAGGTGGGTAACATACAGATACAGGCAGCAAATACAAATAGCACATAAAAAAATGCATGTTTAACCCAGCTACCCAACCCAAGCTGCACATATCTGAGGTTTCAGACTCAAGCACTTGCTCAGAGAATCCAGGCTACTCTCTCAGTAGCAGCCTTGAAGTCTTTGAACTAGAGCCACATGAATTAGGGAGAGCAAAATAAACAGAAATTAAACCAACATTGCCCACACAGCCATAAGCAAAATGCAATGTTTTAAGGATGTTTGTGACAGAAGCAAGAATCCAGGTTTTCACAATGACCTAAACATTAGCAACAGAAATGATAATTTTTGGTTTTGCTCATGCCCCACACCACGGCACAGGCAATTTAATGATTCTAATAAGAAAGAATTTGTGGATTTTCTAAATGCAGACAAAACCTTTAAAAATAATTTAATTAAATTTTAAAACAGTATTTCCTGGATGGGACCATGTTCACCCCTATGTGCTTCTCTAGATCATTGCAATCTTTAGATCATAAGCCTCCCAGCTCATGCTAGCAGCACTACACAAGCTATGTAAAAACTTAAGTGGAAAAGCAACCACTACACTTTACCAATGAGCTTCCCAAAAACCAACAGTACAATGAAACTGAAGTCCCAGACTCTATTTCAAGCTCTCAAGGACTGTCCACTGTTAACAGATCCTTCTGCTCCAACACTTCCAGCCTGTGATCTTAATCAAGTCTACCCAAAGGTCCAAGTCCTGAAACAGGCAGCTGTAGAACAGCTTAATAACTAAGACCACTACTCTGCTCACCCCAACAATCTTCCTTTCCAAGAAAATGCATTGCAAGGGCACATCTTGTCAGACAAGCATCAGGTATGTTTTCAAACTAATGTAATTCCTTCTTAATTCAATAAGCAACTCATCTGTCATAAATACAGCTTCAGTTGAGAATACTGATGTCTACTGACAACCACCTAACAGAGCTGAGAAGTTCCATCCTTCTATGTTAATTTCTACACGAGAAATTTCTACGAGAATCAAAGAACTCTCTACCAACTGGAGAACGGCATTCTTAAGGCTCAAGTAACACATTTCATCTGTGCTTTACTTCAGCTCTAAATGTGAAATATTCTAGAAGATTAACAATTCATCCTGAAAACAAATTAAATTACACTACTTCATCTTTTTCATTACAAAAGTTACTATTAGTTTTGCAGTTACCATCTGTTGGAGAATTGACTTCCGTTCTAACTTTCAATTTTTCAAGATCTTCTTTGTATTCTTTCTTCAACTGTTTTACAATCTTTTTGCTGTAACTTGATTTCTTCACTTTAAAAACTTCTTCAGTTTCTTTAAAAGAGAAATTACAAAAGATTTTTTTTAAAAGAAAACATCACAAGCATAGTTTTTATTAAAGCTCTTAATTTTGCACCTAGAACTTCACAAATGCCATTAACAAACATTGCAGGGTTCTTTCACAGTCTACAGTGGAAGTCTAATTCTGCGCTATCAGTACATCCATCGAGATTTCAAATCACTAGTCTTAGAAACTAAGTTCGAGTGATTTCAAGAGCATTCCTTCTAAGACTCCTCAAAACTATACAAATCATTCGGACAACAGGCAGTGAGTCCGAGGTGACCCGTGAACACCAGCCACCTCAGATTAAAACAAACTCGACACAAAGCCACGGGACAGACGCTCCTCAGCCAATGCTGCTGGCCCCAGGGGGAGACTACGGGCTGCACCTACCCCCGCACAAACCTGCGGGCCACCACGTGCAGTGAACGCAGCACAGGTGAGGCACCAGCGGCACAGAAGCAGAGGCACACACAGCTCAGGCCGCTGGGAGCAGCTGGCCCCGCAGGAGGCAGCTCGGGCCGGGGAAGGCGCGGGCACGACGGGCGCTCCCCGCCCGTGCATCCCCGGCCGCCCGCACCGCGCCCTCAGGGCTCGCCCCCTCTTACGTGATCCCACATCACCCCACGCCACACGGGGGACTGCCTTAAAAAATAAATACGGATCCCGTCTATCCTGGAGGGCCGGGGGAGGCCCAGTACAGGCTGAGCAGCTCGGGGTCCCTTCCACTCCCGCAAGAAGCGACCCAAAAGCCAGGCAACCACCCGCCTCACCCTCCTCGTCGTCCTGGAAGCTGAGCAGGCTGGCCCTCGGCACCTCTTTGTTCTCCCGCGACCGCTTCTTCTCCTTGGGGCGCCCGGCCGCCGGCAGCCCATTGCCCTGCTGGGGCTGCTGGGGGAACATGAGGGATTTTGCTGTTGTTGATGCTGGAACCACAGCATTAATGTTAATACCACTTTCT
>JBBMKD010000001.1:16186419-16220230 GCA_037834095.1 Argya squamiceps | reverse complement strand
AGGCAGAGTGCTGAAAACAGCTTCTTTGGCTGCAAAAGCAAACTTTTCGGGAGAAGCTCGCAGCAGGCTCCCAGTGTATTTCCTAAGCTCTACAGCAGAAAAGAAGCTTGCCTGGTGAAGTTCATCTCTCTGCCATGCTGAGTGGTGCCACTGAAGGACAGCTTCAAATCCCACACCCTTGTGAAGCTGAGGACCATCTCCAGCACAGAGGTGTCTGTGAACCAGATTGTCAGGTGGCTGTTGTAGGTAGGTTTTTCCATTGTAGAAGGCAGCACTGGTTTGCAGTTGCACATCAAGTTTGCCAGGCAGTAATTGCAGTCACAGATAGCCACGGAACAGCTGCAGTTGCGAATTGTGTTTTCCTTAGTGAAAATCAGTGTGTGGTTCTTCTGACTTCTCAGAACACTCATGTGCATGCCAAGGAATCTGGCCAAAATGAGAACCAGGGAAATGGAGAAACCAGGGTAGGCTATTGGCTTCATTAGCACTGGTGCCAAGCTGCCACGTGTCTCCTCCTTTTACTGAGTGATTGAGATCACTTGACTTTACCTACTGAGAAAAAACAATTTCTTTATTATATTAAAGATCTCTCAATGGTTAATATTGCTTTGCTTTTCCACTCATTATCTGTTGCATCTATTTAGAGCCATATTGCAGTTCTGCATTAAGGGAAACACACAACTACACTGATTTAGAAAATGGATTATGAGTAAAGTTTGGGATTCTTTTTTCATTCTTCTTTTGCCCTAATGGTTTCATCTGCTTGTAAGACAGCTTGGACATGTTCTTTATGCAGACAGCTCTTTGTTCTGGCCTGTGCAGAGGTAAGGACAAGACAAGGAGTTGTGCAGGACAATTCCTGCTTGTTTCTCCTTTCTGCTTTCTTTGCTTCCAGTCAGACAGGGGTGACAAAGGTGACCCTGTTCTTCACTTCACTGAGTGAGGCAGTCTGAGAAGGGCTAGAGGCTGAATGGCTAAGTAATATTGTGATAACCTTTCCCTTAAACTGAGTGTGGGATATACTGGAAAAAGGGAGGGAGAGCAGTTAAGGGCAGAAGTATTGCTGGGCACAGCACATACCTTTCTGAGCTATGTGAAGTGCTGAAAAAACCTGATTTTGATCCATGTAAAGCTACATCTGCTACAGCCTTAGTCTGTAAGTTTTGAGGACCAGGGACCACCTCTCATTTTGTCTTGCACAGCGACTACTATAGGCTAGATCCAGGCTTTGTCAGTTGCTCTGCTCCCACTTCATTTACCCTGGCAAAGCAAAATAGCAACTCTACACATACTTATGACAGTGGAGCAAGTTTCCATCCCAGACATGGGCCACCTCAAATGGTTGGGAGCATGTTTGCTGGGATTCTTGGATTCTCAGCTGTCAGCCCTTTGGTTTCCAGAGTGGAGTTGAACTTTAACTGGAGCATCTGTGTTTTCCTGACATTATTATAGGATGGTACAGGCAGTGAAGCACAGTGGAATTTCTTAACACAAATTATAAAGATGTTGGAAAGTTTGTCAAATTTGATGTAAAAAATTTGATGTCAAATTTGTGTTTTGAAGCACCAAGAAGCATTGGAGACAAATTTTGACCAAAGATGACAGGTTCTAGTGAAAGTAGCAGTAGGGCACATGCTGGACAGAATTTGGTCCTTATCATGTAAAAAGATTGATTCACATCCAGAATGTTTGCCTGCAGCACTTCAGAGAACATGGCAATTCACCTACACTTTTGTAGACTTCTGTTATTAATATTTGTGTTCCTATTTGTCCCGTTCCTGTTAATTTTCTTATCTCGTTGCTGTTCCCAGTAAACTGTTCTTATCTCAACACCTGAGCTCTGCCTTTTGTGCCTCTAATTGCAGGTGGGGAGAGGGGAGTGTGGGAGGCTTTTCTAGTGGGAGTGATAGAGTAGAGTATACCATTCCCAAACCATGACAGAAGGACACAGACATTTAAGTTTTTAAATCAAATATTTAATCTATGTTGTGGAACATACCGGAAATTCCAGTCCATCTGCTGGCTGATGTTTAACTCCAAAGGTCAGACTCACCCAAGCTGATGAGTAATAATGATACCACAACAAGTAGATGTTGGGGTATCATTATTGCTAGAAATATTTCCACTATCTAAGCATTTAATCACATTGGAAATCCTATTACTAGACCTCCACACTGCTTATCTTCTCAGTCCTTAACAGGTGCTAACAGTTGTGATAGACCAGAAATCTGTAATATCAACACAGTTTCACAACTAAGTGAAATTATTTGTATTTTTTTTTTGTGTTGGACACAGTATTTGCAAGAAGTCCTAGACAACGTTGACAACATGAGTTTGGACTAAGTAAAAGAGATTCAAACTCTCACCTGTGTCAAAAGGAGTGATACTGCTTTTTCCACTTAACATTTGAGAGCTTGATATTCATAAAACATTAGACTAAAATACTTTGATGCATCCTCATTAGTTTTAACTCTTGTTTCCTTTATTTTTCTCAGTACCTGAAGAGTGGAGAACCTTTAAAGTTCTCTACTGGTTTGCAGCCAACCAATCAGGCTTAGCTTAGTTGATAACATTTGGGCTCCATCCATCAGAATCCAAACAAAATTCTAAATTCTGGCATTCCAGGAAAGTTAACTCCAGAAATACTTCTGTTCTTCTCTGTTCCCTGCAAATCAGAAACGTTCCCATCCAGTTCTCAGGATTTCGTTTCTGTGTGGCTTTGGTGAGGGATATGCAAGAAGTGAAATATACATTGCAGGTTATGTGTCTGTGAAGTGTCAAAGTCACCTGCAAAGCATCTTTTCTAAAGCTAACAACTATCAACAGAAGAATATGCATTATATGGTTCTTAGTCAAACCACATTGCTGTCTCTACTGCCTTGGAAAATGATTTGGTTAAATTTTAGGGATGGGAGAACTACCTTCAGTAGGGCTCTTGGAGATACACAGAGCCCTTTTTTGTAATACTGCCATTCAGATGAAATAAAATATGGGGTGATTTTCTTGCCTGTTGTAGTTCTGTTCTCCATCATCTCCAAAATTAAAAAGAGGAGTATTTCAGAAAACTGTAGAATATGGTGTGTGTGGTACATCTGTCCACCATGGTTGCTCTCTGAGCATTACCCACTTCCCATAACAGAGATAATTTATCCTTTGAATTCACCAAAATAGTTTTAGACATAACCTATAGAAACCCAAAGAATGCAGCAGACTGTGCTAAATGTCAAGATTTTCTATGCAATTTTCTAGGGAAAACTGGTGGGTATACCTTCTCTTCCCTAATTTTTCAGTAAAATTTAGCTAGACCTCCAGTATAATCAATACCACTATTTAAAGTCTCATCCACCTGACACAATGGATTTTACAACTGGTTTCCATAAGTATTTGACATGTCCTTATGTAACAAAGCAGGTATAGAAGTTCTGTAGAAATCATAGAAGCCTTTTTCAGCTTTCTAGTTTATATTAGAAGACTTTTGAACTCAGGAAACAAGAATAGGCTTTCAACTCTGAACTTGGCAAATTATCTGGATGGGTACTCTCACTGATGGGTAACCAAAACCTACCTGCTTTTAGGTATCTGTTCTGATGAAAAGAATAACTCCTTTGTCTACAGAAGCTCAAGCTAAGAAGGAGCCGGTTTGCATATTATTTCCATATAATTGTCCAAGACAGCTGGTTTAGACCATCATTCTTGTCCAGCCTTATACCCAGTGTTCATCAATGCTTGAAAGGAATAAAACTGGTAACACATTTGCACACCAAAAGTGATTGAACCTTTTAATTATGAGTGAGATGATTAATAAATACATTTTTATTAAAACACAGAGTGACTCTATAGCCTAAATGTGGCATGTACAGAAGAGGTCTTGGACTAATGCTGAAACTTTGGTTTAAACTTTAAATTAAAAGAATCTAGAGCTCTACCGGGCTGCAAGATGACCTCCAGCAGAAATAATATCATCTTGGTAAATACCTCTCCTTAGGTAATCCAGCAAAAAATAAATTTGTCCAAACAGATGGTGGTTTATTTTAACAGCATGGTTTCTCCGTGGTGGTATTATTTCCAACAACATCCCAGACAACCATGGTTCAAATGATGCATGCCCTCCACTCAACTGCACTGGTATTTGTTCTAAGTTGGTCTCATACAGTCATCTAAAAATTACACCATGTTTTTAAATTATGCCCTGTGATTGCAATGTTTCCTTTTATGAATTACTTATCAGTTTTTGTTCCAGTGGTAAACTTCAACAAATTCCCCCACCCCTGCATAAGTAAATTAGAGATAAAACCTACATTCCAATTCCTTTCCATGCTCTGGTTTGGGACCTACAATTAGAAGTAGAAAAAACAAGATGACAGTAAATTTAGGAGATAAACAGCTGTTGAGCCCTTTCACCACCACCACCCCATCTGGCTGCCCAGAATTAGTGTGGGAAGCACTTAGTGTGTGAGAATGAGGCAAGAAATCTGTACATAAGAACACATTATTGCCTTGAATAGTAATCAGACTGTATTGCCCAAGAGGTCTTTTCTTATGCCAGGGTAAACTGGCACGCAAATTCACTGAGCAGTGGTAGTGTATTGCTACCCCGTGGAAATTACTGATAGTTAATCCAATTCTTCAAACAGCTGAGAATGTTTCCCCAGCAGTTACCTCCCAATTACAGCATTAAAACACCTCTGAAAAGTTTTGAAGTATGGATTTTGGTTTCTGTGAACTGAAGATACCTCAGTTCCGCTGTCAGAGGGTAAAGATTCAGCAATTACAAGAAGAGCTCCCATGGAAACTCTGCCACTGCAATGGCTCTCTGGGAAATGGGGAGGTGGAAGTGAGATATGGTCGAGATCAAAAGATACTTAATTGTCCTGAAGTTGTTAATTATCAAGATGGTGACCTCATGTGGCTGAAAGTCTGAAGTTACCATTGTTTTTCTCATAGACATCCCTGGGAGTGTTCAAGGCCAGGTTGAACAGGGCTTTGACCAACCTGATCTAGTGGAAGATGTCCCTGCATATTGCAGAGGGTGGAATGAGATGGGCTGTAAGGTCCTTTCCAACCCAAAATATCCTGTGATTCTATGAGGGGCTGGGTGGAGGAGAGGCAACTGCAGCCCAGAGCTGGGATGGAGGAATGATGGAGAAACAAGGAGTAAGAATCCTTCTTCAACAAGTCAGGAAGCTCTTATCAGGGCAGAATATACAGAAAGAGAACAAAACTGAGCTCCTGGGGCAGGGTCTTTGCTAGCTTTACAGGCATGTTTTGACAAAGAGTAAAAGAAAAGAGAAAACATTTCTCTAGAAGAGCCCACCCATGATGCTCCTTCTCTGGCTCCTGATTAGTGTGGTGTATATCCAACCCAGTTGCTTGTTGTTCAGAAATGAGTTGTTCCTTCCATGCAAGAACTAGCAGAAAACTAAATCCCAGAAGCTGCCTCAGAGTCCCTGCAGGCTGCAGTGCTGGCCTGGGAGGGGTAAGGCCACTGCTGCTTTGCAGCTGGAATCTCTGCAATGGAGAGGGGAGAAGAGAAGCTGCATTCTCCGCCTAGCAACAAACAAAAATACCAATTATTTTAGGGAAATAATCACTTCTGGTAGCAAAAAACCTGCTTCTGAAAGAAACTATTTTGAGTGATCTGAATGTAGTAAACCATTTGCTTATTTTTTGTCTTGAGTGGGGGGCCTCTCAGGCCAAAATCAGACTAGATATAAATAGCACCAGAAAATTATTTGTTTGATTGTTTCAGCCATGCATGTTTTAGATGTGTATCCTCCTTCCAGCACAGAAACCCATGGTTTATTATGTGTTACCCAAAAGTTTCCTAGCACAAGATTCCATCCCTGTTCCTTTTGCTTCACAGGTTTTGACTGCTAAAGATTTTTCAGTGCTTATTTAGTAGTAGCATAATTTCAGGTTTTTTGAATCTTCTTTGATAATTCCACTTTCCCCCCCACCCTCTAATTGCAGGTCTGTGTATTTAAAAACTCCAAAAAAGCAATAAAAAGCCTTTGACTAGTGTGTGAGAGTGCTACTGTCACAAGGAAAGTTCATCCTATTCAATGGAAGTTCCAAGCCTATAAAATCAATTTCTTCCATTCTTTCTTCAGGAAAAAACTAATTAAAACCCCTCATTGATCACTTGTGCTAACACACATCTATCTGAAAGTGTAGTATTAAGCAAAGAGGAGTTTAAATCTATATAATCTTGTGCAGCTTGAGTAATGTACACAGGATGAATAGCAAACCCACCCAATTTAGATAAAAACGGCATTTTGAACTGAGCAGGTGTTAAAATACAAGATTACAGGAAAATGCAATGAGTCAGTCCCTGAATAAATCTAATCTGAGTCTTGACTGCAGACTAGCTATATAATCTGATCAGAAACCCCTAGGGAGACCTTGGGCCTGAAAAAAACACAATGCTGGATTTGCTGTCTTTACTCCATGGGAATTTTAGGAATTCCCTAAGTGGGCTGATGGCTGAGAGGAATTTTGTTTTCTGTCTCTTTGCTTAAACAAATACTGTACTTATTTAGTTAGTCCATAGATGAATTGAAGCAAATAAGTTTGTGATCAAAGCTGAAGTTCTGCAGCCTTCCAGGCTGCAGCATGATTCATTCTTGTTGTTAATAGCTTGAAAATTATATTTATGTCTGCTTGTGCAGCTGAAGTCTGGGCTACTGGCATTAGGTTGTAGCAGTGGAGTGCTCAAATGTAGTGGAACAAATTCCTTCCCAGCAAGATAAAAATGCAAGATAAAATAGGCAATACTGTAGCACTGAATTTGAACAACACACTGACCCTTGAAATGTTCACTGTATGGGTGTTTTGATTTTCAGGTGTACACAGACTCCAGGAGAAGCAAATAATCTATAAACACCTCTGTAAAATCCTCAAACCCGCCCATCCTATGCAGAGCTTCTCTCCACAGCAGAGGCAAACATTACAGCAGAGAAGGCTGTGACATGAAACTGCAGGGAGGCAGAATGACAGGGGAAAACTCAAGGGAAAGGAGGACATCTCCTCCTCCCAAAGAATTGGGAGTGGTGATACCTCCCTTTTATCCCTGGATGAAGCTTGCCCTCAGCCTTCAGGTCACAGCCTGATTATTCCCAACCCGAGAGAGCAGAAAGGAGGCATGTGCAGGAACTTAATTGTAATGTTGTGTTTTGTACATGCAGCCTGCACTTTTCCTAATGAAGAGTAGGGGACCAGGATGAGTGGCAGGATTTGCTTTGCCAGAACACACCTGGAGCTATTCCAGCTTGGAGGTGTGCAGAGTACATGCTGTCTGGGAAGGCAGACACACACTGACCTGGGTATTCACATTTGAATTGCATCAGGAGAAGCGTTTACTCACTTTAAAAGAAAAGTGAGAAGGAAGTGTTATAAAGATTTACCAGCACAGGAGGAGAGAACTGATTTGCACAGATGCAAGGTAGAATGATTGGTGGAGTTGTGCTCCCTGGGATTTAAAGTCTAAGTGTACATCCATGCATAAAGCATGAATGTGCAGGCTCACAAATACACAATTGTATTTTCATACAAGAAGTACTTTTATAATTGTAAGGTATGCACAGGAATAATGCCCTGTTTATTCATGTCTCCTCAGAAAGAGACACATTCTGGGAAGCCAGGTGTCCCAAGGATGGGTAGCACTGTCCAAAAACCAGAGCTACCTTTGGTGGCTCAAGCTGAGCACTTCAATACTGAAGGACTTGCATTTATTTTTAAAAGACTTTAAAATTTTCAATTTTTTATGTTGAACCAACTGCTCCCTGGAACAAGGGCACTTACACTGAGTAAAATTTAGCGAAGAAAGCTTGACTGCAATTTTGGTTATTTCCCAGTACCCTTTCTAACGTGACCTGGACAAAAGTTCAAGTTGAACATTACATGAAACTAAAGATTTGCTAATCCCAAAACATGTGCTGAAAATTACAGTCTATTATAGCACTTAATTTTCTATTGTTCAGATCCTAAATTAGGAAAAAAAAAAAAGTGAGAGCAGAAAACTGCATGATCAAAAAACTGGTATGAAATATTAGTGGTCACTAAGCAGCTGGAGACTGAAACTGGAACAGGGCACCTTGGGGCCAGATATCTCAGCTCTGTTCAGTCAGACAGTGGATGTTGTCATTGCCATTGAGACTCCAGAGCTACATAGAGATAGCATATTTACTTTAGTTTGTCCTTACTGTATCACTGACTGTGTTTATAAATTAAATGGCAGAATAAAACAGAGGTCCTAGATGCTGTTTCCTTGAGCCGTCTCTTCCAATGTTCTTCTCAAGGCAGTTTTAACTGAATAAAATGTCTCAAATCCTGTTGGCTGGAATAATTCCCATGAAAATTCCTGTCCCCTTTTAAGACTTGCCTCAAGGAGTCTTTGCAAAATGGAGCAAAATCTCTCCAAGATTCTTTGTGGTTATTATTCATAGAACAATTAATTATTACCTAGGCATACAGATACAGTGTAATAAACAATTGCAACACATGAAAGGCAAATTTTACAGAATTTGTTACTTCACCTCCATTACAAAACAACAAATTTGAAACACAAATACCTGCTAGGAAGAGTTACTGGAGAGAGAGAGAAACAGCCTCATTCATAAAAATACAATCTATTAAATGTTTCTCTCTTATTTATCCCCCTCCTTTAGACCCAAACCAGCAACTTACTCTTTCTCTGGATGGCCAGTTTTTCCTGCTTGGCTGAACTTCTCAGCTGTGGCTGGGAGTAGAGCCAGTCTGCAGGGCAGGCAGCAGTGCCTTCTCTCTCACTCGATGCTGCTCTTTTATGTTTTCATGGGCCAGCACCCCCATGGCATTCCCCCACCAGCCAGGAGGGTGGTCCAAAGTGCCTCAGCCATTAACCTGCACCACACTGACAGGCACAAAGGGCTCACCTGGAAATCCCTAGAGGTGCCAGCCAGCTCCCTGCTCACCCTGGGAGGGGAGCTGGAGTGCTTGGCTGTTGTTCACGGGGGGTTGGCCAGCCTGCTGTGCAGGGACAGAGGCAGGACCTCACCTCATGGCTCTGTGCTGGCCATCCCACCTGGGGAGCCCTGTGACTGTGATCTCTGCTCTCTGTAACCAAGGACAGGACCTGAGGGAATGGTCTGAAGATGTATCAGGGGAGGTTTAGGCTGGATATTAGGAAAAGGTTCTTCCCCCAGAGGGTGTCTGGGCAGTGAACAGACTCCCCAGGGGAGTGGTTATGGCCTCAAGGCTACACTAGAGCTTAACAAGCACTTGGACAATGCTCTCAGACACAGGGTAGGATTGTAGGAGTGTTCTGTAGGAGAGCCAGGAACTGGAAAAAATGATCCCCATGGGTCTTTTCCAACTCAGGATATTCTGTGATTCTGAAATTTTCAGTCATAGCTTAGCAGAGGCACAACTGGCTCTCAACTGTTCAAACACTATGTATACTTCTCCATGATCCAGTAGGGAAAACACCACCTTTGTGGCATGTTTTACATTTGTGTTTTCACAGCAGGGTACCTACTGAATGCTAGAATTTCTGCTACTAGCCTAGGACTAACTGTCCTGAATAAGCAGTGAGATTATTTGCAAGAACTCATAAGCACCTTCACAAGGAAATGCAGTAGGAATACCCTAAAAAAATCATGAGGCAATGTGCTGTGGAGCAAAGGCACTCTAGTAGGGCACATGTAAGGAACAAAGACTAAGATTTGCTGTGATTGAAATGAAAAGATATTTGCTGCTTTTTCAAAGATAATGCCTGGCCTCTGCATGCTCCATGTCCCTCTGGGAACGGCCGATACTGGTACCACAGTAAGAACATTTGGCCAAAGTCAGGAGGAGTTAGAATGCCATTCAGGGCCTGGACATCCAGCCATTTTTTCCCCTAGCAAACAGTGCACCTGTCCAAGCCATGAGCAGACAGTTTTTCCAGAAAGCTGTGGGAAATGGTGTCAAAGACTTTACTAAACCCCAGGTAGACAATCCACAGCCTTTTACTCACCCACTGAGCAGGTCATCTTGTCACAGAAGCTAGGTTGGGTCAAACAGGACTTGCCTTTCACAAACCCTGTTGGCTGGGCCTGACCCCTGGTTGTTCTGCACGTGCCACATGATGGGACTCAGGATAGTTTGCTCCATCACCTTTTGAGGCACCTGAGACGTTTCCTCATTCTTTGTTGCTAGGTTTCCCCAACCATCCAATAAAGGAGATTCTCCTTAGCCCTCATTTTGTGATTAATGTATTTATAGAAACATTTATTTTATTGTCTTTTATAGCAGTGGCCAGATGGGCTTCCACTCTTCTCGTTTTCTCTCTGCACAACCTCATGACATCCTTGTTGGTTTCCTGACTTGCTGTCCCTTCTTTCAAATGTCATAAATTCTCCTTTTTACTTTGAGTTCCCGACAAAGTTCTTCTCCCTCTGGCTCTTTTTTCAGCATAGCCTGCTCCTGTGCCCTGAAGACTCCTTCTTACAGCATGTCCAGCTCTCCTGGGCTCCTTTGCCCTTCAAGACAGCCTCCCAAGGGACTCTGTCAACCACACCCTTGAACAGGCCAAAGTCTGCCCTCAGGGAGTCCAAGGTGGCAGTTCTGCTGACCCCTCTCCTTACTGCTCCAAGAATCCAAAACTCTATCCTTTCAAGGTCACTGTTCCCAGGATGGCCTCCCACCATAGTAACATGCACTAGTCCTTCTCTCCTCAAAAACAGCATGTCCAGCAGGTGCCTTCCCTAGCTGCCCCCTCACCAGCTGTGTCAGGAACATCAATTCCACACACTCTAGGAACCCCTTGAACTCTTCTCTCTGCTGGATTGTATTTTCAGCAGATGTCTAGTGAGTTGAAGCTGTCATGAAGGCAAGGGCTGGCCATCATGAGACTTCTTTCTGCCTCTTGGTCCTTGGTTGGGTGATCTGTACCCAGCTCCCACCTGGATATCTGCCGTGTTGGCCTTCCCTCCCCACTGTTCTTACCCACCAACCCTTGACACTTGCATCACCACTGTCAAGCTCTAGACAGTCAAAACACTCCCTCACATACAGGACTACCCCACCACATCTCATCCCTTGCCTATCCCTTCTGAAGAAGAGTTCACAACCATTCATTGCACTATTCCAGTGGTGCCACTCATCCCACCATGTCTTTGTGGTGGCAGCTATGCAATAGTTTTCCTCCTGCACCTTGCTGGAGGGAGATGCCTTCCAGGATGTCCTGTTTGCTGCCTGTGCTGCAGGCACTGGGGCAGATACACTTCAGTTGGGTTACCAATCCCAATGCCTTTTTTGGGGAGAGAAGTTCCAGTTCCTGAGTGACCATTCTCAGGAGCTTTCATGGTTTCTAGCACATCAATAACACTTGCACCCTTGCTGCTTCATAGATCTCCATATCCTATGTCTACTGAGATGGTAGCCTGAACAACCTCACTAACATACCATCCTTAGAACAATGTCAAGCCACTCCCAGGCTTATCTCAAGTGACCTGGTTTTGATCCCCTTCCCCCTTCAAATCCAATTTAAGGCTCACTCAACATGCCCTACTAACTCCTGCACAAAGATATTTTTCTCTCTGAAACAGGTATACTCAGTTTGTCATCAGTAGGCTCGTTGTCATCTAAACCATCCCATGATCAAAACCCCCAAAATTCTGTTGGTGACACCTGGCTTAAAGCCAGGGATTTGTCTGTACAACTTTCCTGTTTCTACCCTGAGCAGTGGACTCCCCAGACCAACCTCCCCCAGTTTTACTGCTGACGATGACAACCTCTGGTTGGGAATATGCCTGGGGTCAGCTGGCGTCCAATGTCCTGGCCATGTCCCTTTCCAATTCCTTTCACACCTCTACCCTACTCACTGGTGGGGCAGCATGAGGAGCACCAAAGGCCTTGATGCTCAGCATTGACTGAAACATCCCTGGTTTATCAGTGCTCCCTCCAGCAAAAATCCAAGCCACATCCCCAGGGAAGAAATAGAATTTCTCCTCTGCCCAACACAGTGCATTCTCCATTCCTTATTCTATGCCATGTATATCCCGCTCAGGTTCTGTGGTATCCAATACCCACCAGCCCCTTCCCACCCTCAGCTATTATGCACAGACATCATTCCCTTAGTCTGTGGACCACTCCTATGAAATATCCATAAAATACCCATAAAATGTCCACAAATATTGACAGAATAGTAGTCACAAAATGGTTTGGGTTGGGAGGGACCTTAAAGCTGATCTTGTTCCAACCCCCTGCCATGAACAGGGACACTTTCCACTGGACCAGGTTGCTCTCCAGGTCCCATACAACATTGAACCTTTCCAGGGATGGGGCATATACCTTCTCTAGTTTGGCTTTCTGCATGGCTGCAGTGCTGCCTGGGGTGTACCTGCTCTGTTGGGGGTTTATGCTTGGCTACACACTTTGAGGTGTTCCAGCATGGCCTCCAGCACAGCCACAGATGCTTCAAAGTTTACCTTCTCCAGTGTGGTCTTATCCTTGGGCCACATTCCCTTCAAGGTGCTCCTGCTGCAGCATGGACATACCCACAGGCACCGATGCTTTGGGGTGCCCTGCTTCCACATGGATACATTCACAGGTCACTGTAAGCAGAAGCAGCCACTAATGAAAACCAAACTAACTTACAGTAAGGCCAGCACAGGAGCCCTGTGGTTTTACTTTCCCTTCCTCCTTGGCCTCCAGGGCTGCCCTATCTAGGCTCTCCTCACACCAGAGCTTACTCCTCATCCCAGGTGCCCCAAGGGGACAGTGTGTTCTTCTCCTCACCAGAGTTCCCTCAGCTGGATTCCTGCCCTCAGCCAGGGATAGCACTGCTTGTACTTCCCCCACTACAGCAAATTCTTTGTGTGCCGTCCCAGCGAGCCCCAGGGCCCCTCCTCCTTGGTGTGCCCAGCACCTCCAACTCTCATCCCCCTGACCCCTCATCACCCATGGATATCTATGAAATATGG
Organism: Argya squamiceps; assembly: GCA_037834095.1. Taxonomy (NCBI): domain Eukaryota; kingdom Metazoa; phylum Chordata; class Aves; order Passeriformes; family Leiothrichidae; genus Argya; species Argya squamiceps. The sequence goes on along the minus strand of JBBMKD010000001.1, from coordinate 16,207,286 downwards.
GGTTGTGTTAGTTAAAGTTGTTAGTGGTTATGTTTACCAGAAAGGCCCGTGGCAGGGCACGGCAGCAGGCTGTGCAGTCAGAGGTCAGAGGCACTGGTGGGGAGAGACGTGTGGAGTGTTGTGAGTGGGAAGCTGATTGCGTGGTGACACACACGGACAGCAGACTGCAGCTGAGCAGACAATGGGTGCTCTTCTTCTGTTACGTTTTGGTTATGTCCAGTAGAAACTAAAGGTAAATAAAAAAGGTGTTTTCTACAATAAAGTGATTTCCTTCACATGCACAAGGGGGTCTGTGTCTTTGTTCCCCACTGCTACAGACACCCCCATACCTGGCTGTTGTCCATCTCCCTGCTGGTTGATGGTGCCCCTTGTCTGGGGAGAGCCCTGCTCCTGATGGACATGAACCCTGCTGGTATGTGGGGGTGATGGGCGAGCATGGCCAAGTTGCTGCTGCCAGCATAGGAGGAGTCAGAGGTGGCTGAGCCACATAAGCGATAAAGTCTTTGGGGTTCACTTTGGCTTGGAAGTGAGGCTGGGAGCCTAGCTTTAAGCTGCCATCCCAGTGTCATGAGCATTGGCCCCATTGTCTCCCTGCTTTGTCTCTGAACCTCCAAGTGTGCTGTGCCCTGCTGAGCAGACCTGGGTTCCCAGGGAGAGGTATTGCTGCTGACCTGAGCCACAGCCTAATGCTGTCCTCAGCAGCATGATTGGGACTGGGGCAAGCACTGCATCCCAGGTCAGGAGCACCGTGCACCCACGCACCCAGAGGCTCATGACATGCTGCTGGCTGGGATTTCAGTGAGCTTGCTCCTGGTGGGTGACACAGCAGGGCAGGTCTCAGCTGGTGCCGGCATCAGTTCTGGGATGTGTGGTGAGGAGGAACTCTGTCCTGTGATGCAGCTGGAGTGCTTTCCCCCAGCCTGCCCTGTGTCTCTCAGCAGCCCCTCCAAGGCCCCACCACACTGCCTGATCTGACCTTGCTCCTGCTGCCACAGTTTCCCAGCCACTTGTGGAGCAACCAGTTGCTTCCCTGTCTGCAGCACCACAGCATCTGGGGGCTTCCCTTGGGGTGGCTCTGCCCACCATGGAGCATCTGCTGGCCAGGACCCTGGCCACTGGCAGCCCCCCACATCAGCAAGACCTCCACCTCATCAAGGAGATGGTGTTGGACATGGCCCCCACCTTCTTAGCTGCTCTGTGTCCATGAGAGCATCCCAGTGCCACCAACCCATCCATGTTGGCTGCTCCACCTCCACCTCCCTCTGCCCTTCAACTGGGATGTCATCTTCCATGATGGAGACCTGCTACAGCATCCCTACCAAGGACTTGTTCCATGAGGACAAGGAAGTCCTCATCCTGCTTTTCCAGATGTTTGAGGTTGCTGATATCACCCTCTTCCAGCTGTTTCCGACTGTGCTCAGCCCCTACAACTGTGATTTTATGAGAGGTGATGTCCCCGCAGGACAGTTTCTACCACCGCTGGGCCATGGGGACATGTGGCAGGGAATAGTCATGTCCCACCACTTCTGCCAGGACAGGGGGGTCTTGATCTTGGTTGTGGAGGATGTGCTATGGGCAGACAGCCTTGTTCATCTCCGAGCTGCTCTGACCTGTGGTTTGCAGTGGGGTCTGTGGGCAGCAAAGTGTGACACAGCACGGCACGAGATGGCACGGCCTGGCAGGGCTGGGTGCCATGCTGTGCAGTGAGAAGTGTGCTGCTGCCATCACGCTGCAGCAAGGAGAAAGGCTCCAGGATGGAGCCAGCAGCATCATGGGGACAGCAGGACAGGATGGGAGACACGGAGATACCCATGTAGGGTCCTGCATGGCAGGTATCTGTGCCCAGCTCAGCCTGGCCATAGTGCACTGCTCCCAGGACATTGGCTGAGCCTGGCAGAGGCCTTTGCTGAGTGGCAGCTGTGGTGTCAGGATGCAGCTGTGTGTTGGGTCTGTGAGAGGCTCTCCCAGGAATGGTGGTTGGAATTAACTGGGCTAGGGGGTGCAGCAGGGCTCCCTTGGGCAGGACCCTGCCCAAGTGGCTGCTCCACTGCTTGCCTTCCCCTGGCTCCTAAGAGTTACTGTGGGACTGGGGTGTCTCCAGGGGGCTCCTGTGGGGAGCCTGGGCAGCTCATGGGAGCTGCATCTGGAGGCTTCTCCATCCCCTTCCCTCCCTATCCCTCCNNNNTCTGAGCATCCTGAAGAGTGATGCCCATAGCCCAGGGGTTGCTCAAGGGGTTTGGGATCTATTCACCAGCCTGTCCCACAGCCCAGGGGGGTCACAGCCCCCACAAGCACCTGAGGGAGCAAGAAGAGGGCTAGCACACAAGAGCAGGGGCCCTGCCAGCACAGGATGGTTACGAGGGCTGCCCCATGGAACAGCAGATGGGACTCAGCAATGCCATGCTGAGGAACAGCCCCAACCCACCCCTCCCCCCCAGGTGCAGAAAGGGATGTGATAAGCCCATCTTCTGGGGTGCCTGGACCCCAGGGCTTCTCCATCCACACTCTCCTCCAGGGCAGGGCGCAGCCATTGTGCCAGGTATTCCCTGGGCAGAACTGGGACTGACTGTGGCTCTCTAGCTCTTTGCCAGGCAGGAAGGGGGTCAGGGGAGTGGATCCTACCCTTCACAGGCACCAGGGCTACATCCTCTCCCTCCCTCCTCATCCCACAGGTGCCCTCTAGACCCCTGGCCAGCACCATCCCCAGGATGCAGGTGACACTGGGCAGCCTTGATGTACTTTAATAAACTCTGAGGTCCCAGAGCCCGCTATGGGCAGGGCTAGTTCCAGCCCAGGCAGTGCTCCTGACTCGGCTTGGGGCACCAGGAGCCCCACTCACAGCGGGGCCAGCACATGTGGGGCCATGCAGTCCCCAAAGCAGGTCACAGAGATGGGCCTCTCTGGAGGTGTAACATGTGTGTGCAGTGGTGTGGGGCTGTCAGGGCAAGGAGCTGCACTGCAGGGCGCTCACCCAGCACAGGAGTTGCTCCCCTGTCTCAGCCCAGGCCCCCACTCTTCCCAGTGACAGGGGCCAGTGCTGGGGACGGCCATTGCACCTCCCTGGTGTCGACACCGAGGGGACTGAGCACCACGCAGGTGAAGTTGGTGTGCAGGTGCTGGTTGTCGAAGGAGCTGAAGTGCAGATCCCGGTGCAGGGCCGACCCCGAGCCCCGCAGCTCCTCGCTGTGGATCCAGCGGGGACCAATCAGTGCCCGCTCCAGACGGGCAGACCCAGAGGCCCTGCCCCAACCGGGGCTGCCCCGCTGTCACTGCCCCGCCGGCCCCTGTCCCCATACTCACTGCACTGTCCCCTCACGCACAGCCCCGTCTGGGTGCAGGCTCTCCACGAAGAAGCCGTTCTCCAGCCAGTAGAGCAGCGTGAACTCTGGAAGCCCACTCAGTGCTTCGCATGACACAGTCACGCTCTCGCCTGCAGCCGGAGGGGGCGTGAAGGTCGGAGGACTGCAAGGGTCCCCAGTGTCCCCCAGGCACAGCTCCCCTCCCCAACTAAGTGGAACATTCCCCCACCTCATCAGCACCTCAAAATCTTGGCTGTGGGTGGAGGATTCACCTTGTGTCTGCTGGAGGCTGGCACAGGAGCTGACCCCCACTGCAGCCTCCTCACCCTTAGTCCCTGCCATGGCCCCGAGGGTCTCTCACCTGGGCGGGGGCGCTCTGCTGGCGTCCGCAGGACGGTGATGCTGGGCGGCTGCAAGGCCATGGCACCTGGGGGAGCAGAGTGGGGTGAGGTGGGAGGTAAGAGTGACCCCGAGAACCCACATTTTTATAGTGAGTGGGGAGGCAGGGTGCCCCCAGACCCCTGAACAGGCCTCTTGAGGGGCACAGAGCCCGGGGTTGACCTGAGGCTCCCCAGTCCCCCAGTAACCCCCACTTACCTGTGCAGCAAGCGGCCAGGCTCCAGCAGAGCAGGAGGATCCAGGCAGGGTGTCCCAGGGGTTCTGCAGACAAAAATGGAGCTCAGTGCTGGGCACACAGGGATGCTCCCCATGAGCTTGGGGTGATTCCCCCAGCATTCCCTCAGCCTGGGATGGTCCTGTTCTCTCAGCATCCTCTCAGCTGGCCATGGTACCCCCAGCATGCTTCTCCCAGGGCTCCCCAAGTCGACGATCCCGTACCTTCGTATCCGCCCAGCACCCCCCGAGTCTGGGATAGTCCCGTACCCCCCAGCATCCTCCTCCCGGGGTCCCTCAAGTCGCTGCTGGTGCCCCCCAAGGCTGTCCGCCTACCGCTCCGGTACATACGGAGAGCCCGTGATTCAGACACGGGGCGGCGGCGCTCGGGACCGCGGCGCTTTATGACCGCGGCCCGGGGAGGAGCGAGAGGCAACGCCGTGACTCACCGGGAGCCGCCCTCGGGCCCGGTGACGTGACGCGACGCCACCGCACGGGGACCCTCACCTGGACCTTGATGTGTGTCGATGTCGGTCTTGTGCCGCCACGTCCCCGAGTCCCCTGTCCCTAACACTCCATGCCCCCTGTGCTCTGTGTCGCCTGCACCTGGGGATACACATCCCTTCAGGCACTCCCATGATCGGCATCCCGTAACCCCTCGCCCCAACACCTCCCCTCGCCCCTAGGGAGCATCCATGGGCTCCCCAGAGATGGTGGAGTGGGGCCCAGCTGGCCCCCCCAGTGTCCAGCGCATGGGGCTCTGGCTGAGCGTCGCAGGATTCTGAATATGCTGGTTTGCTCCCCGCCGCTTTGGGATCAGGGACAAGGCAGGGTGTGCACAAGAGGAAGGCGGGTGAAGCCCCCAGGAGACGAAGTATGACACTGGCTGGGGGAGCCTGGATGCTGGCCCCTGGGTGTCCCAGCTAGTGCAGGACACCAGCTTAGTGGATAGAAACCCCCACGGCTTTAGTTCTTGGCTGCAGGAAGCCATTTCGTGTCCCACAACAGTCCCGCACCCCCAGAGCCAGCCCCTTGACAGCAGATGTGGTTTTGACAACTCACTGGTTACAAAACCAGGGGCCAGCCCCCAGACCCCACTCCCCAGCAGCGCCAAGTCTGGGAGCCAATGCAGGCACGGCAATAGGGCAGAAGCAGTGACCTCAGTCACAGGCAAGCCCTGGCAAGGCTTGGGAAACAGTCCCTAAACTCCCAGTGAGTTTTGTTATCCATTCCCAGCAGAGCAGGAAGGTGGTGGGAACAGGAGTTATCTTGGAGACCTGGCAAGTGCAATAGGTTCCTGGCCTCCTGCTGGGACAAGGCCAGTGGCTGCATCCTCCCTGCAGCAACCATGGGTGTCCAATGGGCAGAGACGAGCCAGAGGAAGCTCCCATGGCAGCAACCAGCTCCTCTGCCACCTTCCTGCTCCCACCAACACCAACCAGCTTAGCTCTGCATGCTACAGGGTCAAAGACATGGGCAGGGAACGCAGATGGCTGCTTGGTCATCACCCATGCAATATCTTTCCCCTGGGGAAGATGAAAGGAGGAACCATGGCCCTACCCTGCAGCAGGGAAGACGATCAAGAAAAACCCAGGGCCATGTCTCTGTTTCCAGGGCTCTTATTTCGGTGTTTGGCACAACACTGCAACGTGGTTTCACCCAAAAGAAAAGTCAGAGGATGCAGCACAGCGCTGGGGTTCCCCAGGGGGGAACACAGCCCACACAGAACCTGCAGCCATGCCACCACTGTGGCCACTTCCCAAATCCCCCGAGCCATGAGCTGCCTTGTAGCCTTCCACCAGACCCCAGTGCCCTTAGGGAATATGACTCAAGTCTCCACATGCCAAAATACCACTGATGGCCCTGGGATTGGGGACTTTGCCCCCAGCCATTACCAAAAATTGAGCCCAAGGCCACTTGCACCAGCATGGCTCCTACCACCATGGCCAGGAGGATGTCATGGAGTAATGCTGGGGCAGGGAAACACCAGCACCAGCCCAACCTTCACTCCATCCCTTTTATTCCAGTGCCAAGAGCAATACCCAGTGAGGGCGGACCTGCACCCTGGGGCAGGGGCACCTGCTCTTGGCTGCTCTTGATGTACCATTACCATCACCCAAAAGGGCACAGAGAGGAACAGCACTGGCCCCACTCCAGCCTTGGCTGATCCCCCCGAGCAGTCAGGGGACACCGCTGGACTCCAGGGAGGAACACAGAAAATCTGGGAGCATATAAAAGGGTTCCCCGAGGCAGAGCCCACCATCACCATGGCAGAGAGCAGCTTGGTTCCTGCTGGCATACCCATGGCGCCCAGAGCGGACCTGGTAGCCAGGAGCAGCCAGGCGACCTTCCATCCCCTCTTTCAGGGTGCTGGGCTCCAGCCTCTCCTCCACAGCCCCCATATCCCATCCTCGCTGCCAGCAAGGCTGCTCCAGGGTGCTGGCGTTGGAGCCGGCAAAGCCTTGGCCCTTCTCCCCAGGGCCTCCCCTGACAGAGTGGCAGGAGGGAGCTGGAGAACAGCCCCCAGCCCAAAACTCAGCCAGCAGGGCGCTGGAAAGGACTGAAGGGGGGCAGGGAAAGGGGACAAGTGTCTCTTTTTGGCTGCAATAGAAAGTTTTAAATATGCTCATTAAAATAATTGCTTTTTAAAAAAGTCCTCCCCTAGCCCCGGCAGGAGGGGCCCTGATGTTGCTGTCCTTGGGGGTGGCAAAGGTCCTGAGAGGTGACGGAGCAGAGCCAGCATCCCCGGTGGCAATGTCCTCTTGTGGTTCTGCAGCTCCTCACCGCCTGCCCTTACTCCAGCCCCAGGATGTAGTTGATTCCCTGGACCAGCCCGATGATCACTGGCTGCCAGGCCACCAAGTAGCGCAGCCAGTCCAGCAGCTGCCCGTACATGACGTGTGGCCTCTCCCAGCTGGGCAGGAAGGAGTTAAAGAGCTGTGGGGAAATGGATGAGAAGAGCATGGCCCACCCACAAGCCACCCAAAGCAGGGACAGAGAACACAGGTGTCCAGGGAGGGATGGACAAGCACTCAGGGAAGGACAGCCATGGGTCCTCATGGAAGGACAGCCGTGGCCAGGCTTGCCTTGTGTTTTGCAGGGTCTCTGCCACAGCCACATGCTGCAGTGACCTACTCAGGGTGCCAGGCAAGCCTCCCATCTCTTCTGTGCTCCACCGCTTCCCTTCCCAAAGTGCTGGCTCCCAGCAGGAGAAAGGATACGGATTACTGAACATCCTCTTGAGATCCACCTTCTCTTTGCAGTATGGACACGTCTGCTTCTTCCCGACAATGCACCAGCCCCGGATGCAGAACTCATGAAACCTGGGGAGTGACACGTTAAGGGAACTGGAAGAAGAGGGGGATACACAGCTCAGTGTGGAGGAAACCACCAAGCTCAAGAAGTCCCCCCAGAGCCATGGAAACATCCTGCCATATGAGGGTGGTGCATTGCACAACCACAACCCTTCCCTATGTGCAGCAGCTTCCAGGGACAGGGGAATGAGGTCATGGGGCAGCAGGGTGGTAGCATGAAGGCCCTGACCAATGCATGGGCACCAGGGAGATTCAGACTCTTCAGTGATTGACCACTGAGAAGGTTTGGACAGCCTGGGAGAACTCTGTGAACTGCATGCATTTTGGAAGCCTTTGAAGAAGGCTTCCTGGAGATTAACATTTAAGGAATTACTCTGTAAATAATGGTCTGACTTACAGGTACCTGCTATGCTCTGTCATGGCTTGCACAACCTGAGCACAGCCTGGAGGAGTTACAGGAAAACACGAGGTAGCTGCAGCTGATTTTGCAACGTACAGAGGTGTCACTGGGTGAATAAACTTGCCCCAGAATATTTCTGCTGCTCAAACCATGGAAGAATGCCAGGGAGCAGCAATAGGAGTGCTGCTTCTTTGCCAGCAATGCAGGAGTGCCCAGCCAGCCATCACCCCTGAAGACCACCCCTGTAGCCACACCACCCCAAGCTGCTGCAGTTCCAGGCTCTTGCACAGTGTCAGCCATAAATCTCACTAACACTTTCTAAGAGTTAAATTTAGGCTCTGAGTTTTGCCAGCATGACCTTTTCTCAGGCCCTGTTTGGAAACCACCTCACAGGCCGTAATGCACACAGTGCCAGAGGACGTCCCATCTCCACACTGAATCGCCACGGGTAAAAGAACCATGACTCACTGCCCCAGCTGGGGCTGAGCACCAACCAGGACTTCCAGTTTCAAAACCCACTTCCCATCAATCAGCTGACATGAAGGGCTGAGTGACTCCAGCGTGCTGGAAACCCTGGAGGAGTTCTGGAGAAGGAGGAAGCTGCTGGGCTGTGGCCAGACCACGTAGCAACCAGCAGCCAGCAGTGCTGGACCAGGGGGCTGTTTTCATACGGAGGCCAGCAGTGTTTCCCCACAATTCTTCCTTATGGACACTTGGGACCCATTGCACTGCATCTCTGATGAGCAGCCAGGGTTAGGGTTAGGGTTATGGCATGGAGCAGGGATGCCTCATGTCCTGACCTCACACCATCACTTCCCCTAGAACATCTGCCAGGAACACTGCCAGGCAGACAAGTCACAGCCGATTTGTCAAAAGCAGGTAAAAACTGAGGTGCAGCTCCATGGCTCAGCTGAGGTAGCTGGGGTAGAAAAGGAAGAAGAAACAATCACTTGTGACTGGCAATGAAGTAACTTCAGGGACACCTTGTCCCATGCCAAGTCAGTGATGACACAGGCACAGATCACATGCAAATTCAGCTGGACAGCCCCAAGCCCCAGAACAGGCATTTCTTCACCCAGTGCAGGAGGAGCCATGGGGCAGGAGCTCCCTGCTGCCCGCCCCAGCGTGGGGCCAGTGAGGCAGGGGGCTGGCAGCTGCAGAGAAGGATACACGTGGTTGCAGGAGAGGCGGTAGGTGTTCTCAATGATCCCTTCCTCATTGACATCCACGAAGATCTGCTGGCCGCAGACGGCGCAGACGCTGTCCGAGAGGTGCTTGGTGGGCATCCCTGAGGCGCTGTAGAACTGAGCAAGGGCAGAGCAGAGGGAGAGAGGTGACAGTGGCAGGGCACGTGTCCCGCACCCACGGTGGCACAGCTAAGCTCTAAGGAGGGCTGGGGCCAGAGCCCCAGGAGTCCAGCCTTGGCCTTTGGGGCTTAAAAACCTTGTTACAGGTCCGGCACTGGGAAACAACTACAACAGGACAGCTGCTCAGTAATGCAGGGTCCCATCACACTCCAGCCTCATGCACCCCCTCCCCATGTTGAGAGGCCACCCCTCTTTGGTCCCCAACAGCCAGGTGGGTTTTCAGCTGCTTGCCAGGGCCGTGCACCCAGGGCACTGGATGGACAAGCTAGACTAGCTGGCTAGCTGGACAAGCTAGAGGTCACAGCTTTGACCCAAAATTACAACCTTGGGCTCCTAGTCAGACACAGCTCCCACCGCCAGCCCTGCAGGTCCCTGACACTCATTCAGCAAAAAGCAGAGCAGCTGCCCCCTCCATTTCCAACCCTGATGGCTCAGCATAGGCCTGGCACAGCACGGAGAGTGTGGGCACAAAACCAGGTCCCATACACTCCAGCTATGAGGGATCCCTCAGGATCATTGAGTCAAACTCCCTGCTCCACCACGCTACCTAAAACGAAACCATATGACTAAGAGACTTTTTGAACTCTGGCAGACTTGATGACATGATCATGTGTCTGGGGAGCTTGTTTCCTCTGGGTAAATAACCTTTATCCCATGTTCAACCTGCACTTCCCCTAATTCAGCTTCACTCCATTTCCTCATGGATTATTGCTGGACAACCACCTCCCCATGCCACACACTGATGCTGTACCCTAGGACACAGCTGCCCCCTTTCAGCTGCCAGGACACACTACTGATTCATATTCATAACTTCCTGTCAACTCAAACTCTCTAATCCCTTTCCACAGAACTCTCTCTGGACTCTTGTTCCCAAATTTGTACCTATGAACAGGATTACACCATCCCAGCTGGGGAATCTGGCACTCACCCTTGTTAAATTTCACACAGCTGGTGCTTGCCCAGCTCTTATCTGTCCAGCTCTCTCTCCAAGGAGGTCACATCTTTTCCTGGTTTAGTACCATCAGCAAAACATGCCTCTGGCAGAGCCCTGGCACAGCTTTCCTCTGACCATCTGACAGAGCCCTGAGAATCTAAGAGAGACCTGAGCTGTGCCAAGGTGTCCTAGTGTGGCAGGCTAAGGGCTGGAGCAGCACCTCGAGGAGCAGCAGAAGAAAGCTCAGAAAGATGGAAATACAAAGTCCAGGACCCTAAACAGCTGCTGAAAAGAAGAAACATGACCTACCTACTCCACTGCTGTCCTAGGTCATGTATTTTTGGTGGGGTAGGTTATTTTGATACCAGGTGGGTTGGCTACAAGATTTTAGGCCACTGTGTCCTCTGTCCACGAGGCCAGCTAAAGTTGCAGCAGGTACAAGGCAGGAAGCCCATAGAATGAATCCTCTCATGGTGGCTGCAGGTCACAAGTTAATGCAAGCACAGTGGTGTCAGAAATGGGGGTGTTCATTGGCACTGGAGACTTCAAAGGCCCAGGAAAAGAAATATTTGGGAGTTTAGCAGGGCTAAACACATCATTCCACTTCTCCATAGAATTAGAGAATGGCTTGGGTTGGAAACAACCTTGAAGGTCACCCAGCTCCAACCTCCTTTCATGGGCAGGGAAACCTTCCACTAATCCAGGTTGTTACAAACTCCATCCAGTCTGGTCTGGAACACTTCCAGGGGATGGGGCAGCCACAGCTTCTCCGAGGAATCTGTGCCAGTGTCTCACCACCCTCATAGGGAAGAACTTCTTGTCCTAGAGATGGGACCCTGCAGAGGCTGCGCTCTTCAAGAAGGATGTCAGAGGAACTCTTGTTACATTAGATCCAGGGACCCTTCCTTGAGCAGGGGGAATTCCCATTTGAGGGAAGCCAAAGCTTCCTGAGACCAACGTGTTTCAGGCCCCCTGATATAGGGCACAACTCTGGCCTAGGGGACAGTCCATGGTGAACTCACCCCGATGGTCGAGGCCATGTAATCCGCACACATCTCAGCAAAGTCTCGTTCCAGCACTCCGTAGTAAAGACCGTAGAAGAGGAGGGAGATGCCAAAGTCCATCGCATCTTCGGGTTTGATTCTACAACAGAAAAAACACCAACAGGGTGTTTTTGAGGGCAAAGCCACTCTAACCATATTCCAGAGAATCTATCATTCCAGAGAAGTAGTTGACCTCTCTAACAATGAAGTTAGTTTGGGCTAGAGTCCTCTGCCACCACCCATGGACTGGCTGCTTCTTGCAGTATGGCAAAAAAAAAAAAAGCCACGGCTGCCCCCAGGTTGGACACGACAGAGCTGGGGGACCTGCCAACAAGTGAGCTGGAAGGAGGGCTCTCCAGCACCCTGGACCAGTTCAGGTACCAGCACCTCACCTGTAATCCTCCCAATAGTGTCTTTGGCCCCATTAATCAGATTGTCAAGTAAACTGTATTTCCAGAGTAATAGCCAAAGGTGTGTTCCACCCTATCGCCCCAGGAATGGGAGCTGGAAGATTCACTCACCTGAATAATAAGTTAAGACCAAAAAGCGTAAACATGACAGCCATGTACCCCACGATCCCAGTAGCATAGCTGATCTTGTATATAAGTAGAAACCACTTATAAACCAGCCTGTAAAGAATTAAAACAAGTAATTTAATGACTTCATTTTTTCCTGAATGAAAGTGTGCCAATGAATAGTTTGATTTTTCACACCTGTTGTGTTTTTGCAGACACTTCACCTACCCTACACATGGGCAAGAGCTTTACATTCCTAATTCAACCTGTCACAGGCTGGTCAGTCTTGACTTCCAAACTAGAAACCTCATGATCTCCAAAGGCAATAAGGAAGCATGCTGCATGCTGGCAATGCCTTGGGTGAGGACACCAGCCCATGTGGCATCCACATTGCCACCTCCCACCCAGGTACCAGGTATATTGGGCTGGCTGCCAGCAGCCAGTTCAGTGCTTCACACCCTTTCACATGTGCAGGGCTCTCACACTCCCAGGGTGCAAAGCTTAACACACATCTCTAACAGGGAAACTGGAGAGAGATCCTTTTAATGGTTACCCTGGGGCTGAGGAGTTTTCCCAGGAGCAGCAGACAAACCTGGGTGTTGTCTGTACCAGAGGCTTTCGAGTTGCCCGGAAGGTGACAAAAGCTGTGACTGCTGAGAAGAGCACCCAGATCACCAGGAACCTCCACCAGTTCAGCTTGATAGTGAAATACAGAGGCACTACCCACATCTGGAAGAGGGTCACCATCTGCAGGAACAGAGGAAAGGCATTTGGAACTGGTTCTCTGCTCCTCAGACATCATAAACACCCTGTCAGCTGTGGCAGCCATTCTCCTGCCTGCATCAAAGGCTCTGAATTGCACCAGGAACCCGGGGAGGTTTGACCTGTGGCACCTAGAGAAGAGCTCAAAGCTCAGCACATGAGTTGGATAGAGAACAACTGAGGGAGCTGGGGAGGCCCAGCCTGGAGAAAAGGAAGCTCAGGGAGGACCTACCTGCTCTCTGCCTCTACCTGAAAAGAGGTTATAGCCAAGTGGGCCTCAGTCTGTGCTCCCAGGTCACTTGACAGTAAGAAAAGGCCTCAAGTTTTGCTAGACAAGGTTAAGGTTGCATATTGGGAAAACTTCTTCCCAGAAAGGGTGGTGAAACCCTGGCACAGGCTGCCTGGGGCAGTGATGGAGTCACCATCCCTGGAGGGATTTAAAAGCTGTGTGGATGTGGCCCTCAGGGATATGGTTCAGTGCAAGGCTTGGCAGTGCAGAAGGAACAGGGGGAGTCAATGATCTCAGAGGGCTTTTGTAACCCAAACAGTTCTGTGATATTGTGAGGGAGTCAGAGGCAGCAGCCATGTGATTTTTGGTAGCAAAGGGTACAGCTGGCAGGAGAATGCAGAGGAATCATCTCCAGAGGGATGTATGGGAGATGATCCACACAAGGAGTTATTGTAAGGCAGCTGCATAAACCTTTGCCTCCCCAGGGTCCCAACACTGCAACCACAGACACCTCAGACAGGTATTACACCAGGCAAAAAGGTTTTGGCTTGTCTCTGCATGACAGCCTATTCCCAAAAGGATCTACAGTTGGGCAGCTGAGCTCCCACAGTGCTGCTGGTGGGAAACAGGCAAACAGGTTTGGCTCAAAGTTCACAGAGGACTGCAGGTACTACCCGGAAACATTAAATCAATATTATTATTATGACAAGGAAGTCAGAGCGAAGGTGTTTCAGGTAACTACCAGACACAGACAAGCTGGTGGCATCAGCAAGTGGCAGGTCTGCTCAGCAGGGTGGTGCAGGAACCATCAAACCCAAGCTGCCAGCAGCAAGAAGCCCCCATTGCTTCCAAGGAAGCACCCACAAAATGCAGCTTCCCTCAGGACAACCGCCAGGATCTACTTGTCCGTCTCTGCTATTGAAGCACTATGTCACACTGAGTTATTTGCATTAGTTCCAACAGAAATCTGAGGCCTTCAGGTTCATCCATCCTCACCCCTAGCCAGAATCCCCTACATGCTGGGAGAAGTAAGAGAATGCTGGGAAGACGAGGGAATGGCAACACCAGACTGTCACCCCAAGTTTGCCTGCTTTTCAGTGTTTGCAATTTTGTAGTAGAGATTCTCACACAGCTTCATGTAAACGATGTATTTATAAAACTTATTTATTTTGTTTACATATTTCTCCTCTGGGAGGAGAAATATGATTAATAGTAATGTTCACCAACGAGGTCAAAAAGGTGGCAACGTGTGTAGCCAATCTTTTGCCTCCTGATCAAAGTATATATAAAATAGAGTAAAAAAAATTAAAATAAAAGCTTTCCTGCCTGACTTTCTGCTGTCTGCCTCGTCCTTTGTGTGTCCAGAAGCGTGACACCAGACAATAGGAAAACCAGGAACGCTTTTCTCATCAGAACCAGGAGGGCATCACTCAGCTCTCCCATCCAGAGTGGGGAGCAGGAGGGCTGTGGGGGTAACTTACATTGTAGGAGCGAGGGTGCCGCTGCTTCCACTGGACCAGGAGGAGCTGTGCCACCACGAGCGTGGCGATGAGGATGAGGACCATCTCGGCGTGCATGGCCTCGTGCCCACGGTGCTTGGCGTGCATCCGCACGTGCTCCACCCTGCAACAGCCGGGAAAAGGCGGCTCAGTAGCACACAGGCACAGACTGCCTGCCGGGGTACAGACACCTCAGCAGAGCCAGGAAGGGCAGATGGACAAACAGCACTAAGAAGAGTTGTGTTTGTGGACAGTCCAGAGGGGAAGGGACAAAAGGCTGCTCTGGGACCAGCTCATTTCTACACTGTGAAAGCCAAGAACAACACTGTGTCCATCTGAGCGTGAAGGAGGTGGAGAACTCCCACTGACACACCTGGAATACTGAACGTGGAGTGCACAGTCGACATAACTCACAATCCCAGAATGGGCAAGGGTAGAAGGGACCACCAGTGGGGTCATCTCTCTCTCAACCTTCCTGATCAAGTAGTGTCTTCCTAGAGCACATTGCAAGTATTTGACCCAGAGTGTGTGCTAATTCTCACTACCAAACCCTCAGCCTGGTTTTGGAACCACTAACACTGTTGTCCCTCTTGTCCGACAAGGGAAAGGCTGGAAGGGTCAGGGTGGAGAGTGGAGGGGACAGCTGAAATCTGGCAAAACCCCCAAACCCCAGCAAATTCCTTCTCTCCAGCCTGAGCATTCTGGAACAAGTCATTTCTAGACTGATGATACTTGCCAGCCACCTGGGGTTTCTTTGCCTAGCTTGTGCTGTTTGACCAAAAAACACAGTGGAATTAAGAGCTGTGACATCCTTATGTCTTGGTCTCTAGGTGATCATACTGTTAAAGAAGATAGAGGAAACACAAAATCCAAACCTAACAAATATGCCAAATTGTCTGATTTTAAGTCATTCTCTAGAAACACAAAATCAGGTTGGAAGGTAGCACAGTTGGTCATCTGGTCTAACCTCCCTGCTCAGGCAGAACCATCCTAGAGCACGCAGCACAGGATTGCATCCAGGTGGTTCTGGAGTATCTCCAGTGAGGGAGACTCCACACCCTTTCTGAGCAATCTCTTCTAGTGCTTGGTTACTGCACAGAAAAGAAGTTTTCATGTTCAGAAGGAACTTTCTGTGCATCTGCTTCTGCCTGTGGCCTCTTGAGCCATTGCTGGGCACCACCGAGCAGAGCCTGGAGCATCCTCTGACCTGTCCCTGCAGACACTGACATTGATGAGGTCCCCTCTCAATGATCTCCTCTTGAGGCTGAACAGCCCCAGCTCCCTCAGTCTTTACTCCTAAGAGAGATGCTCCAGTCCCCTCCCCATCCCTGTCACCTCCACAGGACTCGCTCCACGAGGTCCCTGTCTCTCTTGTCCTCAGGAGCCCAAAACTGGACACAGCACTCCAGAGGTGCCTCACCAGGGCTGAGGAGAGGGTCAGGATCACTTCCTTTGACCTGCTGGCAATGCTGCTCCCAATGCATCCCAGGATCCCATTGGCCTCCACAGGGCACTGCTGGCCCAGGGACAGTTTGTTCTCCACCAGGACCCCGAGGCACCAGGACCTTCTCCATAGAGCTGCTCCAGCAAGTTGGCCCCAGCCTGTGCTGGTGCAATACTGAGAGTCCAGTCTGGCTGTGATTTTCAACAAGGATCTGGACTAAATTTGTTTGGCTAAAGGCAAAAGAGGAATTTTTCAGGCCCCTTACTATATGACAGACATTGAAGGGCTGGAGGGTGTCCAGAGAAAGGTAAAAGAGCTGGAGAAGAGCACAAGTCTGGTGAGGAAAGGCTGAGGGAGCTGGGGGTGCTCAGCCTGGACAAAAGGAGTCTTGGAGGGGATCTTCTTGCTCTTACAAGGCCCTGACAGGAGGGTGGGCCCAGGCAGGGGTTGGCCTCTTCTTCCAGGTAAGAAGTGACGGGAAAAGAGAAAATGGCCTCAGGTTGTGCCACGGGAATTTTAGGACGGATATTGGGAAAATTTCTACCCACAAAGGGCTGTCCAGCACAGGCTGCCCTGGGCAGTGGTGGAGTCCCCATCCCTGGAGGGATTTAACAGACATGTAGATGTGGCACCTGGGGACATGGTTTAGTGGTGACCTTGGCAGTGCTGGGAGAACAATTGGACTCTATGATCTCAGAAGGCTTTTGCAACCTAAACTATTCTGTGATTCTATAGTTAGCAGCAGTTTAAAAGAAAAAAAAAATTATTGCCTTTTAAGATCATTCACACTTCCCCCCATCAAAAATGGTGACTCTTTCCCACCCCACTGTGATCACAGGTTGTGCTGCTGGTAGCTGTGGTCAGTAGCAGGAGCTCAGCTGAGCTGTATGCTCCAAAGCAGCTCCCAAAACACTCACCTCCATCTCTCCTCTGGGGACAAGTGTGAAAGATCAACCTAGGGAGAAAAAAAAATAAAAACACCCATGAAATCAGCTGCTGGAAAACTCTGGATTCAGATGCTTTAAATAAGAAATCTTGACATGACCACAGAGCCAGCACAGCTCAGAGCTGTCCTTCACCTTCCTGGGAAGAGCAGTGACTCCACCACTTACACTCCCGTATTTTATTGGAGCCAAAGCTCTGTCCACCATCCCACGTGAGCAGAACCAGAGAACTGCCTTCAACCCCACATTCACAACCCAGCCAGGTGTCTCAGGGCACAGAGTGGTGATCCCAGTGAAGCCAGTGCTCCCACCAGTGGTAGGAGTCCAAAATCCCACTAGGCTGCAGGGCAGGGGATGGTATGTCACACATCAGCAACAAATCAGTACCAAAAAGATTTCAAAATCACAGTAGAAGAAAGATTTAGGCCTTGCTTTGCTGAGGCAATTGGAAATTCCTCCCAAACATCACAGGCAGGAGCTACAGAGAGCAAGGGGAGCTGCTGTTATTAGTGCTGATTGACAGTGGATACTTGTATCCCATCTTCTCCAGTAAGACTCACAAAAAGTGTGAATACTCTCACTTTCAGACAGGGGAGGAGTAAGGGGAGCTTCAACACTGCATTTCTGCTTTCACCTGGAGCTTTACATAGAATCATAGAAGCACAGAATGTTTTGACTTGGAGAGACCTTACAAGCTCATTTTACTCCAAGCCCCCTCCTGTAGGGACACTTCCACTAGAGCAGGTTGCTCCAAGCACCATCCAGCCTGTCCTTGAACACCTCCAGGGACGGGGAGTTCACAGCTTCTCTGGGCAAAGCCTTCCCTCGATACCTTCCCCTGAGTGCTGAGCAGCCTCCAGCACTGTCCTGTCCCCACACAGGCTCAGTGACCCACGGCACTGGGGAGGGAATCCCACAGCTCTTCCCATCGCCTCTTCTTGGTGAGACACAAACCCAGATTAAATCAAGAGCAGCTCGTCTGGGCCAGGAACATACATGTGGGGTTTACAAATCCTCACAGGGCTGGAGACACTCCAGTATTGCTGAGGTGTTGGAGATGGAGGCTGGAAACAAGCCACAGCACAGACTGTTATCACTCTTTCCTGCACACACCAGAGATGTGTACACAGGAACGAGCTCCACCTCACCCCACTGGGTACAGGGCCCCAGGCTTGGCTCCAACCTTCCTGCTGGGGCTGTCCCCAGGCTGGTGCAGCAGTCACCTCACTTGCCTGCACACAGGTGTCCCCCAGGCAGCAGCTCTGATCCCAGCCAGGCTCAGCTGAGGGTGCACAGCTGCTTCCTTTCCTCTGGGGCACCTAATGACACCCCAGGGTGAGGAGGCAAGGAAAACAGGGCAGCAATCTGTCTGCCTGATGTGGAACAGCTGCTGAGCTTCACCCCAGAGCAACACCTGCAAGAAATTCAGCCCTTAAGAATCAAGTCCTGAAGAAACACTTTAGGAAATCTAAAGCTATGAAAATCCTTCTTGCAGCTCCCTGGCTTGTGTCACAAGGCGAGGGAAGGTGGTGACAACCTGAGTCCAAGAAGGGTGTTTGTATCGGCCAAATTCCCCAAGCACCTCTGTTCCTAAAGCAGCCACGTCCAGATCCAGCAATTCAGCAGCTGGGATGGAATTTGGAGCAAGAACTGCTCCAAATATACAGGAAAAAAGGAGATTTTAAAATGTTTGCTAGTCACTGTGCACAGGAGAAGCTGAGAAACCCCCAGTGCTTGTTGGCTCCAGCAAAGGTCAATTCCTCTGGGAATCATCTGGGTGCTCCCACTGCCTCCCCCCACGAGACCCCCACTCCTCCCAGGCTCTGCCCTCACCCTTGCTGGATGAAGATGTTTGACAAGCACCTTCCAACCACAGCAATGATTTTCATTCCTATACAGTAGCTCAGCTCACTCCTCTGTATCACACCAGCAGCCACTCCATCCAGTGTTGGTCCCATCTTAGAGACTGGGATATTTCCTTTGGCATCTTCCCTGCATCTCCAAATTCTTCCACCAAATATATTCAAGCTGCCTCAACCCCAAATCCTGTGGAAATACTGCTGGCATTGCTCAGAGAGGGCTTCTTCCAAGATGTGCTCCCAAGCCAACCAGGGATCCATGGCCTTGGACACAATTTTCTCTCAATCTCAAGGACTGAGCTTCACTGGATTCCCCAGAGCTCAAAGCTCCTGAAATCACTTTATTAGGGGGGGCCAGGATGTGACAGAAGGGATCTTGGGAGGGATCTGATGACTGTCAGACAGGACTTGGCAGAGCAGCCACCCTGACCCAGACCTTCCAGTTAAGCCCTCCTTGATCTGCACACTCACTTAGCACAGACATTTTGGCTTTTCACACAGCAATGGTGAAGGAAGCACCTGCTCTTGCTAGCAAGCATTCCTCCCTCTTCTAGTTTGGGCTTGTCTGATTTTAACATGCAGTTTTTGAGTCTTTGGAGTCTCTTTTTAACCCCAACAGCTAGGTAAAAGGACCTCTACTCCTAAATCTCCCTTTACCAAGAGGGGCTTGACAAGAGCATTTAGGGTGACTGAAGCAGCTGAAGATCAGCTCTACCAAGTGTTGAGGACCAGCCTACTCCTGTTTCAGCATCCTCCAGCTGTCCTCCAACACAGGACCCAGTGTGCAACCAACAACAGCTCTTAGACAACCTGTTTGTCTAAAAAAAAACCAGAATGAAGAACATTTCTTCTGCTCTTTGTCTCCTCTGTATCTCACAATGCTCTCAAAAACCTCAGCCTCCTCCAGGTGATGACTAGGAAAAACTGGATATCTAGGAGTAAAGTCCAATCCTCTCCCTGGATGTGGTATCATGGCCTTTGGAAGAACCACGTGCCACTCCCTGGTTTTCTGCAGGGGCTGATGCCCCAAAGCCTGCACAAGCCTGTGATCTCCACCACTGGGACAGTCATGAAACAACCCCCTCCAGAAAAACACAAGGGCTGTTGATATGGATAACACCAACGCTGGAGCCACAGGCTCCTCACAGCCCAGGGAGCTGGGAGGATCTCTGGGCAAACACACACTCCACTGTCAGCTGGCTGTAATCTACTTATGCTCTAAATCTCCAGAGGAGGCAAGAAGGATGCCTTGAGGATGGGGAATAAGCAGCTGCTGATTTCAGTTCAAAGCTCCAGAGCAACTGACAGCCCTGATCTCACCATTCCCTGCCCCAAACTGAGTCTTTGTCTCCCAGCACCTACCAGGAATAACCTGGAATAAGGGGAAGATAAATCTCCACAGCACTGTAAATCCAAACAAGGCAGGCTGGGACAAGGCATATTCTTTAGTGAAAGCCTGAACAGATTTTGGAATCTCAGTTCTGCATTTTTCAGCTCTTAAGACACAGGAACAAGGAGCAGGGAGGGGAATGTTCCAGCTGATCAAACATTTGGACAGATGGAAATTAAACCTTTGCCTCCCCACAGGCACAGCCAGGGCTGTGCGACACTCAGCTTTATTCTGGTGGAAATGTTAAACTGCTTTCAGGTCCCCACCACGAGTGGCTCATCAGCAACATGCTCTGCCCAAAGAGCTGCTGAGACCTCAGGACAACACAAGCAGATAGGTTTTGTGCCAACAATTTGTGGAATCACAGGGATAAGCACAGTCCTGTATGCACCTCCTCATCCGCTGCCTCCTTGTGACACCCTCTCTGCCAACCCCTGGTGGAATGAAAAGTGGGAATCTCACTTCTGAGGATCAGACATTTGGATCTTCCACATTTTTACACACAAAGTCACCAAGGAGTATCTTAAAATATAACCAGCAGCAACTCAAGAGTAACTGATTTGTGGTTTAATCCTCCTGTCACCCTACTGCACCACTCTCCTGCAGCAACACAGGGCACAGGGAGGAGGTACAAGCTCCCACAGCTCAGCCATACACCAGGGAACCTCCACAACTTGGCCCTGCCAGGAATCTTCAAAACAACCATCAGCATCTGAGAATTTTTAATCCACACCACCAATTTTTGAGAAAAGGCACAAAAAAATACCTGACTGTACCAGCCATGTGACTTATGACCCCTGCGCTGCTGCCCCCACAGCGCAGACAGGATGGAATCAGGTTCTGCCGGAGCTCTACAAGTGGAAGTAAAACTCCCAAGCACGAAGCACAGGGGACGGTGAAGAGCCACTGCAAAGCCCGGGGCAGAAGTGCCACGCACACTGTGACAGACTCACCCACCCTACTTCCAATTCCATCATCCCAGACAGAGGGGTTTTTTTTTCAGTTTTGTAATTTTTCATCCCCAGGAACATTTAAAAGCCGGCATGGGAACAACAGCTGAGTCTCCATCCCTGTCCCCTGCCCACAGGGCCCGCACTGTCCCCTGCCCCCACTGACCCTCCGAAGCTCCCAGTGCCACCCTGCCCCCGGACCCTCAATGTCCTCCTACACCAAGGATCTCTGTAACAATTTCAGGGCACCGAGGAACGAGGCAGACGCAGCAGGTCAAGGGAAGGCTGTGATTCTTTATTCTTCTT
>JBBMKD010000001.1:16162772-16175329 GCA_037834095.1 Argya squamiceps | reverse complement strand
TTATAATCTAAAATGTTGCGTATGTACTGAATAACGATGTGAAGTGTCGCTTTTACGAAAATCTTTTTCCATGTACCTATCGCCTTTATGCGTTCCGTGAGAACGTTCAGCCATTATCCTCAGCAATTCATGTAAACAATGATATATTTCAAGTTTTGACTTTACCCATGAATATTTAGTATGTATAATATAAAAGTGAAACTTTCATTCAGCACACTTGTTTGTGCATGCTCAGCAGATTTGAGTTTTGAGCAGCTGTCTATTTTGTTTAGATAAAAATATCGTTATCGCTCGGTTTCTTTTAGGTCGATGGATATTTGAAATTGTGAAGAATGAGAATTTAGATATTACGTTTGAATTTCAAATTTTACAAGTTCAGACACAGAAATTGGCTGGCATGCCTGGCAGAATCACAGAATTGGCGGGCAGCCGGCTTGCAGCAACTGATTAACTGATTTTACTCGAAATTGGCTGGCAGCCAGCCGCTCAGCCTGGTCCTCAGCAGCCTGTGCCTGCAGGTCTTGCTTCAGCCTCTCTTGGGCCTGGTGGCTCTCAGAGAGGGAGTTCTGGAGGCTGGTGACAAGGCTGTCCAGCTGCTGCTTCTCCTCCTCCAGCCGCACTGCTTTGGCTGTGAGGCTGGACACCTCCTGCCTCAGCTCCTCCAGCTGGCAAAGAGAAGAGCAGGGACATGTGTTGGGTCTGAGTGAAACAGAGATACTGCTGCTCAGCAGTAGTCAAAACTACTGGTGTGTCACCAACACCTTTCCAGCTACCCATGCAAAGCACAGCACTCTGAAAGCTTCTAAGGGAAAATGAACTCTCAACATTACCCTCACACCCCAACAAGGGTCTGGGAGTGGACAAGATCCTGGGAGCAGACACAATGAGGCCAGGTGACCCAAATTAACCAAAGGGATAGTCCACACCATATGATGTCAGCTCAGATATAAAAGCTAAGGGATGTAAGAGGAACAGGGGGCATTCACTGTTTTAGTGTTTGCCTTCTGGAGCAACCACTCCACGTGCTGATGCCCTGCTTCCCAGGAAGTGTCTAAACATCACTTGCTGATGAGAAGTCGAGATTACCTTTTCTCTTTGCTTATGCACACAAACTTTCACTTTTTCTTTTTTGCTTTAGTAAATTGCCTTATCTCAACCTACTAGCACTTTTCCATCTTGTTTTTCTCTCCCCTGTCCTGCTGGGAAGTAGAGTGATAGTGGGGCTTGGTGAGTAGCTGATGCCCAGCCAACATCAGACTACTACAGGACAAAACGATGGTGGCACAGCATGATGGTGGCACAGACGTGTCCTGGGCTGATCCCACAGCATGGGCAGCAAGGGAGGAGGGGATTCTGCTCCCCTCTGATGGGACATCACCTGCAGAGGTGTTCCTCAAGCTGTAGCCAACATGATCACCAGAGCCCCACGTGCTGCATCCCACTGGGAACTGCCCAGTGCCTGCCTCACCCCCCATCACACCCCCAGTGCACCTTGCTTTTCTCTCAGCCATGTGCCACTCTGCTCCTGTGGACCGAACACCTTCTTCTCACCATGCAGATGTTCCCTTCACAACCAATTTATGTTGTGGAAGGCTGGGGAAGCCACCAGCTCCCTGGGAGCAGTATTTGCAAATTCAGCCCAAAAGGGGCTCTCCCAGAGTGCTCAGCCCCACATCCTCTATCCAGCAGCAGAGAGCAGCAGGCTCTGCCCCCCATGGCTTTGCCACGCATCTCCTGGCACCTGCTGCTCTCTCCAGCTGCACTAGTTTACCATCCAAGCCCTTGCTGCAGGAGCCCCAACATACCTTCAAAATGTCCCCCATGACTTCTCCCTTCTCCTGGGTGCTGCACTCCTCCAGCTTGGCCAGCTGGTCCTCCAGCACAGAAATCTTTCCCTGTAGAATCTCGATTTTCTCTTCTGAGCATTTCTGGGGACAGAGATGGGACTGACCATGGTGCAAGACAGAAAAGCCAACCAACTAAGGAGAGGCACAGTCACCCAGTCAGTACTGACACTATGCTTTTCCAGCAGCTTTGTCTCTCCCCACTGCAAGGACAGCAGCCTGTCCCACCATGGGGAATCCTTCCTAGGAACAGGGAGAGGCTTCCCACAGGAGCTGACAGTTCCACAGCTTCTCCCAATGTGCTGGCACAAATGGGCAGGAGGCTCCTGGCTGCTGCACTCTGCTTGCAGTTGGCATGTCCCCAGCTGGGGGTGCTATGGAGGGGCTACAGGGGGGCACCCGCCACTCCCCAGGCCCCCTCACCTTATCCTCCAGGGCAGCATGCAGCTCCTTCTCCAGCTGTCGCTGCTTTTCCTGTGACTGTGCCATGGCACTGTTGTGCTCCTCTGAGAGCTCATTCAGGGCTCGCTGCAGCTGGACCATATTGCTGGCAATCTCCCGCAGCTGCCAAATGAAAATCCATCCAGTCCAGAAGAGAGTCAGAGTGTGCCTTTGCTGCCCAGGGCTCTGCCTACTCCCCATTCCCAAGAGCTTCAGCACACATGAGCATCCTGAGTTCTTGGTGCTCACCGCATGCAGGCAGCTCCACCCCATTCCCCCACCACAGTTCCTATTTGGATCAGGATCCAAAGCCCAAGGCAGGCTTGGTTGCTGGGTCAAAGATCACACTAGTGGAACCATAAACATCCCAGCATCTGGCACTGCCATCAAATCCTCCCCGCTGGGTTCCATCACAACCAACCAGGCTATGGGGACATGGAGAGGACACTGCACCCCATACCTTGAAGGAAAGCTCCCCATTCTCCTCGGAGAGCTGACTGATTTTTCGATCCATCTGGGCTTTTTCAGTCTTCAGGTCCTGGCACTGCTTGAAGGCCTCGTGCAGGCGTCCCACCAGGCTGTGGGAAAGGAGGTGGTGAAGGAGGGGATGCATGCTGGCAGCTGGCAAGGATATCACCAGGGATTGGTGCTGCTGGATATTGCCAAGGAAACAAAAGGTTCCAAGGGATCTCCATGCCTTGCTGTGACTTTACCATCAAGCCAGCTCTAAACTGGGTCCCAAGAGGTGGCAAAGCAGAGTAGAGATAAACAATGTTTGTGCTTTGCAGAAGCCCAACTGCTCCAAACAGAGCAGAGGCAGCTGTGGGACTCAACCACTCCCCAGCAAAGGGAAATAAGTGAGGAAAGGACAAAAAAGACATAGCACTTCCAGTGGAGGCTGGGCAGCCTTCCTGAGTAAACAAGGAAGGGCACAGGGACAGAGCAAAGACCCGGACACAGTGTGACTGGTGATTTCAAGACTGTAATGAAGCCCAGTACATGAGATCAAAGAAAAGGCCTGGGAAAGGGGCTGGAGTCAGAAATTCCAGGATCACCCTGAAAGCTTCCCCTTTTCCAGGCCAGGTGAGACCCACATGAACAGTACACCCTTTTCACATAACAGGAATAGCTTCTCCCATGCAAGGTTTGGGTTAAGAGTGGGCTGTTAGAACAGGCTGCATGGTTTGGGACTGGATCCATGCCCACTGCAGTAGAAATGGGCTGCAGGCCATAACTGCCCTGAGGGCACAGGCAGCGTGATGGTGGCACAGCCGTGTCCTGGGCTGATCCCACAGCTCTTCTCTGGTGGGATCTCACCTGCAGAGCTGCCTCCAGCTCTGGGGACCCCAGTGTCACAAGGATGTGGAGCTGCTTGAGCAAGTCCAGAGGAGATGCTCCAAGGGTTGCTGGAGCCACTCTGCTTTGAAGACAGGCTGGGAGAGACCTGGGGGAGTACAGCCTGGAGTAGAGAGGGCTCCAGGAACACCCCAGAGCACCTTCCAGCACCTAAAGGGACTCCAAGACAGCTAGGGAGAGACTTTGGACAAGAGTCTGGAATGACAGGACAAGAGGGAATGGCCTCCCACTGACAGAGGACAGGGTTAGATCAGATATTGGACAGAAATTCTTCCTTGAGAGGGTGGCAAGGCCCTGGCACAAGTTGTCTAGAGATGCTCTGGCTGCCCCATCCCTGGAAGTGTTCAAGGCCAGGCTGGATGGGCCTGGGAGCAACCTGGTCTAGGAGAAGGTGTTCCTGCCCATGGCAGGGTGCTCCAGCTCAATGAGCTTTAACCCAGACTCTTTCTTGATTCTGTGCCTGCTGTCTCCTCCCCAGGGCACAGCAGCAGAGGAACAAGAAGGAGGTTTGCTTTCTCCTGTTTCATGCACTGCTAGGGAAGAGACAGACAACATAGGGCCTGGGGATGTGGGAGTGACAAGCTCCCATCTAGGAGGAAGGAGTGTGTGTTCCTGGAAAATTACCTCTCGTTCTTCTCCCTAAGCTCCTTCATTTCTCTGGGCTCCTGATCTTCAGCCTGCTGCTCATGGAGCTTTGCCAGGCGATCTATCCGCTGCTGCATCGCAGTGATCTGAGCATCTGGGGAAGGGGGCAAGAAAGGGCCTGTTACCAACTTTTCATGTCACCTGAAGCCCCCACAACAGCATTTCTGCACAGAAACCCTCTGCAGCAGGAGATCAAAGAGCCAGGCTACCAGTGCTGCTGCTCAGCATAGGTGTTGCTTCAGTCATGGCTTTTGTTGCCCAGGATGTATAAGGGAACACAAGACGGAAGAAGGAAGTTGGAGTCTCACTTGTGGCCTGGCAGGATGGACCATGCATGAGCAGAGTTGTGGTGGGGTCACAACAGAGAAATCAGAGAAACAAGGGGAGATCTCTGCCCCACAGACCCCTCCCCCTGCACCCCAGGACATCCTGCTAGTGACTGACCCTTCTCCATGACGAGCTTCTGACTCCCCGCCACCTCCACCTCCAGCTCTTCCCGGTTCTCTCTCTCAAATGCCAGCTGCTCCTTCAGCCGCCGCAGCTGGAACTGGGGGGTCTGCATGATGTCCCCCATGGGCGAAGACGGAGTGCTGGACAGGCTGCAGGGAGACACACACACAGAGCTGGATTATTCAGAGCCAGTGCAGGCCCCATGCAGCCAGACCATCTCTGGGGCAGGTTCTCCTGCCTGGCTCCCCAAGGAACTGCTTCCTTAAAAATCTAGGAGCAAAACAACACACATACGAGACAATTTCAATAAAGGAGGTAATATAAAAGCTGGTCTTTAATTGGAGGCCTCCAAGGGGCAAATATGAAAAAATGCCCTCAGATGCCTCCAATTAAAGACCAGCTTTTACACTGCCTCCTACATTAAATTTGTTTTCTAGGTATGTAGTTTTGTTCCTAGATTTTAAAGGCATCAGTTCCTCCCCCTGCTGGTTCAACCCTCTTCTGAAGCCCCTGTTTTGCTAGCTCCTTATGGGAAAGTGTCTTGGGAGAGTGGCACGTCCTTGGTTCCCAAAACAACCAAGATTAGGATAGGGTCTTTGGAATGTGTTTTGTCTTTCTGTTTATCGGGGTAGGAAAAATACTGGAGACAGGTAGGAACTATATAACTATCCAGCAACAGTCTAGAGAGCTACAAATATATATGAAGAAAAAAAAAAAGCAAAACTCATTTTGGCATCAGGTTCACAGGAGTAATTTTGATGCCACATCACTTGAGCAGGAAGGCCATGCTCCCCCTCTTGCCTGTACTAATACCAACCTCTAAGTGCTGGGCAAAATCCACCACCAGCATGCCCAGTGTCACCCACAGTGTGACCCCACAGGGCTGAAACAGCGACCAACCCCCTGTGCTGGGCACTGGTGAGGCACCTCCAATCCTGGGTTCAGTCCTGGATCTCTCACAAGAAAGACATGGAGGTGCTGGAGTGTCCAGAGAAGGGCAACAGAGGTGGGGAAGGGTCTGGAGCATGAGTCTGATGAGGAGCAACTGAGGGAGCCAGGGGGGAGGGGGGCTCAGACTGGACAAAAGGAGGCTCAGGAGCACCTTCTCAATCTCTGTAACTCCCTGAAAGGAGGATAGGGCCAGGTGAGTGCTGGTCTCTTTTCCCAGCTAACAAGGGATAGGACAAGAGGAAATGGTCTCAGGTTGTGCGAGGGGACATTAAGGCTGGATATTGGAAATTCCTTTTCTGGAAGGGTTGTCCAGCCACGGCATAGGCTACCCATTGCACTGGTGGAGCTCCCATGGTTGAAGGGATTTAAAAAAACATGCAGATGTGACACATGGAGACATGATTTAGTGGTGGCCTTGGTAGTGCTGGGCCACAGTTGGACAGAGTGGTCGCAGAGGGCTTTTCCAACCTGAATGAATCCATGATTCTAAAAAGGAGCTAGAGCCCAAGCTCACCCCCACCATCCACTCCCACATCATGCCCCAGCAATGTGCAGCAGGACAGCACCAAGGCAGAACAGGTCATTCCAGGGAGTCAGCGTGCAGCCCGGCTACATCTGCGGGTCCCAAAAGCTGCCCTACCCACTCCCTGCTTTCCTCACTTTCCCTGGCTGCCAGAGCACGTACCTGGTGCTGGGGAAGGAGGCGACCCTCTGCAGCTCCAGGAAACGCACCTCTTGCTTGTGCGGGAGAGGGAACAGCGTGGAATGCTCCTCAAAGCTGCTGCTGAACACACTGGACAAGGACGGCTCTGCTGGAAATAAAAAGGGCCAAGAAGGATGTGACCTTTAATATCTAAGAGGCTGAGCAGCTGAAATCTCAGGGGTACAGGAACCACAAATTCCAGTAGAGATGGAACAGCCCAACTGGGGAAGCCATAAACCTGCCCTACATCCCCATCCTTCCTGCGCCACAGTCCTTCCCCAGCAACTCTGCTCCCACAAGACTGCCAGCATCCCACCTGCTCCACTCCTCCAGGGAAAGGCTGTGGTACTGCTGAGTAGGAAGAGCCAGCAGCTCTAAGGAAGCCCTGCTCCTGGAGTTTACAGGGCACTGTTTTGTAGCTGAGAGCATCTGGGTGCTGCAGCTGCCTTTATGGCTGGGCAGCTACAGCAGCACAAATGGGAGGAAAAGTCAGGGCCCAGCACGCACCTTTCCTCTGCAGAAATGGCTCCAGAGTCTCCTTCAGGCACTCCTCGTTATCCAGTACAAATTTGAGGATGGATGCCAATTCAACCTGTGTTGGAGGAGCTGCAGAGTTAGTGGCTCTGCTGCAGGTCACAGGCAGCACCACAGCAGGTGTGGGGCAGCAGGCAGCTCCCTGCCTCTCTGTGCTGCTGCCCACACAAGCTTTTGACAGCCCAAAACCCCCAGTGAGCACCACAGTGCTCACTCCACACTGTCTTTCAATGGGACCCAGGAGGGTAAATCTCAGAGCACCTCCCCCCAGAGGCACTGCTGCTTCCCCCTGCATCCCAGATCCAGAGGAGGAACCCCAAAGGGATTACCTGGGTCTTGTAGTCAATTTCATTCCAATCCCCAGGATTCCTGGAACTCATAGAAGTGTGGTACAGCAGCAGCACAGCCACCTGCAGCAAGGCAGGAAAACCATCACTAACCCCAGGGCAGTCACAAGCACATTGGTGCTGTCTGGGACTAAAACATGCCACGCAGTTACCTTGGCCAGCACGAGCTCCTCTCCATCCAGGAGTTTCTGGGCAGAGACCAGGTTTTCTGCATCCAATTTGTGCCTGCAGTGCTCTGCAACACGAAACAGAATTCCCTGTCACACAGGAGCCACCGGGCTCGCTGCCTCCCCTGAGGTGACACTCATGGCCAGGAGGGCACTGTAATGCATCCCCAGGGAGAAGGGACATGGGGCAGGATGGGCTCCAGAGCTGAGATCCCAGTGCTCAGCCTTGGTCTTAAACTCTGACTGACTTTTATTCCCCTCCCTGGAACTCCACCCGAAATCCCAGCCTCCCCACCCTGGCATCTCCCCTGCAACATCAGCCCAAACAGAGAGTTCCGTCTCTGGAGGGTGGGATACAAGGTGGGATATGGTGTCTTCCCGCCAATAAAGGCTGAGCAAGCGTGTGAGATACTTCCCATTTCCCCTCCCACGATTTCTGCTTGGGTAAAGGTTTTCCACTGGTATTTGAAGAACTTGAGTCCAGATATATAACTAGGAAAACTGCTCCAAGGCAGCATCACCACAACAGTCGCTGCCACCCTGCCCTTCACACCCCAGACCTCCTTTGCTCTGAACCCAGCCTGTGACAAGGTTTTCCACCTGTAAATTTCCCAGCAGGAAGCTTTCCCTTCCACAGACTGGTGTGGGAAAGCTGGTGGCACCTCACAAAGCTGCTGATGCGGGGCAGGGGGGTCACTTTGCAGAGGGGGAAGCTGCAGACAGGAGACCAGACTCCCTCAGAGGTCAGGGGCACCAAGTAGGGGCAGTCACTTTCCCCAGCACCAGTGCAGGGTCTTACTCTGCAGGAAACCACGGATGAAGGTGATCCTCTCTGGCAGCGGCTGCTCCAGCACAGACTCCCCGTCCTTGCTCCCGTGGCTGGAAGAGTACAGGGTTTGCATTAACTCTTTCTGGACGGATTAGATCAAGGCTGAGTTTTGTGCAGCAGCATCGGCTGAGCCAGGGACTGGCTCTGGGGCACTGCTCTGCCCTCCACCCCCACACCAGGGCCAGCAGAGCCAGGGCCAACCACGCCATGCGCGGGAGCGGAATCCCCCGGAATATCCCTGCTGGGAGAGCAGCTGGAGCTGGGCAGCTGACACCTCCCCGGCACTGCTTCCTCCTCTGCCTGCCAGCCCCGGCACCCAGCACAGCACAGGGAGTTTCTGGGGGCCCCACCAGCTGGGAAGCACCACAGCAGCCAGTCCATGCACAGAGCCTCAGGCTTTTCTTGATGGATTTTGGGAAGGCTGAAGCTTCTTCCTGCACTTATTTCTGACTACACTCTTCCTGAGCAGCCACCAGTTCATGGAATATCCTGAGTTGGAAGGGACCCACAAGGGTCACTGAATCCACCTGCAGCTCAGAAACAGCATGCCCAAAACCCACATTGCCTGACCAGCACCACTTCAGTACTGTCTCCCACTCCCAAGGTGCCAAAAACAGGAACCCGACCTGGGACAGGGGCTGCCACCAGGATTTGCTCCTCCTCACAGACTTCCCCTGGTCCCACCAGGAGCTCCCCAGAGCAGCCGGCTGCTGAGGCGGCTGCCCTGCTGCCATCCCACTTTACCCAGCAATGGCCAGGCCTCTTTAGAGAGCACACGCCACCGGGATCCCGACTAATCCGAGCTGGAGCACAGGCCCAGGAGATTAACCACGTCTGACTAAATATATCTGGGGTGCAGGCAGCTCCTTCCTCCCCACCCACTGCAGGCAGATCCCTGCTCCAGGGGGTAATCACAGCAGACAGGCTCCCAGCGAGCCTCCCACCGGAAGCCTTTGAAAGCAATGCATGGCAGCCTCACGCCCCTTGCTCCCAGGCAACAAACACAATTCCTCAAGAAGGCACTCCTCCCACCCCTGCCCAGCCACCTCAGCTTCCAGAACGGAGCAAACAGCTGCGTATCATGTGGGCCATTCTGACCACACTATATGCAGCAGCAGCCTGACATCCCCAGGCAACACAAGCACTTTGTGAGACAGAAACCACCATTCTTCACACTGCTTTCCAGATACAAGGCTTCCTCAGGATCCCAAGGCTGCCACTCAGGAAACCTGCCTGGGCTGTTCCCTCACCAGAGCAGCATCAACAGAAATTAATACTCTGTGCAGCTGCAGGAACCCCTGTGCCACTGGCAGCAGCACTCAGGTCTGTTCTGCAGTGCCAGGAGCAAACCCAGATGTTAAGTGCCAGATGTAATAACAAGTCTCAAATGACAGGAACTCTGACCGGGAAAACATTCCCTGGGAAGCTCTGGGGACCCAACAGCTCTGCACACAGGCCCCAGCTGTGCAATGGCACAGAGGAGATCCCAGCATCTCATATGCCAGAGGACGAATAAACACCTCCAGACCCCCACTCCCACCGTGCCCAAGGACAGAGCCCCTTAGCTCCTGGGGGCTGAGGCCATGGCTCCAGGAGGCAGCCCCGACCCAGCTGTGTTGTTTCACATGTGCACACAGCTCCCCATACTCACATTTTGTTGATAATTCTGATGAAGACACTACAGTCCTGGAGCTGAGACAGATCATTGAGGGGATCAGCACAAACCTTTGTGCTGTTCACCTAGAAATGGGGTGGGACAGTCAGAAGGCAGAAACCAAGACAACACCGTGCTCTGCCACCCACCATCTTCAGTCCTGGCAGGGGACAGCAAGAATGGTCTGCCTGTGAAAGGAAATCAACCCCTTCAAACCACCCCTTCCAAGGGAACAGATGAACATGATCCCCACAGCTCCACATCTGGGAGTCTGGCACAGGTCCCATTTCTCATGCTGATAATGCCCCTCTTCTCTGGAGAGGCTGAAAGACATTGGGATGTTCAGCCTGGAGAAATGAAGGCTCCAGGGAGACCCTGCCAGTGCCTAAAGGGGCTCCAAAAGAGCTGGGGAGGGATTTTGGAAAAAGGCCTGGAGTGACACGACAAGAGGGAAAGGCCTCTCACTGACAAGAGGGCATGCTTAGATGGCATCTTGGGAAGAAATTTTTCCCTGTGAGCATTGTCCAGAGAAGCTGTTGCTGCCCTGTCCCTGGAAGTGTTCAAGGCTAGGCTGGACTTGGTTTGGAGTAACCTGGTCTAATGGGAGGTCTCCCTGCCCATGGCAGGGCATTCCAGTTCAATGAGCTTCAAAGTCCCTTCTAAGCCAAACCATCCTATGAGTTTTTGCTTGGACACAGCAGTGCTTTGGGAGACAGATCCAACAAACCCTTCACAGTTCACCTGCCGCCTGCTTCAGGCTCAGCTCCATCTTCCAGGCAGTTTCCACAACCAGACCAAGCCATTCCAGCATTTCTGGTTACTCAACAGGAAGGGTGAGCAAGGCTTCTCCTGCCAACACCCAC
Source organism: Argya squamiceps (assembly GCA_037834095.1). Lineage (NCBI taxonomy): Eukaryota > Metazoa > Chordata > Aves > Passeriformes > Leiothrichidae > Argya > Argya squamiceps. The sequence continues at coordinate 16,164,545 of JBBMKD010000001.1, read as the reverse complement.
CTGCCCAGGAACAGTAGGAACTGGGCTACCCTACAACCTGCCCCAGCCACAATCCCTCCTGTGACAAGCCCCAGCATTGTGCCTGGAAGCTGCAGCGTGTCCCACCTATGCAGGGAGCTCCAGCACAGGAGAGGGCACTTACCCAAGCAAGGAGAGCAGCAACTCTTGCACTGTGAAGAGACATCGTGGCCAGCCTCTCAGGTCACTGCCCAGACCTAAAAACCCCAACAATGGTGGGGGGGCAATAAAAAAGGGAAAATACAGTAATTATGTTACTAAGTGACTTGCACCCAGCACCAGGGATTTGTGCCCGCCAAGGGAGGATGTGTCCCTGCATCTGGCCAGCTGTGCAGGAGCAGCCAGCAGCCCTCTACTTCCCCACAGGCAGAGTGCGGAGCAATGCTGAGCTGCAGCCAGGTCCACTCCCACAGGTTAGGATCCTGACAAGGGGGCAATGGAAAACTGCTGCTCAGGCTCCTCATTCTCCTGCTGGGCCTTCTTGCCTCCCTATGTCACTAACCTTTCTTGCCTGGCAAGGCAGTAGCCAAGCCATTGAAGCGCTGCCAGCTCCCCTTCCCACTGCTGCCAGTGAAAGAACCACCTGCTGGGGGCACAGGGAGCTCACCGGGCATCACTGGATTGGGTGGGAGCAGGGACGAGCTGCCCTGACGGGATCTGGGATCACTGCCAGGTCGCCTTCACAGTGACCTTTGCCTCCACGCTGGCTGCCCCCACTGCCACCCTGGCAGTCTTCCAGGGGCGGGGACTGCTGGGAGTCAAAAAGTCACCCAGACGATGAGGGGGGCTCCTCACCCTGGATCGCACCTGGACACCCACACCACGGTGGACCAGGAGCCTGGTCAGGATCTGCAGCTGCTCAGCACAGCACAGCCAGCCCGTCATGGTGGCTTCGGAGACTACACAGCTCCCACTGCCGTCAGTCCAGCCGGGAAGCATGGCATCCTCAGCAGGACAGGTCCTCCCTCCAGTTTGGCTAAAACTCAGCTCCCACGGCTGGGTCACTCAGCAACTACTGTCCCTCCACCCGGTGGCACTGCCACAACCTCTCCCTAAAAATCCACCCAAAGGCACGGGGCAAAGCACTCGTGCAGCACGGGATCCAGACCCTCGCAGAAAACCGTGTGCTACCAGCGTCGAGCTGCGTTTTACCAGAACCAGTCGGCAAACACACCGGTGCCTGGTGTGAGATCCGGACGGGCAGGACCAACCCGCTCCTGCCGCGGTCACAGCCCGGCTTGTCACTGCTGACACTGGCCACCCTAAGTATCTGAGACAACGCCACGACCCTCCGTGAGGACGTGCTATTCGTGACGGCAGGCGGGAAGTGGCTGCGGAGCCCGCCAGAGGCCCCGAGCGCCTTCCAGCCTCATCCCCAAAGACAGCAGCTGCAGGGGGGCCGTGGGCACCGGGCTACGAGCCCCAGAGCCGGCGGCGGCCGCGGCGGCATTGTCCTTCCCCGCTTTCCCCTGCGCCGCTCCGGTCACAGCACGGCGTTACGCAAGCCCGCGCTCCGGAGCTCCCGACCTGCCAGGGGGACGCGCCCGCGGGCCCAGGGCTGTCCCAGGCCAGGGCTCCGGCTGCGGGAAGCACCCGGGCGGGGTGAGCGACCCACGGCAGCCCCCGCGAACGGACGGGCCCGCAGCCTGCGCGGGGCGGAGGGGGAGAGCAGCCACCGACCCGAGCGCCCGGATGTTGGCGAGCCCGACGCGGCCACCCGCGGCCCCGGGGACCCGCACCTCGGGGGCTCGCCAG
>JBBMKD010000001.1:16123267-16143216 GCA_037834095.1 Argya squamiceps | reverse complement strand
GGTGTCAGGGGGAGGACCGGGGGCGACCCTCGGGGAGCAGCTTGGGAGTGCACCGGCGAGGTACCGCCGGAGCTTTGGGGGGCTCCCGGAAGAAACGGGGCGGGGGTAGCGGGGGAAATTCGGGCGTAGGAGTGGAGTGTTCAGGGCGGCACCAGAGGGGCCTCGGGGATGGTCCGAGGAGAGCAGGGGGTCGGGAGGGGAGCCGGAGATGGATCCTGGGCGAGCAGCGGGGAGGATTTGGGGGAGCGCCGGCGAGGTACCAGGGGGAACGCTGGGGCGTGATGTGGAGGTCACTGCAGAGATTCTGGGGGAGCGCTGTGGTACACAGGGCGGGTGTCCAGGGAAGCATTCGTAGAGGACCGGGAAGAACTGGGAGAGGCACCGAGGGCGGGAGGGGGGGCGCCAAGGGAGCACTGGCAGGGGAAGCAGTGGGAATCACTGGAAAGGATCCAGGGGAGCAGGCAGGGAGCATTGAGGGGTACCAGCACCAAGAGGCCAACAGGCAGTGGGGGGGACTCACCTGGGGGGATACAGTGGACATAGGAGTCACCGGTACTGTGGGTGTTGCTAGGAATTTGGGCACAGGGAGACTGGGACAGCTCTGGTCAGTGAATGCTGGGGGGCATGGATACGAGGAGACCTGGGGTTTTCGGAGGGACACTGGCACTTCTGGGACAAAGAGCACCAGGGGAATGGCACCTGCTCTGGCCTGGGTGTCCCAGGAGACCAAACACCAACAGTCTCTGGAGGGGCTGGGGATCTCTGGGCAGTGGGAGGACCCTGGCTCCAGGGTGGCTGTGACACCCACCCTTGCTACCATGGCAGTCTATTTGATGGAGGGCCTGGCCCCTACCCCACATTCTTCGGGTCCCTGAGCCTACCTATGGCACAGGGGGTCCCCAGCTCCTGCCCTCATGTCTGGGGGTCCCCAACCTGGGGAAGGGGGGCAGCTCTGTGCCCTTGAGTTGTGCTGTGGAACTCCATGGCTCCCAGCTTGTGCCAGGTCACAGGTGAGTGCTGACAACCCTGGGGGTCCTGAAGTGCCTTTGCCCAGTGGTGCACCCCAGCACCCCACCGTACCTCTGGCACCTCAGTGTGCTGGTAATGTTCCGTGTGCTGGGATGCTCCCAGGGCATGCCACTGGCTCTGCTTGAGGCTGGTTACCTGTACCAGCACCTGGACCTTGATGTGGTTGTGGGATGATGGTGAGGGCACTTGAACTCAAAGCTTTTTTGTGCCCTGAGAACCTGTGGGAGAACTGGGAGTGCACTGTGAGCTGGCCTGCCCTGGCCTGGGGTTGCTGTGTGCTGGTGCCACGTGCAGGTGCCAGGCATGCAGCTTCTGTGCTGGCATGGTTGTCCTTCTCTGTGGACCGTGGCAAATGCAGTTGCCCAGCCACGTGGGCCCAGCATGGCTCTGGGCACCAGCTCCCCACCACAAGGCTGGGCTTGCGAGCAGGACTGGACACAGCACTGGGAGAGCACACCATTCTGGCACCTAAGGGTGCCATAGGGCTGGGGGGCATTGTGGCACCAGTGTGGGTGACTAGGGGCTACAGGCAGCATCATGGTGCAGGTGCCTGGGTAAGGTGTGTGTGTCACTGATGTCTTTTACTGTCTGGTGAGGAGGCCATGGGTGCCATGTGGCTGGGCTGTGGGATGGGACCATGCAGCATGCAAAGCCTGTCATGGGGATGCCAGGTTGGGAGGCTGTACTCCAGCAAGGACTACTGGGAGTCTCTGGTGCTGTGATCTCACCAGGCACTCCTGTCGCCAGTGAGTGGGTGGACAGGGCTGTGGGACCATTGGCCCCAGCTATTGCTGTGGCCCTAAAAATAGCTGCAGGGTCAGGAGGAGGAAAGGGAACTGCAGTGGGATCCCGGCAGCGTCGGCTTCCTTTAACCCTCCCGCTGGTGCGCCGTGGACTCACCAGGCTGGATGTGGCACACCAGGACATCTCACTGTGCCCTAGCCACGACACACTGGGGTGTCACACTTGTGGCCTCAGGGTGGCATATTGGGGCTTCACTGGAACTCACAGCGCTAGCATACAGCAGTGGCACCCCAGGGCGTGCTGACATCACTGGTTGGTGAACGGTGCTAGTGGGGACACTTCTGGTGTGGTGTCCCACAGGAGCTCGGGGACTTGGACCTTCCATCCCAGCTCACTGCCAGTTCATGGGGGCAGCAGTGCCAGGATGGTGCCAGTGGGATGCCCCTTGCCAGGGTGCCCACATCCCGCTCTTGGTGGAGTAGGGTGGTGGGTGCCCCTCTGTGTGCCACAGAGCAGTGGGGATATGGCCTGCCCTGTGTGCTGGCAGGGCTGTGGCAGGATGCTGGCTGGGCGTCAGAGCCGACAGGGGAGTCCCGTTGCTCCTGCAGAAAGGCTCTTTGTTACTCAAGCCCGGTGCTCTCTGGCCCCCCCGTCGCTGCTCACGGAAATAGCAGTCGAAAACGGTGCAGGGCTGGGCAGCCAGGGGGCCCTGCAGTCCCCCTCCACAGTACCACCCCCTGTGCTGGGTGTCCCTCCAGCCCCCTGCCAGTTATCCACAGAGAGCCCCTTGATGTCCCCCACAGCTGAGGACCTAAGGGTCCTGCTCCTTGCTCCTCCAATCTGGAGTTCTACATACTAGTGCTGTGCTGGGGGTTCCCCTTGCACCTCCTATCACACCTCCACTGGTGTTCGTGCTTGGAGACCCCAGTTGTGTGTTAGGACTTCCCACAGAGACCCCTTATGCTACCCTCATTCGGGGGGTCTCTGTGCCCCCCCCATCCTACCAGCTGGGATTCTCCCATAGACTCCTTTGAGCTGGGAACCCCTGATTCCCTCACCCACCCTAGCAGGGTTTTCCATACAGCCCCTCCCCATAGTGGATTCCCATTCAGCTCCCCTGCCACTTGGAGGGTTCTCCATGGCCCCACCCTCCCAATGACCCCTGGCTGGGCAATGGGGCACCTGGGAAGACCCCAACAGTGCTGGGGTAGGTTGTACCTGCAGGGGAGGTGGGAGAAATGGGGCACCTGGCACTGCAGGGAGCATGGTGGCACCAGGGGTCCTGCTGTGGGGTGACAGCAGGGTAACCAGAACTGTAGGGTAACACCAGGGGACCTGACAGCATGGGGTAGGACATGGGGGCATGGCACCCTGTCCAGGGACACAGAACAGCATGGGGGTATGGATGCTGCCTTGTCCCAGTCCTCCAGCCCTGTGTCGAGCTGCCGCTGGGGCAGAGGACACAGCTGAGTGGCCCTGGTGTGGTGACAGCAGCCTCAATGCTCATGGTGACCTCTGTGGCCAGAGGCCAGCCGAGGAGTCACCGTCCCTGCTGACGGCCCTGGAGTGGAGAGGTCTTGCAGTGCTGAGGCTCCTTGTCTCCTGGAGTCCCTGAGATGGGGAGGGCTCCCAATCCTGATCCTTGCATCCACTGAGGTTGTCACCCCATCTCTTAGCACTGCCTTTCACCCCTTGCCCTGGGATCATGTCCCTGGTTCCTGTCAGCTTCCACTGGAAAATAAATTGTTTCCTGGTGTCCTCCAATAAATTGTTTCCTGGTGCCAGCTCCTGCCTGCGCCTGCCAGCTCCTGCCTGTGCTGTGGGCTGGGGACAGTGCCTCTGGCACAGACAGGCCGTGCAGCAGGGGCAGCAGCACTGCCAAGGACATAGTGGTGTTGATTGTGGGGTAGGAGCAAGCAGGGATGTCACTCTGGGACTCCCAGCACCCATCCTGCAAGCATTTTCCCATGGGTGTTCCATGGATTTCTCTGTCAGCTCATTGCATGCCAAGGGGAATAGTGGTATTGAAGCTCCTCACTGTGGGTGTTGGTCAGGTAGGGGTCTGACTGGATGAGTACTGGGCATCCCTTCAGGGCTGCAGGGGGCGTGCAGGTAGGTGGGGGGCCACCACCCAACCCCCAGCACCCTGATTCCCTCCCTGCTGCCACAGGTTCCAGAAACACGTCCACACCTACCGCATCCTGCCGGACGAGGAGGATTTCCTGGCCGTGCAGGTGGGCAGCACGGCTGTGGGACACCCTGTGGCTCGTGGGCAGTGGGGGGTCTCCAGCTCAGCAGTGCACAGTGTTGACCTTGTGCTGGGAGTTTGCCTGTCTCGCTGGCTGTGCTGGGTGGCTCTGCCGGCCTCAGCCCTGGCCTGGTGCCACGTGCATGCCCGGCTGTGCCGGATGGCTTGGCTGTGCCCGTCTTGGCCGGCACTGGGTATTTTTGGAGCAACAGAACCCTCTTTGTGCTGGCCAGGTGGGCAGGAAAAGCTGCCTTTAGGAGAGAGGAGGCCAAGGGGTGGCTGCTGCCTGCACCCTGTCAGCTCACCTACCAGCCCTGCAGGCCCCGTTGCAATGGGCCCTGCTCCCCACTGTGGGGCTGTGGGGTCAGCCCTTGTCCTGCATTGGGGTCCCTGCATGGGAGGATCCCTGCATGGGAGTCTCTGCATGAGGGGGTCCCTGCATGGGGGTCCCTTTGTGGGAGCATCCCTGCATGGTGGCAGCTCTGCATGAGGGGATCCTTGCATGGTGGTGTCCCTGCCTGGGGAGATCGCTGTCTGGGGGACATCCCTGCATGGTGGCATCCCTGGATGGTGGCATCCCTGGATGGTGGGTTCCCTGCTTGGTGCTGTCCCCACCTGTGGGGGTGCCCGGTGGTGCTGGCTGCAGGCGCTGATGGTCCCGGTGTCCCCATGTCCCCGCAGACGTCACAGGGGGTGCAGGTGCGGCGCTTCAAGACGCTCAGCGAGCTGATTGCCCTGTACCTGCAGCCCAACCAGGGGCTGGTCTGCACCCTGCTCTTCCCTGTCGAGAGGGAGAAAGAGAAGGAGACCGTGGAGGACAGGGACTACTCGGGTATGGCAGGGTGACATGGGTGGGTGAATAGGGTCCTGAGACCCCTGGGGTGGTGGTGACTGGCTCCCTCATTGCCCCATTGCAGACGGAGAGGATGAGAAGCCACCATTGCCACCACGCTCTGGCTCCACCAGTTTCTCTGGCACCTCGGTGGGGCTCAGCCCCACTGGCCTGGGACCATCTGTGCCAGAGGGGCCAGTGGAGAGGTGAGGGTCTGTTTGTCTCCTGCCTGTCCCCTGTCTGTCCCCTGCTCCTCTCTGCTGGCTCTCACCCCCTGGGTGCTCTCTCTGCAGCACCAATGGGCTCAGCAGCATCTCCCACGAGTACCTGAAGGGCAGCTACACCCTGGACCTGGAGGCAGTGAAGGGAGGGGCCAACAGCCTCCCCCACCTCAACAAGACCCTTGTCACTTCCTGCAAACGGCTGCACAGGTGAGTGTTGGATGCTGGGACAGATGGATAGATGGAAGGATGTCTGTACCACCCAGTGAGCCGGCTCCTCTTGCCTCCCCCAGTGAGGTGGACAAGGTGCTGGCAGGACTGGAGATCCTCTCCAAGGTGTTTGACCAGCAGAGCTCCCCCATGGTTTCCAAGATCCTGCAGCAGGTAAGGGGAATATGGGGACACAGTGGTGGCCACCCCCCACCCACAGACCCCACCATGGCACCTTCCATGAGTGGTGGGAAAGCCTGTGGAGAAACACCCACCCATCCTGCCCCATCCCACCCATCCCAGATTGCCAGTGGGCTCTGCTACTTGGGGTTGGGAGAGGCTCTGGGGTGGGTCTGGGGTTCACATTGCAGTGCTGGGGTGTCCTGCTGGGGGTTCCAGACAGCAGGGCAGAGCGGAGAGCAGGAGCTGGAGAACCTGGTGCTGAAACTCTCTGTGCTGAAAGATTTCCTGTCCTCCATCGAGAAGAAGGTGAGGCTGGAGATACAGGAGTGGATGGCCTGATGGGGGTGTTCTGAGGGGTCTGGATGAACTGGAGGGACTGTGGGGCTGGGCACTGGTGGCACTGGGGCAGCTGGCAGGGATGGCTGGGCTGGTGGAGCTGAGGGACCCCTGGGGTGGACATCTGGGACTGAGGCACCAGTGGGAGTGGGGAGGGCCAGTGGAGCTGGAGTAGGGCTGAGGGGGGCGGTGGGGCCTTGTGGACTGAGAGGGCTGGTGGGGCTTGGAATGCTGGTGGGACTGGATGGGTTGGTGGAGCTGGGAGGAGTTGTGGGCTCTCAGCTGACCCTGTTGGGGCTCTGGCAGGCACTGAAAGCCTTGCAGGAGATGAGCTCAGCCACCCCCACCACGCCCCCTCAACCCCTCTCCCGCAAGGCCAAGAGCATCCCAGTGCAGACCTTCGAGGTGAGCCCTACCCCCTGCCCTGCCCAGTTTTGGAGTTTTGAGAGGATTTCAGAGTTAACTGAGTACCTCCAATGTGACACTGAGGGCACAAACCCCTCGGTGTCTCTGTGGAAGGCCAGATGCCAGATTGGGTGCTGGGGTGTCTCCTGTGTCCTCCCTTATCCCAGTGTCCCCTGACAGGTGAAGCTGGATATCACCCTGGGGGACCTGACCAAAATTGGGAAGTCACAGAAGTACACGCTGAGTGTGGATGTGGAGGGGGGTAAACTAGTAGTGCTGAAGAAGCAGAAGGACTCCCAGGAGGACTGGAACACCTTCACCCATGACAAGAGTGAGTGGGAAGGCATCAGGGGGGCCCCAGCACCCGTGGGATTGCCTTTGCGCTGGGGAGCATCCCTGTGAGGCTCAGTGGTGGGCTGGAAGCTGAGGGATTTCCTCGTGCTGAGGGTATCCCCATATTGGGGGTTCCCCAAAGCATGGACTGTGGGGGTTCCAGCACCCAGCTGGCACCCAGCATCCTCCCAGCTCTTGCTACTCCTCCCCAGTCCGGCAGCTGATCAAGTCACAGCGGGTGCAGAACAAACTGGGCATCGTTTTTGAGAAGGAGAAGGATAAAACACAACGGAAAGACTTTGTTTTTGTCAGTGCCCGGGTGGGTAATCCTCAGCTGGGGGCAGGCGGGGGGCAAGTGGTCCTTTGCAGGGATGGGGTGGGGCAGGATTTAACCCCTGGGCCCTGGTAGGGCTCAGGGACAGGCGCTGGGTACCGGTGCCTGATGGCTGGGTGATGTCCCTGGGATGGTCCCCCGTGCCCAGAAGGTGCCAAGTTTGGCTGAGCCAAAGCAGGGGGGCTGGAGAGGATTGTGGGGAGCCCCTCTACCCCTCCCTCCTCACTGCCCCCTCCTACAGAAGCGTGAGGCCTTCTGCCAGCTGCTGCAGCTGATGAAGAATAAGCATTCTCACCAGGATGAGCCTGACATGATCTCTGTCTTCATTGGCACCTGGAACATGGGTGAGCAGGGCTGGGGGCAGCCCACGGTGGGGTGTCGAGGCCCTGGGGTCCCCCCTGACTGTGCTATCCCCCCTGCAGGCAGTGTTCCCCCCCCTAAGAACATCACTTCATGGATCAGCTCCAGGGGGTTGGGCAAGACCCTGGATGAGGTAACGATGGCCATACCGCATGACATCTACGTCTTCGGTACCCAGGAGAATTCTCTGGGAGACAAGGAGTGGGTGGACTTCCTGCGCACAGTCCTCAAGGACTTCACAGAGCTTGAGTACCGCCCGGTAAGAGCCAGGGGGCCCTGTGGGCTGTGGGCTGCAGGCACTGCTGGGTGGTGGAGGTGTGTGATGCTCAGTGTCCTGGGGGTGGCTGTGCTCTGGCTCTGTGACACCAGCTGTTCTGGGGTGCTGTCATGGTGCTGGGTGGCCGTGGGTGCTCCAGGTCTGCTGACACCAGGTCTTTTGGGGTGGTTTCCTGGTGCCGGGTATCTGTGGATACTGATGGATGGTGGTGGGATTCCCTGGGGAACAGCCCGTGGTGGGAGAGGCTGGGGTGAAGCAGTAATGAGCATCCCCTGTGGACACACCAGAGGGGCCCCCGTGGCCCCAGGGGGCCCCGGTGTGTGCTGGCAAGGGGCTGAGGGTGCTGGGGCCCACAGGTGGCCATGCAGTCCCTGTGGAACATCAAGGTGGTGGTGCTGGTGAAGCCAGAGCACGAGAACCGCATCAGCCATGTCAGCACCTCCAGCGTCAAGACAGGGATCGCCAACACCCTGGGTAGGGGCACAGCAGGGCACAGAGGGACACAGGGGGTGTGCACTGCACTGGGGGGAGTCCTGGGGTGTCTGCGTTATGGGGGGGCTCTGTTGTGTGAGGAGTTGTCTCAGCATGTGTACCTTGCATGATGAGGAGTCCTGGTGTGTGGGCATTGCATGGGGAGGGGTCCCAGTGTGCGTGCTGCACAAGGTGGGGTCCTGGTGTGTGTTGCACGTGGAGGGGTCCCTGAGCACAGGTGTTTCACGAGGAGAGCTTTGTGTGCAGTGCACAGGGAAGGTTCTGGGAATGTTTGCATTGCATGAGGAGGCCCTGGATGAGTGTACTTTGTGTGAGGGGCACTCGGGGGGTGGGGTGTGTTTTAAGAGGAAAGCTCTCCAGCATGTGCCAGGCTGCATGTGCCTATGCCAGATGGCCAGGTGGGGACTGTGCCCCATCACCATGACCTGGGGCTGGCTGGGTGTCCATCCCCGAGGTAGAATCAGGTTGCCTGATCTCATCCCACATCCCCATTTCCTGACAGGGAACAAGGGTGCTGTAGGTGTCTCCTTCATGTTCAATGGCACCTCCTTTGGCTTTGTCAACTGCCACCTCACCTCTGGCAATGAGAAGACTGCACGGTGAGCACCCCCACCCTGGACTGGGACAGGACAGGGCTGTTGCCCCTGTCCTCATGCTGTGACATCCTGTCCCCATGTCCCCTGCTTCAGGAGGAACCAGAACTACCTGGACATCCTGCGCCTGCTCTCACTGGGGGATAAGCAGCTGAGCTCCTTTGACATCTCCCTTCGCTTCACCCACCTCTTCTGGTTCGGGGACCTCAATTACCGCCTAGACATGGACATCCAGGTCAGGGGAAGGGGTGGGTGGGGCTGGGAAGGTGGGTGGGGGTATCAGGGTCCCCCTCCCAGCCCTGTGCTAACCCCTTTGTCCCTGCAGGAGATCCTCAACTACATCAGCCGCAAGGAGCTGGAGCCGCTGCTGAAGGTGGATCAGCTCAATCTGGAGAAGGAGAAGCACAAGGTGTTCCTGCGCTTTGGTGAGGACTGGGGGAGCTCCAGGAGGGTCTGGGGCTGCAGGCCCTGCTGTCAGGACTGTACTGACCCACTGCTGTCCCTGCAGGTGAGGAGGAGATCACCTTCCCCCCAACCTACCGCTATGAGCGGGGCTCCCGGGACACCTATGTCTGGCACAAGCAGAAGCCCACAGGGGTAGGTTCTGGGGCAGGGGGAGTTGGGGAGTGGAGGACACCCCAGTCTGAATCCCCACCCACTCCCCACCCCTACCAGGTGCGTACCAACGTGCCGTCCTGGTGTGACCGCATCCTCTGGAAGTCCTACCCTGAGACTCATGTCAACTGCAACGCGTATGGTGAGCAGTATGACCACCCCCAGCAGCCTTGTCCCTCTTCTGGGGACAGTCCCCCTCCTCCATCCTGACTTCTTCCCCATCCCCACTGACTGCAGGGTGCACAGATGACATTGTCACCAGTGACCACTCGCCTGTCTTTGGCTCCTTCGAAGTGGGAGTGACATCCCAGTTCGTTTCCAAAAAAGGTGCCTATGCCCAAGGGGATACTTTGCTGTCCCCTTCCCCTCCATAGTCCAACCTCTCCCTCTAAACAGAGGGAGAGGTCCCAGGGGATTCCAATACCTTTTGTCTCCATGGAGGGCTCTCCAAGTCCTCAGAGCAGGCATACATCGAGTTTGAGAGCATAGAGGCCATCGTGAAGACTTCCAGTCGCACCAAGTTTTTCATCGAGTTCTATTCTACCTGCCTGGAAGGTGAGGACTGGCATGGCAGCGGGGAGGTCCCAAAGGGCTTGAGAGGGGTGCCAGGAAGCTCATGGCATCCTGGGAGGCTTAAGGATTGATGCCGTGTCCCACTACCACCACAGAGTTCAAGAAGAGCTTCGAGAATGACAGCCAGAGCAGTGACAACATCAACTTCCTCAAGGTGCAGTGGTCATCCCGGCAGCTACCCACGGTGAGGAGGGGCTGGGGGTCGACAGGGTGGGTGCTGAGGGAAGCTGCAGACAGGGAGACCCTCACTCAGTGCCAACACCCCATTCCCTTGGCCACAGCTGAAGCCTATCCTCTCCGAGATTGAGTACCTGCAGGACCAGCACCTCTTGCTCACTGTCAAATCCCTTGACGGTTATGAGTCCTACGGTGAGTGTCCACTCCAGCACCATGCCAGCACCAGGGGGTTCGTGGGGTGCAGACCCCCAACCCCCTCCACTCTCACCCCCAGGGGAGTGTGTCATTGCCCTGAAGTCGATGATTGGCAGCACAGCACAGCAGTTCCTCACCTACCTGTCCCACCGCGGTGAGGAGACAGGCAACATCCGCGGCTCCATGAAGGTCCGGGTGCCCACAGAGCGCCTGGGCACCCGCGAGAGGCTCTATGGTGAGGAGCCCTCACCCCGGGGAGGGTGGTGGGGACAGGACTCCCCCGCTGAGCCCCTGTTCCCCGGCAGAGTGGATCAGCATCGATAAGGACGAGACGGCAGCCAGCAAAGGGAAGGTGCCACTAGGTGCCAGGGCCACGCAGGACAATGCCAAGTATGGGGGACAGGGCTCGGCAGGGTGGGGGGCACCGGTTCCTGGGGAACGGGAGGCCTCAGGGATTCACCTGAGTGCAGCTATTGCTCAGGGTATCCCTCTGGGTTGGTGTGTGGGATGTGACTGGGGATAGTCCTGATGCCAGTTCTGTGCCACACGGGGCAGGGATGGGTCTCTGAGCCTCCGAATGTGGTTCTGGCTGTGTTTTGGTGGCTGAACCCTGTCCTACAGGGCAGAGCTCCATCTTGGGGATATGAGCCCTGACCTGGGCTGCTGAGACCCAGCTCACGGGGTCTGAACTTTGTCCTGGGTGATCTGAGCCTTGTCCTGCGTGTCTGAACCCCATTGTGGGGTTCAGACCCCCATGGGGCACCCAACACCTCCTGTTGCCAGGTCTGTGGGACGGAAGCCCACCAGTGCTGAGCCCTCCACCACCATTCTGGCCAAGCTCCCGGAGGAGTCTGAGAAGAGCAGCACCACAGCAGCAGCTCGTCCCCCTGCCCCACACCGCAGCACCCCCAGGGATGAGGTCACCCCGAGCCGGTGAGGGCATATGGGCAGGGCTAGGGAGGGGGATTGCTCTGGGAATGCCGCGCTCACCCCTGTGCCCATAGGTCCAAGGTGGAGGCAGTGCCAGAGCTGTCAGGGGGTCCCCTGAAGAACAGCTTCAACAACCCAGCATACTACGTGCTGGAAGGGGTCCCCCACCAGCTGCTGGTGCCGGGGGACCCCGGCAAGCCCCCCAAAGCCAAGGTGCAGCTGGCAGTGCCGGAGCGCTGCCAGTGCCCCTCGGCGTGCTGTGGTGGCGAGAGTGATGAGGAAGAGGAGCTCGGCACCCTCAACCTGCCACCGCCGGATTTTCCCCCACCGCCGCTGCCACGGGAGCTGGAGCTGCCCCCAAACACCTTCTTGGGCACCCCCAAGGAGCTGCCGGTGTCCACTGGGTGCGAGGACCCCAAATCCCACCCAGCTGCCTTTGGAGAGACTGCCCTGCCCAAGCTGCACCCCCGGCCACCCCCAGCTGCCAGGGGTGGATTTGGGATGGAGGGGGCCGGTGGGACTCCTGTTACCGGGGGGCTACCTGCAGCTGGGGGGCTGCCCACCCCTGGGGGGCTGCCGGGAGGGCTGCTGGATGACCGCTCCTGCTCGGTGCTGCAGATGGCCAAGACACTGAGTGAGGTGGACTACGGGGGTGGGAAGGGGAGGGTGGTCCCCCCACCACCACTGCTGGCCAAGGGGAAGTTGCCTCCCCGCTGCCTGCACCCCGACTACGGCCGCCCCCTTGCCTTCCCTCCCCACTCCATCCAGGAGAGCATCCAGGAGGACCTGGCTGAGGAGGTGGGTGACACAGGGTGGGTGGGGGTCCTCAGCACCTCACTTGGGGCTCCCTTTGGGGTGCCCCATGGTGCTGAGGCTGTTGGGGTGCAGGTGCTGGGCCGTGGTGTGGGTGTCGTGCCCGGTGTGGGCGAGTGGCTGCGGGCGCTGGGGCTGGAGCGGTACGAGGAGGGGCTGGTGCGCAATGGCTGGGATGACCTGGAGTTCCTCAGGTGAGCAGCCCCCCAGAATGGTGGGGAGGGACTCCCACCCACTCCCACCAGCCTGGCCAACCCCAGTGGGTCCGTGTCTTCCCAGGGGGTCATAGTGATGGCTTGGGTTCTGGGGAGGTCCCTGGGGGTGCTGCCCTTGATGGTCCCCACTGTCCCTGGGGGTTTCCCACTGCCCACTGAAGGTCTCCACCTCCCCTGGGGGTCCCTGCTGTCCCTGGAGGGCTCTTCAGCCCCCAAAGGTTCTGCGCTGCCCTGAGGGGGGGGGGCATTGCTCTCAGGGGTCCTTGCTGACCCTGAGTGTCCCAGCTGCCCCAAGACATCCCCACTGCTCCTGCATGCCCTTTGCCTCTCAGGATCCCCTCTGCCCTCTGGGGGTCTCAAAATCCCTCAGCAGGGACAGGATGGAGCCTGGGTGGGCACCCAGCAACCTGAGTGGGGGCTCTAGCACCCCCAAGTGGGGTGCCTCCCCTCGGGGGCAGAGAGCCCCATATTTGCACCTCATTTGCAGTGACATCACAGAGGAGGACCTGGAGGAGGCTGGAGTGCTGGAGCCTGGCCACAAGCGCGTCCTGCTGGAGAGCCTCCAGCCCCGCAAGTAGCTGCCGCCGCACACTCAGCACCCAGTTCATCCCGCGGCCCAGCATCCCGCATCCTGCGAGTGCACGTTCTGCATCCTGCGGCCCAGCATCCCAGATCCTGCAGCCCTGCCTCAGACCTTGCAGATGCGTGTCCTGCGGCCGAGCATCCTGCATCCCACTGGGGCACATCCCGGACCCCATGGCTGTGCATTCTGCATCCTGCTGCCACATATCCCGGACCCTGTGGCCCTGCATCCTGCGGCTGAGCATCCCAGATCCTGCAGCCAATGCATCCCAGATCCCCCAGATCCTGTGGCCGTGTGCCCACAGCCCAGCATCCTGTGGCCACATATCCTGGGTCCCGTATGGATGTGCATCCCAGATCCTGCAGCTGTGCATACTGCAGCTGAGGATCCTTCATCCCACAGTCCCACATCCATTCATCCTACCATCACCAGCAGCAAGTGGGAGCCCCACGACCTCCACAGCCCACCCCTCACCCTGGGGTAATGGGGTGGGAAGGGGGTGTGGAGGGACAGGGGGGTGGTGGGTTGTCCTGGTCAGATAATTTCACATGAGGATCCCTACAGGGTTCCCTCACATTTAAGTTATTTTTTATTTATTGGGAGAAGGGATGGGGGAAGAGGTGTTTGGGGGTAACCCTTAGGATCCTGGCTCTCCCCATGACCCCTCACAGCTAGGAGGAGGAGGCTCTGAGCAAAGTCGTGTCTCGACTCAAGTGCCTTCATGATGCCTGGGATGGGATGGGATGGGATGGGATGGGATGGGATGGGATGGGATGGGATGGGATGGGATGGGAGACCTCAGCCAGCCCTCACAGACAGCACTAGGCACAGCTCAGGGTCCCCATCCCCAACTCAAAGGATCCTGTTCTCACCCTGAAGGTCCCATCCCCACTGTGAGGGTTCCTGTCTCCACCCCAGGGCACCTGTCCCCCTGAGGGTCCCTCTCCCCAACATGGATGTCCCACTCCCACCCTGGAAGATCCCCATCCCCACCTAGGGGGTGGCTGTCTCCTTCCCTGAGGGTCCTATCCCCTTGCTGTAGGTCCCTGTCCCAACTCCAGAGGCTCCCATCCCCACCCTGGACATCATAGCTGTGCACCAGGGGTTCCTACCCCCACCTTGATCATCCCCATCCCTGCCCTGGATGTACTGTCTCCTCCCCTGGGGGTTCCTGTCCCCATATCTGGGGGTTCCATCTCCACCCCAAGTGTCGCTGTCACCATTCCTGGGGGTCCCATCCCCACTGTGGCAGTCCCTGTCCCTGCCCTAGGAGTGCCTGTCCCCCATCCCTGGGGATCGTTTTCCTACCATAGGAGTCCCTGTTCCCACCCCTGGGGACCCCATCCCCACCATGGTGGTCCCTGTCCCCAGGGGTCCCCCCCCTACCCTGAGGGTCCATCCCACCAGAGGTTCCGTCCCCAGGGGTCCTGTCTTCCCCATACTGGGGATTCCATTCCCACATGGCAGGGACCCCATCCCCACTCTGGGAGTGCCTGTCCCCGTGCTGACATCCAGAGCCTGGGATTCCTGCCACAGCAGAGCCAGATCAGTGCCTTCCCCCAGAGCCCACCCCACACCACCAGTTCCTCTGGGGCGTCCCCCCACTCCCACCCAGTTTGCCCATTAGGTACTTGCTGGGTCTGTCCCCTCCCGGGGGTTTGTGGTGCCCTTGGGGACAGCGGGGCTGGCAGCCGGGTCTTGTGGGTGCTCAGCCCCCCGCCTCGCCAAGTGTCCTTCCAGGAGGGTCCTCAGGGTGGGGCTCCCCAGGACAGGGGTCCTCCCACTGTGCCTTCCCCACTGGGATGCCCTCTCCAGACTCTCCTTGTCCCCAGGGGGGATGGGGGTGATGCTACCCCCACACCCCCCAACCCCTCACTCCGGCTGAGATGAAGGATGGGCCAGGCACCTCTGGCATCCCCCAACATCCCCCCTCTGTTCGTGGGGTGTTTGGTGTGAACTTCCCCCCACTAAACCCCCAGCTCCTGTGTTTGCAGGTGTTTGGTAAATCTGGAGTGATTTTTGTCGTGTTTGTGCAATGGGTGTGGTGGAGCTCTCAGGGTGGCAATGTGGGGAAGGGTCTGGGGAGGGGGGCCAAGATGGGGAACCAGGGGGAAGAACTGGGTACCAGCAGAATGTGTGACCCCTCCAAGCTGGCTCTACTGGTTCCCAACAAGGTGGGGACCAGGTCCCTTGTCCCCTTCTTGCCATCTTGGGTACCTCAGACCACTCCCCCAGTAGCCTGGCACGCTCCTTGTCACCATCCCAATGCCCCCAAGACCTTCTTCATCATCACCCCCCAAAGGGCCCCTAGAGGCCAGGTGGGCTGTGTGGGGCATCGCTCTCCTCACCCCACTGGAGGGGCCTTCCCATGAGGTGCCCCCTCAGCTTCCTGCAGCTGCTTGGGGTCTTCGATTGGGGGGCGCCCAAAATAATCCCTCAGGTGTGGGGGTCTGTGGCATCACCTGGGGGGTTCTGGTGGGTTTCAGATGGTTCAGGGGTGGGGACTATGCAGCTCCCCCACCCCTGCAGCCCTTGGCGAGGGGTGGGGTGCAGCAAGGGCTGAGGGCCAGCAGAAGCGTCAATAAATTAAGTTTAATTTGGATTAGTGGCATTTGCAAACATGGGTAATAAATTACAGAATGGTTAAAAACCAAAAAACTAAAGAAAAGTGGGAAACCCACCTCGGGGGGACTGGGAGGGGGATACAGGGGGAACAGGGACACATGGATGGGCTGCCAGCATCCTCACCGTGCCACGAAACCCAACAGCATCGTAGCACTGGTGTAGTGGGTGGCTGGGCACGAGGGGCCCACCAGCACCACCCCGCACTTTGGGAACCTTTTGGGAGGTCACAGGGGGGTGCAGGGCGGGGTCTGAGCTGCACCCGTGCCAGCTCCAGTGGGAGCATCCAACCTGCTGCTGGCAAGGAGTCATGGCTGCTGGCAAGGAGTCACGGCTGCTCCGAGGCATCCCACTGGCTGCTCCAGGGGCTCCATCCCACAACAGCCCCCTGGGGGGGGGCCCTCACCCCCAGCAGTTCTGGTGCCCTGTCCCCGTTGGCAAGGCCCGCAGCAATGCTGGTGAGTGCTGGACCTCCCAGCCCTGCATTTACTCCCCAAAGTCTTCGGGGGTGGGGGGTGTGTCTTCTTCCTGCCAGGGTGCTGCTGCTGGGGGGGAATCCATGTCAGCAGGCAGGATCTGGGGGAAGTCGACCCCTCCCCACACCAAGGGGCGTCTCCATACCGGGCTGTCCGGCACCGCCCACCCAGAGCCCCCCCATAAAGTGCTTCCTCGGCCCCAGCCCAGTGGCAGAGACCATTGAGGGGGGCCTCTGGGGCGAAGGTGAACCACCCACCCTCAGTGCTGCGGGGAGCTCCACATCTGCCCCCAACCCTGGAGTGCACCGGGAGCCCCCAGACCCGAAGGCTCTGCCAAGGGCACGCTGGCTGAGCATGGGGTACTGTCCCCCGCCGTGCACCCCCATGGTCCCACAGCACCCACGGGGGTCGGTGGGAGCTGCCCCCACTCCGGGTCCGCCCCATCAGCGCAGGGTCCGGGAGGTGGCGGGGGGCAGTCCCTGCTCCCTCTCCCCGTTTGCTGAAGCATCGTGGCTGGATCCGTGGTGGGGGCGGTGGGTGGAGAGTGCCAGGCTGGGGGCCGAGGGGGGTTTGGGGGGCAGCCGGATCCGGTGGTTCAGCGATCAGAAGAGGTTTGTCTTGATGCCGTTTGGTTTCCGATGGAAGGAGGAGAGGACGCTGGAGAAGGGTCCCGGCACAGCCTCAGTGGGCTGCCAGGCCTTCAGCAGCTCGGCCGTGTTGGGGGCACCGCTGCCGCCCCCCACCCCTGCCCAGAGGGGTGCCTTGAGGGGCTGGGGGGCATGGCCGGGTCCCAGGGGTGCCCCCGCGCCAGGGCTGGGGCTCAGGCTGCCTCCGGGGCTGCCGATGGCAGCAGCAGGCAGGGACGCCGTGCTGTCTGGAGTCGGGCTGCAGTTAGATTCCTTGGATTCGTCGTCTTCTGAGGAGGAGCGAGGCTCTGACTTCTTCCCGGTGCTCCCAGTGCCACTGGCACCCTTGGCATTGGCTGCACGCTCCTGCTTGCGGAATTTGGCTCGACGGTTCTGGAACCACACCTGGAGGGGATGGAGGGGATAGGAGCACCCCTTGCCATCGTCCTTGGGGGTTCGGGGAGCCCATGGGTGCAGGCAGCCCTCCCAGGCTCCGGGGTGGGCCTCACAACCCTCCGTTCCCTCGGGGGAAATGTCTTCCACATCACCAGAGGGATCCATGTATCCACAATAATGTGGATTTGTGAGGTTGATGCCATGCAGTGGCGTGTGCTCCGGTGTTGGCAGGGGAGGGCAGTGGGGAGGGGACATCATCACACCGCACCCACACCTGCCCCTTGCGTGGTCAGAGCCCACCCACGGCCGACACCCCCCAGGCTCCCCATGCTGCCAACAGTGGGATCCACTTCACTCCCCATTCCCTCTGGGAGGGAGGGGGCCAGGACCCCCACTCCTGTGGGTCCCTACATTCCTATGGGGACAGATGTTCTGACAAAGGGAGTGTCTGTGCTCACTGAGGGGGGTCTGAAGCCACGAAGGGGGGTCTTCACTGACACAGGGGGGATCTCACACAGAAGGACCCCACAAAGAGGGTTCTGCATTGACACAGGGTGTCTGCACTCACAAAGGAGGATCTGCACCCACATGGGGGGTCTGCATCCCTCAGGAGAAATCTGCACTGGCACAGGGGACTTTGCACCCACAAAGGGCCACTCTCTGTCCTTCTTGGGCTCTCACCAACCTCAAGGTGTTTGGGACTGGATTAAATCATCGATCACAGTGATGGTACTGTGGCATGAACCAATGCTCACACTCTACTGGGAGCCAGGCTGTCCCCCCGAGCTCCCAGCAGAGCAAGGCTGTGACAACAGTGTGTCCCCTGACTGCGGTTGTGCCAAGACCAAGTCCCTTACTGTCGTCCTTCCCAATGCAGGGAGCAGAGCAGCAACGTCCCATGGTCAGGGTCCCTGCTCCGATGGGATTAGAGCCTTCCACTCCCATCCCCAGCCCCCAGCTCCCTCCTCCCTCCCCGGAGCTGACCTGAACCCGCGCCTCGGTGAGGTCGATCTTGAGGGCCAGCTCCTCGCGGGTGTAGATGTCGGGGTAGTGGGTCTCGGCAAAGACCCTCTCCAGCTCCTTCAGCTGGGAGCTGGTGAATGTTGTCCGGATCCGCCGCTGCTTCCGCTTCTCGTTGATCCCCGACGGGTCCGAGAAAAATTTGTAGGGAACTGGGAGGGAAACGGGGAGTCAATACGGCCGGTACAGTGGGCGGGCTGCGGTGGACACTGGGGGACACCTGGGCAGGGGGCATCGGGAAGGGATGGACACGGAAGAAATGGACCGAGAAGGGATGCGCCAGGCATGAGACACTAGGCAGGGATAGATCGGGCAGGGATGAACCAAGCAGGGATGAACTGGAAAGGATGAACTGGGTAGGGGTGAACCGGGAAGAGAAGGACGGGGCAGGGAAGGGTTGGGCAACGATCATCTAGGAAGAAATAGATGGAGAATACACAGACGGGCAGGGGATGCACTGGGCAGAGGAATCGGCAAAGGATGGATGAACCAGGGAGGACGAACTGGGCTGGGGGAACTGAGAAGGGCACAGAAGCACGAACTGGGACCGGGCAGGATGAATCAGGGGATGGACCGGGCACGATGAATCGGACAGGATGAACCAGGCAGGACTCCGGGGGCAGGGCGGGAAGGACGAGGGCAGGGTTGGATCGCTGCCCCCGCTGAGCCCCCGGCCCCGTTCGTTCGTTCGTTCGTTGGGACGCGGGGCCTCGGGGCAGGAGCAGGGCTGGGGGGACAATGCGGTGCCCGTGTGGATGGGGCGGCCGGTACCAGTCGGCAGCTCCTTCGTTGTCGGCGCTACCACAGGCAGCGCCTCCGCGCTGGCAACGAATGCGGAGCGGGGAGTGGGGTCCCAGCGGCGAGGACCTTCCTCAGCCCCGTTGTGGGGCCGCCACAGCTCCAGGGATCCCCGGGGATCCGCCGCCGTGCTTGGGAGGGTTCACCCCCACGGCGGAGGCGAGCGGGGAGACCCGGGACGCGGGGCGGTAGGGACCGAGCCAGGCACGGCCAGACTGGGCTTCGGGCACCGGCGGGACCTAGCACCAACAGTGCCAGCAATAGATAGCACCGGGAATCGATGTCATGGGGAACTGACGGCACCGAGGACCGACAGCAGCCGTTACCGACGGCATCGAGTCTGACAACGCCGAGCACCGGCGGCAACGGGAACGGGCAGCACCGGGCACTAATGGCAGCGTGCACTGACGGTACCGAGAACCGACAGTAGCGGGAAGTTGCAGGAATGGGCACTGGCGGCACCCGGAACAGACGGTTCCCGGAACCGGCGGCATCGAACACTAACGGTGTTGGGCAGTGGGGTCACGGGGAACCGATTATATCGGTCGCCAGCGGTACGTGGAGCCGATGGTAACGAATCCTGACAGTGCCGGGCACCCGCGGCACTGGGAACTGGCGATAACGGGCACTGTCGGCACCGGGAACCGATGGTATCAAGCGCCGACAGCACCGAGCATTGACGGTACTGGACAGCAACGGTACCGGGAATTGGTGAGATCGGGCACCAGCGCTACCGGGAGCCGGCAGTAATGGGGATCATCGGCATCGAGCCCTGACAGTACAGGGCAGCGGCGGCTCCGGGAACCGACAGTATCGGGCACCGACGGCATCGAGCACTGACAGTACAGGAGACCGACGGCTCCGGCAACCGATGGCACCGAGCCCCGACATCACCGACAGCCGCCGGTCCTGAGCCCCGGTGGCCCCGGTCCCCCGCCAGTTCCGATCCCTGCCAGCCCCGACGGCGCGGCCGCTCCCTCACGCCCGTCCAGGCGCTGATCGGGAGGTGTCCCTGGTGGCTCCCGGCGGGTCGGGGGTCCCTCTCCCTTACCTGCCGAGTAGGGCGAGGGCTGGTGGTCGCGGAGAGCACCCAGGGCGCAGCTGGCGGAGGCGAGAGGGGCGCAGGCGGGCGCGGGCCCGAAGCCCCCCCGCATGGGGCTGTACTGGAAGGAGCCCGCCTGGCTGCAGGGGCTGAACTCGTAGCTCGCCTCCATGGCTGCCACGCAGGACTCGTAGGAGTTGAGGTAGGAGTAGTCCATGGCGAGCCCGGTGCGGCCCCGGCTGCCGCCCTCCCGTCCCCGCCGCCTCCTGCC